>OZ014524.1:481572749-482007510 GCA_963966055.1 Lathyrus aphaca | reverse complement strand
GATTCGATTGAACTCTTATAAGAGGCCTATGTCGAAGTTTCATGTGGAAGTCAATATTTTGGACTTAGAATATTTCTAAGTGCGAAAGTTGTAGTTCGACTGAACCCTTGAAGGTGTTCGGCATGCAGTGGTTGAAGTTCAAATGTTGGAGGGGAAATTTATGTTCTTTTGAATTTGAAAAGTAACATGTGACACACTTCTAGGAGTAAACCACCATTAGCGGTTATCTTTGATTAGTATAAATAAGTTAGTTCTAGTATTAGAATGAGGTTTGTGAATCAAATTGTACAAGTTACTTCGTATCCACTCAAAGTACCCGTATGTAGAGAAACTAGTGAAAGTGAGAATATATGTGATGTAAACACCACCAATTTTCATTTCAATGTCAATTTCATTAAAGTGTTTACTTTGAAGTCTTTTACTTTGTCTTTTGATCTTCAAGTAAGTTATACTTTCAACAATTTATTGTTTTCCTTTAATTGTTTTCTTTTATATTTCCTTGCACATTTATCTTTTTGAAATCTATTTTAGACTTTAAACATTTTTATTCTTCTTTCGTTTTATTTCATCTTTTACCCAACCTTGTAATAAATTTTGTCGAAGAGTTTGTAACATTTGATCAAACACTAATCAAAACCAATTATAGCACATGTCATAGGATAAATTTGGTCGATCATGTGAGTAACTAAGAACATTTTTGGTGTTGTTAGAGGACCAGTGGTTATTTACCATTTTTCAAGGTAAACAACATCAGGATAGGCTCGTACACTCTAAGGGCCATGTACGGATGGGTGGCCTTGTTGTCCATAAGATCAGGAGTGGGAGAGTTGGTTTTCCCATCTATGGCATTAACTTCATGGGTTACGGTTCCGTTGTTTTGTTGTCGTTGCCGACAGTGAAGGTGGCGAAAGCAGTGTTATGATCGTCAGCGTGTTGGATGGTCATGATGATTGGTTTCGAAATTGATGTGTTGGTCTTTCGGTTCAGGGATTAATATGGGGGAAAAGTGTTCCCACATACGATGCCACTGATCTCACTTGATCAGAAAGGATATTCAGTGACTTGCAACACTTGTCTTCGACGGTTGATAGAGATAAGGGAGTGTACCTGCAAGACACTTTGATGCTAAAGTGAGAATCAAAATGAAGAATAAGTACAAAAGATAAGAGAGAGAATGAATCAGGATATATGACCCTCTAGTGAAAAAAAGGTATTTATAAAGGATCTTTATCGTTGGGCCAAGGTCTCTGATCTTACCTAGTGATCAGAACTTCAACGGCTGCTGACGTGGATCTTCAAGTATGCTCATGTGATGAGGAGAACGGGAGAGGGGTGTACCTGCAAGGTACTTTGATGCCAAAGTCAGAACGGGCACAAGAGTTGGCAAGTACGAGTAAAGTGTTTGAGGAGAGAATATTTAATACTTGACCTCTCAAATAAGAGGGTTTATATAGAGAGCCCCCAACGCGTGGCCAACAATCCCTATTTTTGGATCTGGATCGCGGATCCCCCTAAAATAGGTAATTGCTAGGAATGGAGCGAGAACGAGCATTATGGTAGGGAAATGTTATGTCGGGCACGAGGCCCCCGAGCAAAAGTTGTCCTGGGCAATTCTGGGCGGTCCCTGCCGTTGTCGAGCAGAGACCATGGACAAGGAGGGAAGGAAGACCACCATGGAAATGGGTCCCTTAGATAATGAGTTATTGGGCCGTTTCGTGGGCCAGGAAGGATTGGGTCATGCCTAGTCGTTGGTCCAGTCCAGAACAGGAGCCCCCAAGTCGTTGTTTCTGGTCGGAGAAGTGATGACTTAAGGATGCCCCACCATCATCGTGACGAGAAAAATTCTCATCGCATTTTGTTACCATGGTCGTTGATGGAATCGATCGTTGTAGACGAGGATCCCAAACGTTTGGAGAGATTGGAGTGACATGCGTGTGTCTAGGAAATTATGCACATTTAATGTGTAATGATAGTTAGCCTACGGCCGTCCCTAGGCAATGAGTGCACCGTTTATAAGTTTGCAGACCCCATGTGCTCGTGCACATGCAGGAAAGGTCTATAAATAGAGCGTCTGGCCTCATTACCATACTTTTTGCTTCCAGACTCTCTAATTGTTCAAGCAAGCTGCTCGTTGCCGCCATCAACCACCATCTGCCTCCTTGATTAACGAGGACGATCTACGATCACCGCAAGAAATCTTCAAACTTGTAAGTTCCGATGCCTTTTAACTTGATTGAGCTTCTGGTTTTTTATAAATGAGGTAGTTTCATGCGGTTAGGGTAGCATTTTAGTTTGGTAGAGCTGATTTGACCGAAAGTCTAGGGTTCCAGCTGTTGCACCCCAAAATTTGCCCTCACAATACAAGACCTTGTGTGCTAAGAAGGTTCACAAGGTTCACAATGTTTATAAGACCTTTCATGAGGTTCATGAAGTCTACAAGTCACTTTATGAGGTTCACAAGGGTCACAAGATTCACAATGCTTTCAAGACCTTTCATGAGGTTCATGAAGTCTACAAGTCACTTTATGAGGTTCACAAGGTTCACAAGATTCACAATGCTTACAAAACCTTTCATTGGGGTTCATGAAGTCTACAAGTCACTTTATGAGGTTCACAAGGTTCACAAGACCTCCCATGAGGTTCACAAGACATCTTATGATGGTTCACAAGGTTCACAAAGTTCACAATTGGTCAGAAAAGTTGACAATTCCCTCAGACAATGCACCTCCTAAGCAGTGCATCCAAAACTAGGGTTTTGACTTTAATCAGGCTAAATGAACTTCCAAGACTTCAAGTGAGCTTCATAACATCTTATATGTGTGTAAGAACCCCCATGACAAGTTTCAAGACTTTTCTCAAAAGCTTGCTCAGTCAGATGATCAGATAAGTCAAAATCAGTCAAAGTAGTTAAAAAGTCAAACTGAGGTCAACTGTGGTCAAACCAAAGTCAAACTTCATGATTTTTTGCCAATATCAAGTATATGAAGTAAAATTCATCATTTGATCAAGGGTTGATCATGATTCATCAAGGAGATTTCAGATCATCAAGAATCAGGAGTTTCTAAATTAGGGTTTTCTCAGTAAAAGTCAACTGAACTTTGACCAGCCATAACTTTCACATACTTCATCACCAAGTCTCCATCCAAAGCTCATTTTGAAGTAAATTGAATTCTATACAACTTTGTGTCTCACAAGCCAAGCCCAAAAATGCTTCATTTGGAAGGTATGAGCTAAGACATTATAGGTCCTTTTGAAAGTCAACAAAAAGTCAACAACTTCAAAAGGGCATAACTTGAGATTGGTAAATGATATGGACATGAAACCAGTGGGGTTGGTTAGAGGACTCTTCAAGCTTTCCAAAATGTCCAAGAACACCCTCATAGCATTAAAATTGAAGGATGTGTGACCTTTGCAAAGTTGGGAAATTTTGGGTTGGTTTATGATGAAAATGGGGGTCTAAAACCAATTTCTTCCAAATGGGCTTGCCAAATGATGACCCAATCCATACAATAACTTCATGCACGACCCAAGTCAATAAAAATCAGATTTTTTATTATTTTATTTTTATTTATTTTGAGTTAATTCATTAAAAATCATTTTAAATAAAAATAAAATATGAAAATGTAAGATTTGAATTGGATCAAGCTTCTAGAAATTCATAAATTGGATTAGAATTGAAGTGGAAAGAAAATCATGAGGATTAGCCAAAAATAGCAAGTGTTCATACAAGAATATTTGATTTTTAAGGCCTTATCATTTTGAATCTTTTCATATCAAATCTTCCACACAATGACTTGATTTTTTAACCTAAATTCATTGTTCTATAAGTACCTAGTGCAACCCTAACCAAAGCCACGAATT
Source organism: Lathyrus aphaca (assembly GCA_963966055.1). Taxonomy (NCBI): domain Eukaryota; kingdom Viridiplantae; phylum Streptophyta; class Magnoliopsida; order Fabales; family Fabaceae; genus Lathyrus; species Lathyrus aphaca. Next base: position 482,003,649 of record OZ014524.1, on the reverse strand, counting down.
TTCTGCCTCCCAAGAGTAAGTTCCATAAGTCAAAAAACCTCTCCAAAGCTTGCATTCGGTTTTGAATTTCCAGGACATTTGAAGGTATTTGAAGCACATAGCCATGATCACTGAATACCATTGAGTGAAAACCAATACTCATATGCATCCCAAACACTCCATAATGCATAACCCGAATCTTGTTTGTTCTTGAATATAATTTTTTTCGATTTCACTAATTCACTGCATTTCAATGAATTTTGTTTGGCTAATCATGTTTGTGATGATATATAGATGCTTTCTGGACAAAAAACTTGGAGCTTCATGACCTAAAACACAAACGGCCATTGTTAGGGTTTGAAGCTTAGTTTTAGGGTTTCATGATTTAGGCAATATAAATGAATTCTAACAACGTGAATAAATTGTATGAGTCATAAGGAACTCAATGATATCTTCAATTTCATAAAATTGTACTGTTTTGTTGGTGATCAGAATTCGCAGGTTCCATGTGTTATAAGATTCGCAGGAAAATTCGTAGATGAATTTGCAGGTTATTGCGCAGGAAATATGAAGAAGACGAAGTCAGGTGGCGCGCAGTGGGAATTTAAAATTTGGATTTAATATTTTATGAATTGTTTTCCATATTCTTTCCACAAGCGTTGCTTGGCCCAGTGGTGTTGGCGTGTGCGTATTATTAGTTGTTACCTGGGTTCGATCCTTGGTGACAACCAAGTTTTGCTCAATTTTTCACTAATTCATTCTGTTTAATATATTATGTTTGGTTATGGCTTAGTTGACAGATGTGCTCACCCAGCAGGATTGGTCATGTACTTGTGTGTGTGTTTGAGAGGTCCTGGGTTCGATCCTCCCCCAGGCCTTTTGCTTTTTTTCATTATTTTTTTCTGATTTTTTAGGTTTAAAGAACAAAACCAAATGGAGCTCATTCTTCTTGCATCATGTGCAGCGCAGCCCAGTGGTTATGCCTCCCATCATCCAGGTAAAGGACCTGGGTTCAAATCCCAGGTCCTGTCTTTTTTTATTTCTTATTTTCTTTTCTTTTGTTATATTTTCCTATTATTTTCTATATTATATTAAAATGATTTCTAAATTATAAAATGTATATATTATATTTTCTAAATTCTAAAAAAATATTTTCTAAATTCCAAAATTAGTTTTTATTATTATGTATTTAAATTATAAAATGTATATATGTATTATTTAGTTAAATAAATTATTATTGTAAATTAAACCCTAATATTTGACAAACCCTAATTCATTTTTCTAAACAATTAAAAAAAACCTAATTTTATTTTGTGATTTTAATTTCTAATTTTTTGTAAATATAATTATTATGTGTATATTTTATTTAATATAATTAAATTATAATTAATCCCATTTTAATATATAAATATTCTATCATTGTTTATAATTAATTATATATGTAAATAATTTCTAAAAAAATTGCAAATTTAATAATTTCTCATAATATGTTCAAAATTTATTTAATTTGTTTATAATTTTAAATTTTATAATTAATTAATATAATTGTTCATATTTTTCTATCAACCACTAAAATTTTGTTTTGTTATTATTACTAATCATGTTTATTACTAATCCATTTATTTTTTAATTATGCTTATTATTATTATTTCACTAACCCCATTTATTTTTAATTATTATTACTAACCCAATTAAATTGCTTAATTATTTTACTTATTATATTTTGCTTATTTATTTATTTATTTTGCTATCTATTTTAATTGTTTATTATCATTGTTGTAATTGCTCCTTGGTGTAATTTTTTGTAATATTCAATTTATTTAATTTTATGCCATGGTTAGTAAAAATAGGGAGTGTAACATGTATTTGTATTTAAAATTGAATTTAGATCATTTAAATTAAAAGATAAATATAAAATTAAACACTCACACACGTAAGTCGATCTTTGATCGCCATCTCACTTTCTAGGGTTGCCTCTCAATGTTGCCTAATCATAAGGTCAAGTGGGGTGTATAAAAGCAAAGCCCCTTAAAAGAAAAGTCATCTAGTCCCTTCATAATCAAAGATCAAGTCCCTTAATGGTTGCCTTTCATAATGATCTTGTCCCATTCGAATAATGATGACAGTCCCTCCAAAATGCTTGATACACCCTACAGTTGCCTTCATTAAACAGATGTCCCTCACTTGTCCCTTACATCCAAGGTAATGACTACCTATTCCTTAATAATAGGGATAGTCTTACCACTTAAAGGATTCAAGAACAGAAAGACTTAAACTTTAGGGTAGGTTCCTCATAGTTACTTGCTCACTATTCAAAAATTTCTCAAACACTTCACAATTTTAAACAATTTTCAAACACAAGTTTTTTACGCATCCGTACATGGATCATTATTAAACTCTTATGAAAATTTCTATTCACACACTTCACATTTTCAAAAACAATTCAAAGTGAGCTAAGTAACTAAGAGCCCATGGATAACCATGGATGTAAAGGGTGCTAACACCTTCCCTTTACATAACCTACCCCCGGACCCAAAAATCTTTTAAAGGTCTTTCCTGTTCTTTTATGCCTTTCCTTTGGATAAAATAAAAGTCGGTGGCGACTCTTGCTATCCGCAACATAACTAAAGTCAGTTCTCCCACCGTGTTACAGAACTGGCGACTCTGCTGGGGATTTAATTAAAGAGGGGTACCCTTAGGAATTAGATCACTTTAAATTGTTTGCCTTGTTTGCTTTATATTATCTTGTTGGGATGCTCTTATGTGTGAAAGGTCCTAACCCGGATCTAGTGTACCTTAGGTAAATGGCAATAGACCAAGGAAACTGTACGACGTATATCGATATGGTTGATCTGGTAGCCATAGTTAGTGTGACTTCTTGGTTGGTGCTTATGTTCCTTAAGTCAAGTTGAGGATAATATGAGGCTGCCATATGTTGTCAATGCACTAACTAACTTTTAGAACCCTAGTTATCTCATCTTGGCCTTTAGAAAGTAGTGAGGTAACCGGCTTTGGTGCAGACTGAAGTTGGTTGACACTCGATACTACGCTCATTGAGATTCTAAACTTGGAGGGTTTTGGTTGGCAAGTAAGTTGCCTTCTGAACAACCACCCTTGTGAAGGATCAATGATATTGAGATCCCTTAGAACCCGGTTACTTTTGTAGGACAGGATGAACCAACTAACTTCAGGGGAGGGTATTTACCTTTGAACCTCATGCAAGCCTTTAAACCTAGGGCTATGGTGTGACTTGTTTGTGTGTGCCACATGTTTGTGATTGAACATAACATCATGACATCATCATGCATCATAAGCATAGCATTTTCACTAACCATTTCAAGGACCAAAGGAGTTATCTTTGTTCTTTGTTGCAGGTTGTTGCACCCCAAAATTTGCCCTCACAATACAAGACTTTGTGTGCTAAGAAGGTTCACAAGGTTCATAAGATTCACAAAACCTTTCATGAGGTTCATGAAGTCTACAAGATACTTTATGAGGTTCACAAGGTTCACAAGGTTCACAAGACCTCCCATGAGGTTCACAAGACATTTTATGATGGTTCACAAGGTTCACAAAGTTCACAATTAGTCAGAAGTTTGGCAATCCCATCAGACAAGGCATTCTCCTAAGCAGTGCATCCAAAACTAGGGTTTTGACTTTAATCAGGCTAAATGGACTTCCAAGACTTCAAGTGAGCTTCATAACATCTTATATGTGTGTAAGAACCCCCATGACAAGTTTCAAGACTTTTCTCAAAAGTTTGCTCAGTCAGATGGTCAGATAAGTCAAAATCAGTCAAAGCAGTTAAAAAGTCAAACTGAGGTCAACTATGGTCAAACCAAAGTCAAACTTCATGATTTTTTGCCAACATCAAGTGTATGAAGTAAAATTCATCATTTGATCAAGGGTTGATCATGATTCATCAAGGAGATTTCAAATCATCAAGAATCAGGAGTTTCTAAATTAGGGTTTCCTTAGTAAAAGTCAACTGAACTTTGACCAGCCATAACTTTCACATGCTTCATCACCAAGTCTCCATCCAAAGCTCATTTTGAAGGAAATTAAATTCTCTACAACTTTGTGTCTCACAAGCCAAGCCCAAAAATGCTTCATTTGGAAGGTATGAGCTAAGACATTATAGGTCCTTTTGAAAGTCAACAAAAAGTCAACAACTTCAAAAGGGCATAACTTGAGAATGGCAAATGATATGGACATGAAACCAGTGGGGTTGGTTATAGGACTCTTCAAGCTTTCCAAAATGTCTAAGAACACCCTCATATCATTAAAATTGAAGGATGTGTGCCCTTGCAAAGTTGGGAAACTTTTGGTTGGTTTATGAGGAAAATGGAGGTTTAAAACTAATTTTTTCTAAATGGGCTTGCCATATGATGACCCAATCCACACCAAGACATCTTGCACGAAATTAACTTACTATTTTCATTATTTTATTTATTTTGTTTTTATTTATTATGATTTTTTATATTAAAAATCATTTTAAATTCAAATAAAATAAGAAACAGTGAAGATTTAAAATTATCTTGCTTCTAGAATGTCATAAATGATATTTTGATCTAATTGATACAAGATTTATGAAAATCATCCCAAAATAGCAAGGCAAGATCAAGATATTTCAAGTTTTAAAACCAAATATTTTTCAATCTTAAAAGGTCCAAATATCCACAAGTTTGTGAGAGCTCTTAACCTAATTTCATTCACTCCTATATATACAACATGAGGCAGCTTCAAATGGACGATTTTCAGAGCCTCAAAAACCATCTTCAAACTTCACAAAATCACTTGGAAAACTCCAATTCGGTTTCCTACTTAGAAGCACTCTCAAAGCTTTTTAAAGGTTGCATTGGTTTCCCTGAGTATCACTGAACATAACCTGATCATTATCATTGTCCAAAACATGCCTAAATGCATAACCCGAAATCAATTTCCTCTCAAAATTTCAAATTTTCGATTTCATATGTTTATGTATTATAAATTGTTTTTGACCATTGATAATTGCTTGTGAAGGTATTTGGAACGTTTCTGTATGCTTGGATTGAATTTTTATTGCAGATTAAGGAATCCACCATGGCTAGGGTTTCGGCCTCTTGATTAGGGTTTCATGATAAACCAAATATAAATCGTTTCTAAGAACATAGGAAGATTGTAGGTGCTTTGAGGATCATGTTTCACTAATCAATTTGTAAAAATTTTACTGTTTTGTTGATATTTAAGATTCGTAGGTTCTGTACATGATAAAATTCGCAGGAAAATTCATGGTAAAATTCGTAGCAAGATTCGCAGGTCCAGAGGTAGGAGACGAAGCTGTTTGGCGCGAAATTCATATTTGAAATGTTGACAGGGTTTAAAACAAATTGATGCTGTCTGTATATCACAATGAGCGCGTAGCTCAGATGGTTTTGGTGTGTGTATACGTTGCTGAATGGCTTGGGTTCGAAACCAGCCGAATGAATATTTTTTGCTTTAATTTCTTTTGTTTTCACAGAATAGCAACAAAACAAAGTAGAAGGAGGATATTGTCACAACGCGCAGGCTGGCCCAGTGGTGATCCCCTTGTGTTTCCAGGTAAAGGACCTGGGTTCAAATCCCAGGTCCTGTTTTTTGGCTTTTCTTTCTTTTTTTTTAGGTTTATTTATTTTTAATTTCTTATAATTCTTCTTTATTTAAATTAATTCCTAAAAAATATTTAAAAATATATTCTAATTAAACTTTATTTTTTTTACAAACCTAAATTTATTTATTTGTTTTTTTTATATATTTATATGTATATATCTATTTATTAATGTAAATTAAAATTAAAAACACTAAAATCATTTTACAATCAAACCTAATTTTCTTAAAAAAAAATTTATAAATCTAAATTGATATATATATTTGTTCATATGTTTTAGTAATATTTATATGTATATATTATTTAATAATTAAATTGATATTAAATTAAAAAAAAAACTAATATGTTTATATAAAACTTAATTATTTTCTAAATCCTAACATTTAAAACCCTCAAATATTTCTCTAAAAACCCTAATTGAAATCCTTGTTTATATTTTTAATTAGTGAATAAAATTTTATTATAATCTTTAAATTTGTAAATATAATTGTATGATCACATTTTTTAATCATGTATATATTTTATTTAATATAATTAAATTTTTGTAAATACAATTATAATTAATCCTATTTCCATAATATATATATTCTATAATTTGTTCATAATTTAATTCTTGCATGTAAATAATTTTTAATATATGTTTAAAAAATAATTAAAACTTGTTAATCTAATATAATTTATTTTCATAATATGTTTATAATTAACTTAATTTTTATAGCATTTAAAACTTTATGATAATTAATTGTTTATATTTTCTTCTTAATCTTAAATAATAATTGTTCATAAAAATTTGATCTTTTAATTATTATGCTAATATTCTTATTTATTTTATCATTAATGCTATTTATTTTCATATCTATTTTATTATTACTAACCCCATTTAGATATATTGTGATTTATTATTATCATTATTACTAACCCCATTGTGATTTATTATTATTATTATTATTATTATTTCACTAACCCAATTATTATTATTATTTATTTTTGCTTATTTTGCTTTAATTATTATTATCATGTAATTGTTCCTTTGATGTAATATTTAGTAGTAATGTTTAAATATTTATTTTATGCCATGGTTAGTAAAGTAGGGAGTGTAACATATTTGTATTTAAAAATTAATTTAGATCATTTAAATTTAAAAGATAAATATAAAATTAAACACTCACACACGTAAGTCGATCTTTGATCGCCATCTCACTTTCTAGGGTTGCCTCTTAATGTTGCCTATTCAAAAAGGTCAAGTAGGGTGTATAAAGCAAAGTCCCTTAAAAGAAAAGTCATCTAGTCCCTTCATAATCAAAGATCAAGTCCCTTAAATGGTTGCCTTCATAAAGATCTTGTCCCTTTCGAATAATGATGACAGTCCCTCCAAAATGCTTAATACATCCTACAGTTGCCTTCATTAAACGGATGTCCCTCACTTGTCCCTAACATCCAAGGTAATGACTACCTATTCCTTAATAATAGGGATAGTCTTACCATTCAAAGGATAAAGAACAGAAAGACTTAAACTTTAGGGTAGGTTCCTCATAGTTACTTGCTCACTATTCAAACTTTTCAAATACTTCACAAATTTCAAACTATTTTCAAACACAAGTTTTTTATGCATCCGTACATGGATCATTATCAAACTCTTATGAAAATTTTATTCACACACTTCACCTTTTCAAAAACAATTCAAAGTGAGCTAAGTAACTAAGAGCCCATGGATAACCATGGATGTAAAGGGTGCTAACACCTTCCCTTTACATAACCTACCCCCCGGACCCAAAAATCTTTTAAAAGGTCTTTCCTGTTCTTTTATGCCTTTCCTTTGGATAAAATAAAAGTCGGTGGCGACTCTTGCTATCCGCAACATAACTAAAGTCAGTTCTCCCACCGTGTTACAGAACTGGCGACTCTGCTGGGGATTTAATTAAAGAGGGGTACCCTTAGGAATTAGATCACTTTAAACTTGTTTGCTTTGTTTGCTTTATATTACTTGTTGGGCTCTTATGTGTGAAAGATCCTAACCCGGATCTAGTGTACCTTAGATAAATGGCAATAGACCAAGGAAACTGTACGGCGTATACCGATATGGTTGATCTGGTGGCCATAGTTAGTGTGACTTCTTGGTTGGTGCTTATGTTCCTTAAGTCAAGTTGAGGATAATATGAGGCTGCCATATGTTGTCAATGCACTAACTAACTTTTAGAACCCTAGTTATCCCATCTTGGCCTTTAGAAAAGTAGTGAGGTAACCGGCTTTGGTACAGACTGAAGTTGGTTGACACTCGATACTACGCTCATTGAGATCTTAAACTTGGAGGGTTTTGGTTGGCCAGTAAGTTGCCTTCTGAACAACCACCCTTGTGAAGGATCAATGATATTGAGATCCCTTAGAACCTGGTTACTTCATAGGACAGGATGAACCAACTAAACTTCAGGGGAGGGTACTTACCTTTAAACCTCATTCAAGCCTTTAAACCTAAGGCTATTGTGTGACTTGTTTGTGTGTGCCACATGTTTGTGATTGAGCATAACATCATAACATCATCATGCATCATAAGCATAACAGTTTCACTAACCATTTCAAGGACCAAAGGATTTATCTTTGTGCTTTGTTGCAGGTCATGGCTTCTGCTCGTAGGAATACTATCAGGATCAACTTTGTAGGAATACCTCCTAAGCTTAAAGAATTGGTCTCTCAAGTTTCTGAAAACTCTTAGTTCATCAAGAGGCATGGTCACCTACTGGATCTAGTCACTTCAGGGTTCAATGAAGACATGATGAGTGTTCTGTTTCAGTTCTTTGATCCTAAACATCACTGTTTCACATTCCCCGACTATCAGTTGGTTCCTACAATGGAAGAGTTCTCCAAGCTTCTGGGTATACCTATTCTTGATCAAAAACCCTTCACGGGCTTGGAAAAAGAGCCTAAATCTGAAGTCATTGTTGCAGCCCTACATTTGAAGAAATAAGACATTGTCCTAGAAACAAGGAGTGGAGTTAAGGGTATTCTTACTAAGGTATTGATGGAGAAAGCTCAAGTGTTCTTGAAAGCTATGATCTATGATGCTTTTGAGGAGATCTTAGCCTTGCTGATTTATGGCTTAGTGTTGTTCCCCAATCCGGATCAGTTCATAGACGTTCATGCCATCAACATATTCCTGAGTCACAATCCAGTGCCTACATTGCTTGGAGACATCCTACATTCTCTTCATACCCGTACTACAAAGGCAAGAGGAACTTTGATGTGTTGCATACCTTTGCTTTCTAGGTGATTTATTTCTCACCTTCCTCGCTCAGTAATGAAGAATGAGCAAGGGTTCAGATGGTCCAAGAGGATCATGTCACTTTCTCACTCAGATATCCATTGGTGCTCCAGATCTATGGAGAATGTCACTATCATTGACCGTTGTGGGGAGTTTCCTAATGTGCTACTTCTAGGCATAAGAGGAGGCATCACCTACAACCCCTCTCTAGCTTTACGACAGTTTGGTTACGCTCGGAGTGATGGTCCACATGACATGTTGATTCAAGGCATTGTGTTTGACTACGACAACGATCTTCAAGGTTACCGTCAGAGATTCATACGAGCCTGGGGAGAAATAAACAGGGTTGACAGCAAGACACTGGAGTCTAAGTACACTATTCCTATGGAAGCTTATCTCAGATAGGTGCGATCTCGTGCTCAGACTCTCATGATGCCATATCCTGCTATCCTGCCAGTTACCATGGAACCTGTTGCTGAAGGAGATACTGCTTATACCATCCTTCACCCAGACATGCCTACTGACATGGAAGACTTACAGAGATCATGGATCCAGCTGAAGGAGCAAAAGGATACTTTCGAGGCTCATTACAAAGCAAGCCAGGAAAGAATCTGGGAACTAACAAAGCCACTTCACGAAGAACGAAATCTCAACTCATACCTCAACACAAAGAGGAAACGTCCATGGGAGACTTAAAACCCCATTCCTTGTCTATTGTGCACAGGTTTCTCATCTTCTCGCTGTTTATTTCAGCAATGGCTCTTGAACAAACAGTTAAGGATCTCGAGGCACAAAATGCACAATTCCAAGAGCTGATCCTGAACCTGACCAAGGGGCAAGATGAATTGAAGACACTGCTGGCTAAGAAGAAGAATACTGAGGACAACAAGGATGATCAGTTGAAACAACTACAAGCTGAGATGACAGGAATGAGGATCCAAATGAATGGCCAGATGGCTCTTATTCAAAGATTAACTCAGGGGCAAGAAGAGCTAATAACCTTTGTCCATAAACTTCAAAGTAATAGAGTCAGGGATCTAATTGTCAGTAAACCTCCATTAAGACAAGCTGATTTGGTTGAAAGAAGGATGAGGATAAAAGAGGGTAAGAGACAGGTTGCCATTGATTATTCTTCAATTGAAGAAGAAAGACCTGATAAGGTTAATCCACCTCAACACCAGAAATGTAGAAGGCAATTTATCAAATTCAGCACTCCAATGTCACAAGTTTTGTAATGCCTGTTGGAGATGAAGCTGATTTCCTTGGAAAATTCTCCTAAAAATCCTAATACCTTTTCTCCTTGCTATAATCCCAAAGCAAGGTGTATGTACCACTCAAATTGTCCTGGGCATGACACTAATAACTGTTGGGCATTGAAGAATAAGATTCAAGACCTAATTGACGAAGGAATACTCGAGGTTACGCCAGAAGGCCAGGTTGAGTTCCTCTATCGTCCATCAAGCATCAAAGTTTCCAGATAACTAGAGTGACAAGTTTAGAGGAAGAGACTTTGAGAACATTTGAATTTTCATTTGTAATTTCTCTTATTTGTTTGAACACTTATTATTATGTTAAACTTTTGTTTTCATTAATGCATTGCATATGTTTGTCTTGAATTAATCCATTCGTTCCACTATATTTTGAATTATGCTTCTTATTTATATTTTGTGATATTTAACTCCTAATAAAGCTATAAGCCTGTAGAGGGAGGATGACGAAAACAATACCATAATATTAGGCAGTATGCTTTTGAACAGACTATGCTGACCATGTACAGGCATTGTTTCAATTCCTAAACAGTGGAGATATAAGGAAGTTAATCCCTAGTCAAACCTTTTGAGCCTATGAAGTAGGAGTTTTTATTCTCGCACAAATTAAAACCCTTATTCATAACCCGGGGCAGGGTAGTTACTCAGTTAACTCAAATATGCCAATTATTTGTGTTGTACACAACTAATGATGGTTCTCTGTAATCATGAAACCTGACAGTCAATATCCAGCAAAAGAACAATTCACTAAGTCAAAACCTATGAAGGAGACTTAGTAAAACATTAAGACATCCCGCTGACTGTAACCTTGAAATAAGCAGTTCAGGCAAAAGGAAGGGATAATAAAACCAAAAAAAAGAAAAAAATGAGGTCACCATGAATCCTCAACAAAGAAAGATGACTGAATGTTCAAATAAATTTTCGGTTTCTGAACCATCATAAACGTCAGTGTTACAATTGCAAACTCCTTTGAGCCTCAATGCATAAGTTAACTGAGCATAGGACTGAAGAACATCATGGAGATTCGGTTGGGTACAAATAAAATTTGAGCCTTTATCCTTTGTTTCTTAAACCGTGAACCAGGCCACATTACAACCCTTTAAAAGTCCTAACTGAAGCATGGTTAGTTCGAAAGCGTACTGCTACAAAAAGGTATCCTGACTCCTTTAGGGCTTATTATAAAACTTGAGTTAATATCACAGTTTTCTTAAAAAAAAAAAAATCTCTTTTTCAAAAAATACAAGACAGACATAAGCATTGCATTTTTGAATATATTTGTTTGCATATACCTGAGTGTTTGACAAATGGAGAAACTTACAGGACGAATGTTCAATGAACCAAAGTCCTTCCGATAAACAAAGTTGCTTCCTAGATCAAAGTCCATGTATACAAAGGGGCATAGTCATTATCTCCCAATCAAGGGGGCAAGCCATGATACTGCCTAGCCCATGTGGGGCAATCAGGACAGGATGCAGTTACGTTTAAGTATCCAGGGGCAGATCTCCACATCTGTCTAAATTACCAAGGGTAACATTACAGAATTCATAATGCCAGGGGCATGGTCATTGTTTCCTAATCAAGGGGGCATACCAAGTTACTGTTCAAATCATTTGGGGCAATCAATTCCAGATCCAACAGTGCTTAATAGCCAGGGGAAGCTCTTCTCATATATTTGAATTACTAAGTTCATGATGTCAAGGGCATATTATTATGGGGCATTCTGTTTAGTTCTCCTGAGATAACTACATTCAGATACTTCCCTTTTGGAACAATTCATCCTCAACCAAGGGGCAATGCTTTCTTTTCAAATCCAGTAAGCCGGAGTGTATATGGTCCATCACAATTTGAAGACACATTCCTCTCATTGTATTACCTTGATATTGGATTCTCAGCTGAAACCATGATGGAAATTAATTGTCTATGCCAGTAGTATCAGATGGTGTCAATATCATGTCTTCAGATCCAGCTATGAGGATTTCTGGGAAGGTATTCAGGAAAGTTAAGGATTCCAAGAGCTCCAAATCCAATTGGTTATACACTTTCGAAGTTGAAACGATTCTGTTTTCAGTTTCAGCTTTACTTTTCCCTCTGAATTCAGATTTACTTTTACCCTATTTACATAAGCGAAACGTCCATTGGTTGTGTTTGAATGTATATATGCTTTTGAATATGATTGATGTTTACCAGAAATGCATAAAAATGCAGTAATAGTATTTACTAAGGACGAACGAGGGAAGGATTTCAACAAAGCTTCGACGGTTCATCTCTACAAAACAATCACAAATCCTCAGTAGGGCAAATCCATCTTTATAAAGTCACATCTCCCCTGGAATTTATATCCATCTCTTTTATCCTCATACGGATATTCGGGAATTTACTTTCCAATAAGGGTACGACGAACGAAGACGGGAGGTTATATCTATCCTACTATCAAACGAAGACGGGAGGTTATATCTACCCTACTATCAAACGAAGACGAAGGTTATGTATACCTTACTATCCCCAGCAGACGGGAGGTTATATATACCTTGCTATCCCCAGCAGACGGGAGGTTATGTATAATATATTATCAAAACAAGACGGGAACGAGTTCCTCATATTCTTCAACAACAAATCGGGATTTATTTTCCCTGGCCAGTAGTTGTTATATGAAGATATCCAGACGCTTCCAGCAGCATCATATCATACATACATCATTTACATCATACCATAACATATCCATAGATACATAATACATTTACTTTAGGTGCATCATACTATGCATGCATACATATTACATAAACTAACATTCTCCTTGCCGGATAGTTATATGCAGATAAAACAGCATCAACAATTCACAACAGGTCAGAAATGATCCATACATTACTCAAGATTTCCTCGGAGAATAGGCAAACAGTCTGTAAGAAGATCCATTCCCTAATCCAGGATATTTCCAGAAGATTTCATCTATCTGGTCTTGAATAGCAGGCAAACGGTCTGTACAAAGATCCATTCCCTGGTTCAAGATATTTTCAGAATATTTAATCTATTTCCTCGGAGAGTAGGCAAACGGTCTGTAAGAAGATCCATTCCCTAATCCAGGATATTTTCAGGAGTTAATCCTGACACTATTTTGTCCTCGGAGAGTAGGCAAACGGTCTGTAAGAAGATCTATTCCCTAATCCAGGATATTTCCAGAAGATTTAATATATCTGGTCTTGAATATCAGGCAAACGGTCTGTACAAAGATCCATTCCCTGGTTCAAGATATTTTCAGAAGATTTAATCTATTTCCTCGGAGAGTAGGCAAACGGTCTGTAAGAAGATCCATTCCCTAATCCAGGATATTTTCAGGAGTTAATCCTGACACTTTTTTGTCCTCGGAGAGTAAGCAAACGGTCTGTAAGAAGATCTATTCCCTAATCCAGGATATTTCCAGAAGATTTAATATATCTGGTCTTGAATATCAGGAAAACGGTCTGTACAAAGATCCATTCCCGGGTTCAAGATAGTTTCAGAAGATTTAATCTATTGGCCCTTGAATAGCAGGCAAACGGTCTGTAAAAAGATCCATTCCCTGGTTCAAGATATTTTTCAGAAGAACAAATCCTGACGTTCTTTTGACCTCGGAGAGTAGGCAAACGGTCTGTAAGAAGATCTATTCCCTAATCCAAGATATTTCCAGAAGAGATAATCGTCACGAAGATTTATTTCTACTGGTCTATTCAACAAATTCAAATTATAAACGATTCAGAGACGGCCTATACGAAGACCTAGTACTGAGATCCAGTATCAACACAAAGCATATCATCCCTCAGGATTGCTTTATCCTCCTGAAAACTTCTAGTACATCAGGACTGCTTTATCCTCCTGAAAGCTTCTTATACCTCAGAACGTTGTTCATCTTTCTGAAAGCTATCAATCCCTCAGGACTGCTTTATCCTCCTGAAAACATATTATCTCCTCGGGACGTTGTTTATCTTCCTGAAAGCTATCACCCCTACCTCAGGACTGCTTTATCCTCCTGAAAGCATACTATTAACTCAGGACTGCTTTATCCTCCTGAAAGCATATTATTACCTCGGGATGTTGTTTATCTTCCTGAAAGCTATCATTATATCTTCATATTTTGGACTGCTTTATCCTCCAAGAAATGTACCTGAAGAATTTTTCTCCAAGTGGCATCTTTAAGCCCACTCAAGCATACTCAACTAATCATCTGTATCACTCTATGCACTGGTGAGTGCAAATTTTTGGGCTTTTGTGTTCAATCCCCTTCAACCTTCCAGGTCACGACTGGCAAACATACCAATCTAACCCCTCAGGTTTCAGAAAATTGAACAGGGGCAACTGTTGCACCCCAAAATTTGCCCTCACAATACAAGACTTTGTGTGCTAAGAAGGTTCACAAGGTTCATAAGATTCACAAAACCTTTCATGAGGTTCATGAAGTCTACAAGATACTTTATGAGGTTCACAAGGTTCACAAGGTTCACAAGACCTCCCATGAGGTTCACAAGACATTTTATGATGGTTCACAAGGTTCACAAAGTTCACAATTAGTCAGAAGTTTGGCAATCCCATCAGACAAGGCATTCTCCTAAGCAGTGCATCCAAAACTAGGGTTTTGACTTTAATCAGGCTAAATGGACTTCCAAGACTTCAAGTGAGCTTCATAACATCTTATATGTGTGTAAGAACCCCCATGACAAGTTTCAAGACTTTTCTCAAAAGTTTGCTCAGTCAGATGGTCAGATAAGTCAAAATCAGTCAAAGCAGTTAAAAAGTCAAACTGAGGTCAACTATGGTCAAACCAAAGTCAAACTTCATGATTTTTTGCCAACATCAAGTGTATGAAGTAAAATTCATCATTTTATCAAGGGTTGATCATGATTCATCAAGGAGATTTCAAATCATCAAGAATCAGGAGTTTCTAAATTAGGGTTTCCTTAGTAAAAGTCAACTGAACTTTGACCAGCCATAACTTTCACATGCTTCATCACCAAGTCTCCATCCAAAGCTCATTTTGAAGGAAATTAAATTCTCTACAACTTTGTGTCTCACAAGGCAATCCCAAAAATGCTTCATTTGGAAGGTATGAGCTAAGACATTATAGGTCCTTTTGAAAGTCAACAAAAAGTCAACAACTTCAAAAGGGCATAACTTGAGAATGGCAAATGATATGGACATGAAACCAGTGGGGTTGGTTATAGGACTCTTCAAGCTTTCCAAAATGTCTAAGAACACCCTCATATCATTAAAATTGAAGGATGTGTGCCCTTGCAAAGTTGGGAAACTTTTGGTTGGTTTATGAGGAAAATGGAGGTTTAAAACTAATTTTTTCTAAATGGGCTTGCCATATGATGACCCAATCCACACCAAGACATCTTGCACGAAATTAACTTACTATTTTCATTATTTTATTTATTTTGTTTTTATTTATTATGATTTTTTATATTAAAAATCATTTTAAATTCAAATAAAATAAGAAACAGTGAAGATTTAAAATTATCTTGCTTCTAGAATGTCATAAATGATATTTTGATCTAATTGATACAAGAGTTATGAAAATCATCCCAAAATAGCAAGGCAAGATCAAGATATTTCAAGTTTTAAAACCAAATATTTTTCAATCTTAAAAGGTCCAAATATCCACAAGTTTGTGAGAGCTCTTAACCTAATTTCATTCACTCCTATATATACAACATGAGGCAGCTTCAAATGGACGATTTTCAGAGCCTCAAAAACCATCTTCAAACTTCACAAAATCACTTGGAAAACTCCAATTCGGTTTCCTACTTAGAAGCACTCTCAAAGCTTTTTAAAGGTTGCATTGGTTTCCCTGAGTATCACTGAACATAACCTGATCATTATCATTGTCCAAAACATGCCTAAATGCATAACCCGAAATCAATTTCCTCTCAAAATTTCAAATTTTCGATTTCATATGTTTATGTATTATAAATTGTTTTTGACCATTGATAATTGCTTGTGAAGGTATTTGGAACGTTTCTGTATGCTTGGATTGAATTTTTATTGCAGATTAAGGAATCCACCATGGCTAGGGTTTCGGCCTCTTGATTAGGGTTTCATGATAAACCAAATATAAATCGTTTCTAAGAACATAGGAAGATTGTAGGTGCTTTGAGGATCATGTTTCACTAATCAATTTGTAAAAATTTTACTGTTTTGTTGATATTTAAGATTCGTAGGTTCTGTACATGATAAAATTCGCAGGAAAATTCATGGTAAAATTCGTAGCAAGATTCGCAGGTCCAGAGGTAGGAGACGAAGCTGTTTGGCGCGAAATTCATATTTGAAATGTTGACAGGGTTTAAAACAAATTGATGCTGTCTGTATATCACAATGAGCGCGTAGCTCAGATGGTTTTGGTGTGTGTATACGTTGCTGAATGGCTTGGGTTCGAAACCAGCCGAATGAATATTTTTTGCTTTAATTTCTTTTGTTTTCACAGAATAGCAACAAAACAAAGTAGAAGGAGGATATTGTCACAACGCGCAGGCTGGCCCAGTGGTGATCCCCTTGTGTTTCCAGGTAAAGGACCTGGGTTCAAATCCCAGGTCCTGTTTTTTGGCTTTTCTTTCTTTTTTTTTAGGTTTATTTATTTTTAATTTCTTATAATTCTTCTTTATTTAAATTAATTCCTAAAAAATATTTAAAAATATATTCTAATTAAACTTTATTTTTTTTACAAACCTATATTTATTTATTTGTTTTTTTTATATATTTATATGTATATATCTATTTATTAATGTAAATTAAAATTAAAAACACTAAAATCATTTTACAATCAAACCTAATTTTCTTAAAAAAAAATTTATAAATCTAAATTGATATATATATTTGTTCATATGTTTTAGTAATATTTATATGTATATATTATTTAATAATTAAATTGATATTAAATTAAAAAAAAAAACTAATATGTTTATATAAAACTTAATTATTTTCTAAATCCTAACATTTAAAACCCTCAAATATTTCTCTAAAAACCCTAATTGAAATCCTTGTTTATATTTTTAATTAGTGAATAAAATTTTATTATAATCTTTAAATTTGTAAATATAATTGTATGATCACATTTTTTAATCATGTATATATTTTATTTAATATAATTAAATTTTTGTAAATACAATTATAATTAATCCTATTTCCATAATATATATATATTCTATAATTTGTTCATAATTTAATTCTTGCATGTAAATAATTTTTAATATATGTTTAAAAAATAATTAAAACTTGTTAATCTAATATAATTTATTTTCATAATATGTTTATAATTAACTTAATTTTTATAGCATTTAAAACTTTATGATAATTAATTGTTTATATTTTCTTCTTAATCTTAAATAATAATTGTTCATAAAAATTTGATCTTTTAATTATTATGCTAATATTCTTATTTATTTTATCATTAATGCTATTTATTTTCATATCTATTTTATTATTACTAACCCCATTTAGATATATTGTGATTTATTATTATCATTATTACTAACCCCATTGTGATTTATTATTATTATTATTATTATTATTATTTCACTAACCCAATTATTATTATTATTTATTTTTGCTTATTTTGCTTTAATTATTATTATCATGTAATTGTTCCTTTGATGTAATATTTAGTAGTAATGTTTAAATATTTATTTTATGTCATGGTTAGTAAAGTAGGGAGTGTAACATATTTGTATTTAAAAATTAATTTAGATCATTTAAATTTAAAAGATAAATATAAAATTAAACACTCACACACGTAAGTCGATCTTTGATCGCCATCTCACTTTCTAGGGTTGCCTCTTAGTGTTGCCTATTCAAAAAGGTCAAGTAGGGTGTATAAAGCAAAGTCCCTTAAAAGAAAAGTCATCTAGTCCCTTCATAATCAAAGATCAAGTCCCTTAAATGGTTGCCTTCATAAAGATCTTGTCCCTTTCGAATAATGATGACAGTCCCTCCAAAATGCTTAATACATCCTACAGTTGCCTTCATTAAACGGATGTCCCTCACTTGTCCCTAACATCCAAGGTAATGACTACCTATTCCTTAATAATAAGGATAGTCTTACCATTCAAAGGATAAAGAACAGAAAGACTTAAACTTTAGGGTAGGTTCCTCATAGTTACTTGCTCACTATTCAAACTTTTCAAATACTTCACAAATTTCAAACTATTTTCAAACACAAGTTTTTTACGCATCCGTACATGGATCATTATCAAACTCTTATGAAAATTTTATTCACACACTTCACCTTTTCAAAAACAATTCAAAGTGAGCTAAGTAACTAAGAGCCCATGGATAACCATGGATGTAAAGGGTGCTAACACCTTCCCTTTACATAACCTACCCCCCGGACCCAAAAATCTTTTAAAAGGTCTTTCCTGTTCTTTTATGCCTTTCCTTTGGATAAAATAAAAGTCGGTGGCGACTCTTGCTATCCGCAACATAACTAAAGTCAGTTCTCCCACCGTGTTACACAGGTCATGGCTTCTGCTCGTAGAAACACCATCAGGATCAACTTTGTGGGCATACCTGCCAAGCTTAAAGAGTTGGTTTCTCAAGTGTCTGATCATTCCCAGTTCATCAAGAGACATGGTCATCTATTGGATCTAGTCACTTCAGGGTTCAATGAAGACATGATGAGTGTTCTATTTCAGTTCTTTGACCCTAAACACCATTGCTTTACATTCCCTGACTATCAGCTGGTTCCAACCATAGAAGAGTTCTCTAAACTTCTGGGTATACCTGTTCTTGATCAAAGACCCTTCACAGGCTTGGAGAAGGAGCTTAAACCAGAGGTTATTGCTGCAGCTCTACATCTGAAGAAGTCTGACATTGTTCTAGAAACGAGAAGCGGAGTTAAGGGTATTCTTGCCAAGGTGTTGATAGAGAAAGCTCAGGTGTTCTTGAAGGCCATGAGCTATGATGCTTTTGAGGAAATCTTAGCCTTGCTGATTTATGGCTTAGTGTTGTTCCCCAATCCAGATCAGTTCATAGATGTTCATGCCATCAACATATTCCTGAGTCACAATCCAGTGCCTACATTGCTTGGAGACATCCTACATTCTCTTCATACCCGTACTACAAGGGCAAGAGGAACTTTGATATGCTGCATACCTTTGCTTTCTAAGTGGTTTATTTCTCACCTTCCTCGCTCAGTAATGAAGAATGAGCAAGGGTTCAGATGGTCCAAGAGGATCATGTCACTTTCTCACTCAGATATCCATTGGTGCTCCAGATCTATGGAGAATGTCACCATCATTGACCGTTGTGGGGAGTTTCCCAATGTTCCACTTCTAGGCATAAGAGGAGGCATCACCTACAACCCCTTTCTAGCTTTACGACAGTTTGGTTACGCTCGGAGCGATGGTCCACATGACATGTTAATCCAGGGCATTGTGTTTGATTACGACAACGATCTTCAAGGTTACCGTCAGAGATTCATACGAGCATGGGGAAAAGTAAACAGGGTTGACAGCAAGACACTGGAGCCTAAGTACACTATTCCTATGGAAGCTTATCTCAGATGGGTGCGATCTCGTGCTCAGACTCTCATGATGCCATATCCTGCTATCCTGCCAGTTACTATGGAACCTGTTGCTGAAGGAGACACTGCTTATACCATCCTTCACCCAGACATGCCTACTGATATGGAAGACTTACAGAGATCCTGGATCCAGTTGAAGGAGCAAAGGGATACTTTCGAGGCTCATTACAAAGCGAGCCAAGCAAGAATCCTGGAACTAACAAAGCAACTTCATGAGGAACGGAATCTCAACTCATACCTCAACACAAAGAGGAAACGTCCATGGGAGACTTAAAACCCCATCTTTTGTACTTATTTCATTTCATTTTTTGTAAGCCTAAGAGGCAAAACAAATTTATTACTAATAAAAGTTACTTTCTTGTTTGTTTAAGCAAATTTAAATCCTGCGGTCCTTGAAAACATTGCATATGCATTCACATATCATTTCATTGCATCACAGGTTTATAATTGTGCACAGGTTTCTCATCTTCTCGCTGTTTATTTCAGCAATGGCTCTCGAACAATCAGTTAAGGATCTCTAGGCACAAAATGCACAGTTCCAAGAGCTGATCTTGAACCTGTCCAAGGGGCAGGATGAATTGAAGGCACTGTTGGCCAGGAAGACTAAAAAGACTAGAAGGTCAGGTGGCCTGATCAACATGGGAAGAAGGTTCAAAGGTCTTGCTAAGACCAAAGAACCAGTTGAAGACTATGAATCTGAAGAATATGAAAAAGAGGGAGGCAGTCTCCACAACACTATGGGGGACTCTGATTCTGAGGCTAATTACTACCATGACCCTAATGAAGACAAATTCAAGATGCTGGTGGATAGAATGGATGCTATGGAGTTGCAGAAGTCATCTGGACTAGATTTTGAAGATTTGAGTCTGATATCTGGGGTGGTCATACCCATTGGTTTCAAGGTTCCTACCTTTGTTGTTTATGATGGGGTCTCTTGTCCCAAGTTACATCTGAGGTCTTATGTCAGAAGAATTCAACCCCACACTGCTGATAAGAAGTTGTGGATCCACTTTTTCCAAGAAAGCTTATCTGGAGCTCAATTGGAGTGGTATTATCAATTGGAGAGTGTCAACATCAGGGATTGGAATGATCTGGCCGAGGCTTTCTATAAGCAGTATCAATACAATGCCGATTTAGCTCCCACTCGCATGCAGCTTCAGAGCATGTCTATGGGTGCCAAAGAAAGTTTTAAGGAGTATGCTCAGAAGTGGAGAGATTTAGCTGGAAGAGTTCAACCCCCTTTAACTGACAGGGAATTGGTTGATATGTTCATGTGTACGCTGAATGGTCCGTTTTACAGTCATCTCATTGGAAGCTCATCATCTGGCTTCACTGAATTGATAATGACAAGGGAGCGAGTGGAAAATGGTATAAAGAATGGCAAGATCCAAGTGGGTACTTCTTCATTAGGTGCTGCAAAGAAGCCTCCCACTGGGAAGAAAGAATCCAATGCTGTTTATGGTCAACCTGATCGTAATAGAAGGCATCAGTCTGTTAGTGCAGTTCATATTTCAAATCCAACTCCTGCAACAACAGAGCAGCCACAGGGCAATCAACAGAGGGCTAGAAGGCAGTTCACGAAGATCAACATGTCAATGGCTCAGGCATTGCAACATTTGTTGAAGGCTGAACTTATTACTTTGAAAGAGGCTCCTCAGAATCCCAATGTTACCTCTCCCAGGTACAATCCCAATGCACGGTGTGCATATCATTCAAACTGTCAAGGACATGATACTAATAACTGTTGGATCTTGAAGAACAAAATTCAAGATATGATTGATGCTGTAGAAATTGAGTTTGATCCTCCGGGTACTCCAAATGTGATTACTGCTCCAATGCCAAATCACGAGAAGACTGTCAATGCCATTGATGAAGATTTACATATCCATTCAGTTGCGGAGTTGACCACACCATTGTCTGTCATCAGGAAGAAGTTAGTACAAGCTGGGTTCTTTCCGGGTTGTCGTGAAGATTGTGTTTATTGTGAGTATAATCCAGATAAATGTTGGAGGTTGAAGGACGGAATTCAACGTCTCATGAATAATTACACCATAGTGTTCGAAAGGAGACCACCTTCTGTGGAGAGTATGGTGGATCATATTACTCAAGGTAGGAAGATTGAAGAGGTTGACATGGTTGATAAAGTGCCGGTGAGAATCACTTCAAAGGGACCTATTAAAATCACCCATCAGGGTCCAATCAAAATTACTGCTGAAGGTCCTGTGAGAGTTGTTGCTGAAACCAGAGTGGCTCCTATGGTCATAACCACTCCTGGTCCTATTCCGTATACGTCTGATAAAGTTGTGCCTTGGCACTATGGATCTGATGTTTATATCCATGGTGTTAAGCAAGAGCCCTTAGCTGATGTGCCTGTTGATGTTGACAATATTGCTGGATCTAGTAAGATCACACGTAGTGGAAGAGTCTTCTCACCTCCAGTTACTTCCAAGAATGCAGCTACTCCTGCTGCTACCTCCACCACTGATGCTCGGGGCAAAGGTCCTGTTATTGAACCTGTATCTACTAATGTGCCAGCTGCTGATGATCTGGCTAAGCAGATGGAAGAAGTATTGAAAATCATTCGCAAGAGTGATTATGACATTGTTGATCAGTTGGGGCATACTCCCTCAAAGATTTCTATGTTGTCCTTGTTATTATGTTCCGAGGCTCATGCCAAGGCCTTGATCAAGTTTCTGAAGACTGCTCATGTGCCCAATGCAATTTCTGTTGACCAGTTTGAGAATTGTGTTGCCCACCTGACCTATGATAATGGGTTAGGACTTTCTGATGCTGATTTGACCCCTGCCAAGAGGGATCATAACAGGGCTCTGCATATCTCAATTGAATGCAGGGGCACTACCCTGTCACATGTATTGATAGACAATGGTTCCTCTCTGAATGTGTTGCCCAAGGAAGTCCTAAATAAGTTGAGTCCTGAAGATGCTGTGCTGAAGCCCAGTAGTATTATGGTGAAGGCTTTTGATGGTTCTAGAAGAGTAGTGCATGGGGAAATTGATCTTCCAATCAAAGTTGGCTCTCAGGTTTTTACTGCTACATTTTATGTGATGGATATTCGTCCTTCGTACTCTTGTCTGCTTGGTCGTCCCTGGATCCATGGGGCAGGTGCTGTAACCTCTACATTACATCAGAAGTTGAGATATCCGGTGGAAGGTAAGGTTGTTACTGTCTATGGAGAAGAAGAATACTTTGTCAGTCACGTGAATACCTTCAAGTATCTGGAAATGGAAGGTAAATATGTTGAAACTCCGTGTCAGACATTTGAAGTGGTTCCTTGGATTGTTAATGATTATGTAGCTCCTCCGGTTGCCAAGAAAGTTCCTGTAGTCACCAGAGTACCTCCAACAATGGCAATGGCCTCCCTCAATGATGCTAGAGCTGTGGTGGATGAAGGTGGTTGTACTATTTGGGGTCAGCTTCCTGATATCCCATACAAGTCTGACAAATTTGGTTTGGGTTTCACTGCAGAGTCCCAGAAGGCTGTTCGTCGTGCTCGTGCTGTTCGTATCACCAATCAAGGGGTTATGAAAGATCAGATCAATGCCGTGGGAGACTATGATGAAGACTACAATCTGGATGCTTGGATTTTTCTTACTGTGGGTGCTGGACTCAATAATTGGAAAGCTGAAGATGTTATCCCTATCTCCTTTAGTCAGGAGTAAATACTATTACTGTGTTGTTTTTTTTTTATAATTTCTTGAACAATTGAACTTTTAAGCCTTGTGCCTTACCCGGGGCACAATGGTGTGCTTGTTACGGGATGTCATTTCATTTGCATACTTCATTCAATAAAAATCAGTGGACGTTTCGTTTTCGTAAATATTGTGTTCCTTGTCTTTCTTTTCCTTTATTTTTGCTTTATCAGTTATGTGTTCTTACACACACCCACATCACTAAAATGCAGATCCTCATCCACTCTGGATCCTGTTGATAACAGTTCTACTATTGCCAATTATAATTTCGAGAATCCGATCTATCAAACTGAAGACGGAAATGAGGACGATTGTGAGGTACCTGTAGAGCTTGCTTGGTTGTTACAACAAGAAGAGAAAGCTATACAGCCACATGAAGAGCCAGTCGAAGTTGTGAATCTGGGAACTGAAGAAAACAGGAAAGAAGTCAAGATAGGGGCTGATTTAGAGGACAGTGTCAAGAGCAGGTTGATTCAGATGTTACGTGACTATGTGGAGATCTTTGCTTGGTCCTACGAAGATATGCCAGGGTTGGATACGGACATTGTGGTTCACCGTTTACCAGTAAAAGAAGATTGTCGCCCAAAGAAGCAGAAGGTTCGTCGTATGCGTCCTGAAATGTCAGAGAAGATCAAAGCAGAGGTAATGAAACAGTTTGATGCAGGGTTCTTAGCTGTGACTTCTTATCCTCAGTGGGTTGCGAATGTGGTACCAGTTCCTAAGAAAGATGGTAAGGTACGTATGTGTGTAGACTACAGGGATTTGAACAAGGCTAGCCCCAAAGATGACTTTCCGCTTCCTCATATTGATGTTCTGGTAGATAACACTGCTCAGCACAAGGTATTCTCTTTTATGGATGGTTTCTCTGGTTACAATCAAATCAAGATGGCACCTGAAGATATGGAGAAGACAACCTTTGTTACACAGTGGGGCACTTTTTGTTATAAGGTGATGCCATTTGGTTTGAAGAATGCAGGGGCAACATATCAGCGTGCTATGGTGGCTTTGTTTCATGATATGATTCATCATGAGATAGAGGTATATGTGGATGATATGATAGCCAGGTCTCAGAATGAAGAACAACATCTTGATCATCTGCACAAGTTGTTTGAGAGGTTGAAGAAATACAAGTTGAGATTGAACCCAAACAAGTGTACTTTTGGAGTTAGGTCTGGTAAACTCCTGGGTTTCATAGTCAGCGGAAAAGGTATTGAAGTAGATCCTGCAAAAGTGAAAGCTATACGAGAGATGCCAGCTCCCCGTACTGAGAAGGAAGTTAGAGGTTTCTTGGGACGATTGAATTATATTGCAAGATTTATTTCCCAATTAACTGCCATCTGTGAGCCAATCTTCAAGTTATTGAAGAAAGATCAGGTGATGGAGTGGAATGATGAGTGCCAGACTGCCTTTGATGAAATCAAGAGATATCTGCTGGAACCACCAATTTTGATGCCACCAGTTGATGGAAGACCCCTGATTATGTACTTAACAGTATTAGACAACTCAATGGGGTGTGTCTTGGGGCAACATGACGAGTCTGGTCGAAAAGAGCAGGCAATATACTACCTTAGCAAAAAGTTTACTGACTGTGAAACAAGATACTCACTGCTCGAGAAAACTTGCTGCGCTTTGGAATGGGCTGCTCGCCGACTAAGACAGTATATGTTGACCCATACTACCTTGTTGATTTCAAAGATGGATCCAATCAAGTACATATTTGAGAAACCTGCTCTCTCTGGAAGAATTGCAAGATGGCAAATGATCTTGACAGAATATGACATACAATACACTACTCAGAAGGCCATCAAAGGAAGTGTTGTTGCTGATCATTTGGCTCATCAAGCAGTAGATGATTACCAGTCAATGAGTTTTGAGTTCCCTGATGAAGACATTATGATTATTACCAAAGAACCTGGAAAATATGACGGACTTGAACAAGGATCCCGATGGACTATGGTTTTTGATGGTGCCTCTAATGCACTTGGTAATGGTATTGGTGTTGTGATTAGTTCCCCTGAAGGTTGTCATACCCCGATTACTGCAAGACTTTGTTTCTATTGTACCAATAACATGGCTGAGTATGAGGCATGTATCCTGGGTATTAAAGCTGCCATTGATATGAAGATTCAGTTCCTTGATGTGTATGGAGATTCAGCCCTGGTAGTAAGTCAGATTAAAGGAGATTGGGATACCAAACATGATAACCTCATTCCTTACAGAGAGCATGTGTTGTCTTTGATCCCACATTTTAAAGAGATTACCTTTGGACATATTCCACGAAGAGAGAATCAGTTGGCAGATGCTTTGGCCACCATGGCATCTATTTTTAAGATCAGTTGGGATGATGAAGCTCCCAAGATTACTATTGATAGATTTGAAAAGCCTGCATACTGCAATGAGATTGACACAGAAGGGGCAGAGGAGAAGCCTTGGTTCTATGAAGTGAAAAGATATCTGGAAGCTCAGGAGTTCCCTGAAGGGGCATCTGTCAAGGATAGGAAGTTTCTGAGAAGATTCTCTGCTAAGTTCTTTTTTAGTAATGGCATTTTGTACAAGCGCAATCATGACTCAACTATGCTTCGTTGTGTGGATAAGAAGGAAGCAATTGAGATTATGGAAGATATGCATGATGGGATCTTTGGCACTCATTCTAGTGGTCATACTATAGCAAAGAAGATATTGAGAGCAGGTTACTATTGGTCTACCATGGAAGCTGATTGTTATCAACACTCTAGAACATGTCACAAGTGTCAAATTTATGCTGATAAAGTCCATGTACCCCCATCACCATTGAATGTGTTGACTGCTCCTTGGCCCTTTGCCATGTGGGGCATTGATATGATTGGTGAGATCAAGCCTACTGCTTCTAATGGACATCGTTTCATCCTGGTTGCTATTGATTACTTCACAAAATGGGTAGAGGCAGCTTCATTTGCATCGGTTACTAAGAATGTTGTGGCTCGATTCATTAAGAATAATCTCATATGTAGGTATGGCATCCCCGAAAGGATTATTACTGACAATGGTTCTAATCTGAACAACACTATGATTACTGATCTCTGCACGCAGTTCAAGATTAAGCATCACAACTCTTCTCCGTATCGACCAAAGATGAATGGGGCAGTTGAAGCTGCTAATAAGAACATTAAGAAGATTGTACAAAAGATGACTGTTACTTACAAGGATTGGCATGAGATGTTACCCTTTGCTCTTCATGGTTATCGTACCACAATACGTACTTCAACAGGGGCAACCCCATTCTCCTTAGTCTATGGTATGGAAGCAGTTCTGCCCATTGAAGTTCAGATTCCCTCCTTAAGAATTATGAAGGATGCAGGCTTGGATGAAGATGAGTGGATTCAGACTCGACTTGACCAGATAAATTTGATTGATGAGAAGAGGTTAGCAGCAGTTTGTCATGGCCAGATGTACCAGAAACGAATGATCAAAGCTTTTAACAAGAAGGTTAAGCTAAAGGTATATCAGGCTGGTGATTTGGTAATCAAGCGTATCATATTACCACAGGGTGATCCTAGGGGCAAGTGGACTCCAACATATGAAGGACCATTTGTAGTCAAGACAGTATTCTCAAGAGGTGCCATGATACTCACTACAATGGATGGTGAAGACTTCCCACAGCCTGTAAACGCAGACATAGTTAAAAAATACTACGCATAAAAAGAGACCCGCTAGGTTGACAGGCCTAGGCAAAAATAAGGGCATCCCGGCGAACCAAAAGGGTTCGGGCAAAAATTAGGGATATATATAAAAAAGATGTACACCCGGCAAGTCGAAAACCCGAAAAGGCGGCTTGGGCAAAAAAGGGTATCCCGGTGGATTGAAAACCTGAAAGGGCAATCCAGGCAAAAGTTAGGGATTAAAGCGTATGACTATGTCTCGTTTGGATCACCCATGAAACTGCAACCAGTTGTGATACTTACTCAAGTTCGAACAGATAAGGCTCAATACAATCATTTCCGTCTCAACAGCAGAAGATGAGATACTTGAAGATAATGGCAATAGTAGAATTGAAACTCAATAGGATTATTTCCCACATAGCTGATTCTCTTTTGTTTTGTAAAACTTTATGACAAAATCCTCTTACTAGGGTTTATGTCTCCTTGTACAAACCTACCTATGTATAGGTCACTTTTTGATATAAATAAATTCCATCTTTTGTACCCAGATTTACTTTTACCCTATTTACATAAGCGAAACGTCCATTGGTTGTGTTTGAATGTATGTATGTTTTTGAATATGATTGATGTTTACAAGAAATGCATGTATGCTTAATATGATTGATGTTTACCAGAAATGCATGAAAATGCAGTAATAGTATTTACTAAGGACGAACGAGGGAAGGATTTCAACGAAGCTTCGCCGGTTTATCTTTACAAGACAGTTACAAATCCCCAATAGGACAAATCCATCTTCATAAAGTCACATCTCCCCTGGAATTTATATCCATCTCTTTTATCCTCATACGGATATACGGGAATTTACTTTCCAATAAGGGTACGACGAACGAAGACGGGATGTTATATATACCCTAATATCAAACGAAGACGAAGGTTATGTATACCTTACTATCCCCAGCAGACGGAAGGTTATATATACCTTGCTATCCCCAGCATACGGGAGGTTATATATGCCTTATTATCAAACAAGACGGGAACGAATTCCTCGTATTCTTCAGCAACGAATCGGGATTTATTTTCCCTGGCCAGCAGTGGTTATACGAGCGCTCCCGGCAGTATCATATCATACATACATCATTTACATCATACCATACATATACATAGATACATAATGCATTACTCAGGCGCATCATATCATACATGCATACATAATACATGAGCTAATGCTACTATACAGAATGCTACCTTGTTTTCAGGTTAATTATCCAGCAAACAGACTTATGATTATCAGGATTGCTTTATCCTCCTGAAAGCATATCATCCATCAGGATTGCTTCATCCTCCTGAAAACTTCTAGTACATCAGGACTGCTTTATCCTCCTAAAAGCATTATACATCAGGACTGCTTTATCCTCCTGAAAACTTATTATCTCATCAGGACTGCTTTATCCTCCTGAAAGCATACTATTACATCAGGATTGCTTCATCCTCCTGAAAGCACATTACTACATCAGGATTGCTTCATACTCCTGAAAGCACATTACTACATCAGGATTGCTTTATCCTCCTGAAAGCATATTATCAATACCACAGGACTGCTCTATCCTCCTGACATCTTCTTGTACCTCAGGACTGCTCCATCCTCCTGACAACTATCACTATATCTTCATATTTTGGACTACTTTATCCTCCAAGAAATGTATCTGAAGAACTTTTTCCAAGTGGCATCTTTAAGCCCACTCAAGCATATTCAACTAGCCATCTGTATCACTCTATGCACTGGTGAGTGCAAATTTTTAGGCTTTTGTGTTCAATCCCCTTCAACCTTCCAGGTCACGGCTGGAAAATATACCAATCTAACCCCTCAGGTTTCAGAAAATTGAACAGGGGCAGCTGTTGCACCCCAAAATTTGCCCTCACAATACAAGACCTTGTGTGCTAAGAAGGTTCACAAGGTTCACACTGTTTATAAGACCTTTCATGAGGTTCATGAAGTCTACAAGTCACTTTATGAGGTTCACAAGGGTCACAAGATTCACAATGCTTTCAAGACCTTTCATGAGGTTCATGAAGTCTACAAGTCACTTTATGAGGTTCACAAGGTTCACAAGATTCACAATGCTTACAAAACCTTTCATTGGGGTTCATGAAGTCTACAAGTCACTTTATGAGGTTCACAAGGTTCACAAGACCTCCCATGAGGTTCACAAGGTTCACAAGACATCTTATGATGGTTCACAAGGTTCACAAAGTTCACAATTGGTCAGAAAAGTTGACAATTCCCTCAGACAATGCACCTCCTAAGCAGTGCATCCAAAACTAGGGTTTTGACTTTAATCAGGCTAAATGAACTTCCAAGACTTCAAGTGAGCTTTATAACATCTTATATGTGTGTAAGAACCCCCATGACAAGTTTCAAGACTTTTCTCAAAAGCTTGCTCAATCAGATGATCAGATAAGTCAAAATCAGTCAAAGCAGTTAAAAAGTCAAACTGAGGTCAACTGTGGTCAAACCAAAGTCAAACTTCATGATTTTTTGCCAAAATCAAGTATATGAAGTAAAATTCATCATTTTATCAAGGGTTGATCATGATTCATCAAGGACATTTCAGATCATCAAGAATCAGGAGTTTCTAAATTAGGGTTTTCTTAGTAAAAGTCAACTGAACTTTGACCAGCCATAACTTTCACATACTTCATCACCAAGTCTCCATCCAAAGCTAATTTTGAAGGAAATTGAATTCTCTAAAACTTTGTGTCTCACAAGCCAAGCCCAAAAATGCTTCATTTGGAAGGTATGAGCTAAGACATTATAGGTCCTTTTGAAAGTCAACAAAAAGTCAACAACTTCAAAAGGGCATAACTTGAGATTGGTAAATGATATGGACATGAAACCAGTGGGGTTGGTTAGAGGACTCTTCAAGCTTTCCAAAATGTCCAAGAACACCCTCATAGCATTAAAATTGAAGGATGTGTTCCCTTTGCAAAGTTGGGAAATTTTGGGTTGGTTTATGATGAAAATGGGGGTCTAAAACCAATTTCTTCCAAATGGGCTTGCCAAATGATGACCCAATCCATACAATAACTTCATGCACGACCCAAGTCAATAAAAATCAGATTTTTTATTATTTTATTTTTATTTATTTGTATTTAATTCATTAAAAATCATTTTAAATAAAAATAAAATATGAAAATGTAAGATTTGAATTGGATCAAGCTTCTAGAAATTCATAAATTGGATTAGAATTGAAGTGGAAAGAAAATCATGAGGATTAGCCAAAAATAGCAAGTGTTCATACAAGAATATTTGATTTTTAAGGCCTTATCATTTTGAATCTTTTCATATCAAATCTTCCACACAATGACTTGATTTTTTAACCTAAATTCATTGTTCTATAAGTACCTAGTGCAACCCTAACCAAAGCCACGAATTTTCTGCCTCCCAAGAGTAAGTTCCATAAGTCAAAAAACCTCACCAAAGCTTGCATTCGGTTTTGAATTTCCAGGACATTTGAAGGTATTTGAAGCACATAGCCATGATCACTGAATACCATTGAGTGAAAACCAATACTCATATGCATCCCAAACACTCCATAATGCATAACCTGAATCTTGTTTGTTCTTGAATATAATTTTTTTCGATTTCACTAATTCACTGCATTTCAATGAATTTTGTTTGGCTAATCATGTTTGTGATGATATATAGATGCTTTCTGGACAAAAAACTTGGAGCTTCATGACCTAAAACACAAACGGCCATTGTTAGGGTTTGAAGCATAGTTTTAGGGTTTCGTGATTTAGGCAATATAAATGAATTCTAACAACGTGAATAAATTGTATGAGTCATAAGGAACTCAATGATATCTTCAATTTCATAAAATTGTACTGTTTTGTTGGTGATTGTAAACACCCCAAATTTGCCCTCACCCATTCACACCATGGCTTGTGATCATCTCATATGCATAAACACAATCATATCATCTCATATCTCACTTTTGATTCACTGCATAGTTTCTAAGGCATCTGCACCTGGGGTTTGTGATCTGAGCAATCTCAGGGCATCTTGAGCCACTCCAAAGGCTACCAATCACTTCAAAGGGGTCCATGTGTGTTCTTATATCATATTACATCTTCTCAAAGTCAAAAATTCCAAAGAATCACAAGAACTAGGTTTTGAATGGATGCAGAGCCAAATTTGACTGCACAGTTGACCTAAAATTAGGGTTTTGGTTTCATAGGCCATAACTCCAATTTTTTTGGTCATTCTTGTTTCCATTGGTCTCTATATGGTATAGGGAATATGCATATCAATTTTCATGAAGAAATTCCATGGGGAAGTCATCTGATCAAGGGTTGACTTTTCAGACAAGTCAGTGTAAAATTAGGGCATCTGAGGCCCCCAATGACCCAACCAATGGGTGATCTTCATCATTTTGAGTGTATATGATCTTTATTTGATCATGGAAGAAGTTTGAAGTTCATAGAAATCAAGAATTTGGAAGTTTTGCAAATGTTGACTTTTTGGGCATAGTTGACTTTTCAAGAATGCTTCATTTTAGGTCATTTTTCAAGCCTTGATTCTTGATCCAAAAATGCTCCAAATGGAAAAACTTTGGTCATGAAAGTTGTAGATCTCATATTTCCCTTTTCAAAAAGTACAAGAACATGATCAAACTCTTCTTGGATCAAAAGTTATGGTGTGACAAAGTTGGCAAAAATCATTGATTTTCAAGGCATGCTTCAAATGAGAATTTTGCAAGATCATGAACTAAAGCCAATTGCAACCTCTAATTCATTTCAAACCATGACACAAACATTCCTTAGGCCTTAAAAGTCAGAATTGGACCAAGAATGCCCATGGTTTATGGTTTGTTGGACAAGGAAATCACATGTGAACCATAAGGCAACAACTTGCAAAATCATCATGATCACTTCCTACAACTTGTGACATTGGCTGCTGACTTTGGCTAGCCTTTCCCCTCACCCTTGCTGCGCAGCCCCATGCTTGTACTTGCCTAGATCATGAGCCATACTTTCCTTACACAAAATTTGACTTTTGAGCAAAAGCAAACTTACCAATCACTATAGGCCAGGTCACATCATCTGACCTATAGGATTAAAATACAATATCATTTGGCAAGCAAAATGTATCAAGAGGCAAGGCTGAAACCTCATGTACCAAGACATTCACAAAACACACCCCAGCTGCATTTTGTTTCGAATCTCTCTGCCCAGCCATAAAACATACAAACCATTTCCACACTTCAACACACCACACTTCATAGACCTCAAACCATCAAGAGCCAGGCCTGAAACAAGCAAGAACACCCCACTGCCATTTCTCACCTCAATTTGCAGTTTCATTCGAAACTCTTTCCACAACACACAAACATACAAACAAACACCACAGACCTTCTCCACTCACCATCTGGATCACAAAGAACCATTTACAATGACCTGAAACTGCCTGAAACTCCATTGCCATTTCTGACTGAGCTTGAGCAGAAGCTTGTCAAACTCCTCATCCAGCCAACATAAATTCCTTTTGAGCATTCAAACATCATCTGGGGATCAAGTGGAGTGGATTGCACTGAAGGAAGTGGCCAGAAAGTCATCAGAGTGAAAGCTTCGAATCTCAGGTAGCTTGAAAAATATTTTTCCAGAAATCATTTTTCTTGTTCTAAACTTGCTCTTTGTGCCTTCCTGATCATGAATATGCTTTTAATTTTTGAAATGGCTTTGAAATGAGTATTTAATTAGCTTCTGAAACTTGCGTGCCCTAGTTCTTATTTGCTTCGATTCAGCTTTGTTAGGGAAAATAAATTTGTTTTGAGTGAGGGTTTTGGTTCGTGAGGGTGTAAGGATCATTTCCCAGTTCTTGGATTTCATTTTAGTTAGGTTTTTGGGGTTTTGGGGATTTTCAGGGGAGATGCTGGCCGGAGAAGACGACCGGAAGTCTTCTCCGGCCACCTGAAAGTAATTTGTGCCCTAATCCTGTGATTAATGCTTGTTTGAATGCTGGGCGTTGGATTGGCTGACCAAGTTGACTCCCCGCGCGAATGGAAGGCCCAGATGCGTTTGATTAGCCCTAATCCACGTGTTTTATTTAATTAATCCATAATTAATTTAATTAACTCAGGAAGAACCACAGCCCTTGGATAGCGCGCGTGGTCAATACATTTGAATCCAGACCCAATCCTGGCCCTCCATTCTGATTACTTTTCTATTTTCTTTATTTTCATTTCATTTCTTTTCCTTTTATTTGCACAATTATTTTAAAATAGTAAAAAATGTTAAAAAATTATGAAACTTTTTCTCCTGAGTTTTATTAATTTTTAAGACCCAAAAATATTTTTATTTTATTTTTTATCATTAAAAAAGTATTTTTAAATATTTAAAAGGTTATTTTTAATTGATTAATGGAAATTAATTAATTAAAAATACTTTTAGGTATTTAAAAATCACCAAAAAATTCATGAAATGTTCTAAGACATTTAGAGACATTGTCCAACCTTCAAACCAAATTTCTTTTTTGATCTTGATGCATTTTGAGAATTTTTCATTGAATTAAATCATTTTTGGTGCATTATTTTGACCATAAGTTCAAAAATTCATTTCTGCCTATCTAAGAGGAGTTGGACATTGGTTCTTCTTGCATTGTTTTGTGTTTAGCATGTAGTTTCTAGGATTAAATGGCCATGATTTGTTTCCTCATTTTCAATTTGTTTGGTATTTCTTTTGTTTAGGAACCCTAAAAACCCTAATAACTTAGAAAAAATCATAACTTGAGATTGGTTAAGAGTTGAGACCTCCCCTTTGGACCTTGGTTTAGTATAGGTTTAGGGTTTCATAGGATAGCATTTTCCATTTTTTATCTTAGGGTTTTGCTTCTGTTTTTGGTTTTTGTTTGTTGTTTGATCCATAAACCCTAATTTGGGCTTTCTTTTGCATCCTTCTTGCATTCTCTTGCATAACATGACTTGCCATGACATTTCAAGCATTCATGTGATTCATTTAACATCATAAGACATGTAGAAAGTATGTTTGATCATTGCATTACATATTTGCCATGTTGTATGTTTTGTATGCTTCCTAACTTTTCATGTGTATCCATGCTTCTAAGCTTGCACCATTTGCATCCATGAACTTGTATGAACATCTCCATGCCTTGCCTCATGTTTATAGCACTCCATAGCATCATTATCACCATCAACATGCTTCTGGTTTTGTTTAGCATCATACCATTTCATCCCATTTTGCATTGCATTGCATTTCTTTTCTAACTTTTCAGGTGGTAAGTGACTTTGAGAAGTGAATTTGCCTTCACTTCTCATAACTTCTCTTCATCTCTTTTATGCATCCTTGCTGCATTCTTGTATGTGTTTGAGTTTGAGCTTGCTCATTCCTCTTTCTTCCCACTTTCTTTCTTCAAGTGACTTGACTTCTTGAATGAAGCAAGTCACTTTGCTTCTCTTGATCCTGTTCATCTGCTTCCTGGTGGTTCCATTGAAGATTGTTCTTGAAAACCTCACAAACCTTAGGAACAACCAAGCATGACAATGAATTAGGGTTTTGATTAGTCTCCCCTCATAGTTTTACCTTTGTGTCTCTTTTGAGTCTT
This sequence comes from Lathyrus aphaca, assembly GCA_963966055.1. Taxonomy (NCBI): domain Eukaryota; kingdom Viridiplantae; phylum Streptophyta; class Magnoliopsida; order Fabales; family Fabaceae; genus Lathyrus; species Lathyrus aphaca. The sequence goes on along the minus strand of OZ014524.1, from coordinate 481,969,004 downwards.
CTCTTCTCATCTCATAAGCAGGGACTAAACCCTAAAGGCTTTAAGGCTTTGTGATTAAGCTTATGCCTGCATCCTTCTCTTAGGATGGAGTGTATAACTTTAATCCTAAGTGTTAAACCCTTAATGTGTTTAAATCTCTTAATCAATTCACCTAATAAGTATCAAGACACCACACTTGTAACTTGGGCCTTGCATTAGGGTTCTAATTCTTCCTTAACTGGTTAAGAAGGACTAACCCTAGTGTTAATGGACAAGTCCCCCTCAAGTTGTCTTACAAATCATAAAACTCACTTCATCATCTTATCATTAAATAAAATTCACTTAATAAAGGCTTGTTTTGTCATGAGTTTAATCCCTAATCATGGATTAAGTTGAGGAGCTTTCCTCAGCTTAAACATTCTCATCTATTATCCTTCTATTAGGATGGTGTAATGAGTCTGTTTAATCCTTGATTATGGCTTAACCTCATTACTTAACACTAAACAAAAACACCAAAAACACCTAAATAATCACAAGTAGGTTAATGATCTTAATCCTACACAAAAGGTGATTAAGTGTGAGAATCTGACTTCACACTTAAGGTATTCTCATTACCCCTAATCAGAGGGAAGATGTGATGAGTTTGCTAACCCATTGGTTTAGGCTTAAGCTCATTAACTTATGACAAACTTTCAAAAGCAATAAAAGATTGAAAACTCAAAAACAAACAATAATCGTCTCCTCCGGGATTCTTTTCTCATCATCTTCACTCACAAACGAGAACTTGCTCCTTCCGTCTAATGCAAGACAGTTTGCACCTGAGCCAGACAGGTCATACACTTGAGCATAGACAAGCAAGCAGTTCATCAGTCAATTCACCTTTCAGTCTCTTTGGGTCGAACTACGGTGTTCTGACTTCCTCATTGCACGAGAGGATACGTAGGCATAACTTAACAGTTATCGAACAAAAGTCTCTGTATATTCCCCCTCCTTTAAGTTTCATTCTTTAGCCTCATGATCATGAGCATTTCACTCTTGTCCTTACACTGACACCTGTACATTGTGTTTTCCAGCTCTTTTACACACAAATTGCACTGACACTACCCCTTTAAAACACAAATCTTTCAAGCGTGGATCCTGTCGAGTACGGCGGACAATCTGGGTGCTAATACCTTCCCAGGTTGTAACCAAACCCCTTTCTCAGTCTCTCTGGTTCGCAACCGTCTTATCCATATTTTTCTAGGCCTATGCAGCATTGCCTTTCCTCCGGGATAAAAATGCCTAGCTGGCGACTCTATTCATCTCCAGTGAGTTCACGGCTGTGTGTTCTCACTGTTCCCTTCGCCGACCGTTCGCGTCTGTACCTTCATATGATTCCATTTTCATTTGTCGGGAGCGACAGCTTGGCGACTCTGCTGGGGACCCTTATACTGCAACCAGGGCTTCTGGTTCTTTTTGTGGGTTCCTCCTAGCGCTTATTTGATTTGTGTTTACTGGGGTGTTATGTGCTTATTTGTGCTTGTATTTATTTTGCTTTATGTACAGTTTGCTTTACTGCTTTCTTTATTGCTTTTCTTATGTCATACTGTCATGCTGGCTGGATCTGGTTTTTCTTTGGTGGGTGGGTATTTCATTGAGTGTTGAGGTCCTATACCTGGGACCTGAGTGACACCTAGGCTAGAGTGAATCATATTCTTTCCCATTCCATTTCGGTCTGGTGCGGGAATATGAAACACGGTTCAGATATGGGTTTCTTCTTGAGAACTCTGTGTTGCGGATTTCCTGCAATGCTAGGGCTATCTGGGAAGCCTGCTAAGTCTGGATGCCCTTTAGTATTGACCTTCAGAAACTGAGGTGAATTAGAGGAGGAATTGTTATGGTTATTGTAAACACTGTACCTCCAGGTTGTAAGTGTTTACACTTCTCATAGCTGATCCAAGTCTGAGGATCCTTGTTCTAGAACACCACCTGTGAGGGGGTTGGGCTGTTTACAGGTTTGCAGGTACCTTGACCTCAGAATACCCTGTTACTTTGTTTGTTAAGAGTACTCCATGTTGGACGGTTCTTGTGATTCTAAAACCCTGGACATGTGGCTCTTTATTTGAGTCACCCCACCCTGGTTGCTGGATTTATAGACCTCCATCTGGAATTCTTGAACACACTTGGACCTATATCAGAACAGTTTGATCAGATCCAGCTCAGTCACAGACCCTTGCATTTCATTTGCATACATAATCATTGCATCATATTGACATTTGCTTATTTGTTTCAGGGTATCCACCTTCATTTGGTTTTGGTTTTGACCCCATCTTCAGTTTTGACTTGTCTTCAGCAGCCATCTGCTTCAGTTATCACCTGCACCAGCCAGTCAGTGGCCCACTTCTTCAGTATTATCATCAGCACCTGTCTCTACTCAGTCTCAGCATCATGGCTCCTAAAAAGAGCAACATCACCTATCACTTCTTCCAGCCAGAATTGTCAGACATCAGGAGGATTCAAACCCTGATCACTCCAGATCACATACCTTTGTTCAGGGAGAGTTATGGAGATATACTTGACATGGTTATGGATCTGGACCCATCACAGAGGAGCCTCATCCACACCTGCATTCAGTTTTATGATCCCCCACTGAGATGTTTCACCTTTCAAGACTTTCAGTTAGGCCCTCTTTTGGAAGAATACTCATCTTTGGTTGGTTTGCCTATCAGGGGTGGAATTCCTTTCAACCCTGAGATGGTCTTTCCTGCTAATGGAGAAGTAGCAAAGGCTTTGCATCTGGAACCTGTCCTGATTGAGCAGCATATGACTTCTAAAGCTGGAATCCCTGGTTTTCATCTGGATTTCTTGATCTCTCGAGCTACTCTGAAAGCTTCTCTAGGAGAGTGGAAAGCTGTTTGTGCTTTACTGGCCTTGAGCATATATGGAATTGTATTGTTTGCAGATGAGCCTCGATTCATTAGCAAGAATGCCATCCATCTGTTCATCCTGAAGAACCCAGTGCCAACTTTATTGGGGGACCTTTACTATTCAGTGCATCAGAGGAATGAAAAGCAGAGGGGGAGATTAGTGAGGTGTTGTGCTCCATTGTTCCACACTTGGCTTCTCAGGCATCTACCCAGGACAGATGCATTTTTGAACCCCCATCAGCAAAGCAACTGGGCTAAGAGACTCACTGTTCTAACTTCAGCAGATATCAGGTGGTGCACTCAGAGCACCAAGGGTAGGGATATCATCACCAGCTGTGGGCATTTTCCTAATGTGCCTTTGGTAGGAGTTAAGGGCAGTATTAATTACAATCCTCTGTTGTTCAGAAGGCAACTGGGCTATGCGCTGGTCCACACTCCTAGGGCACAGGACTTGGTGGAGACTCTCTATTGTGAGAACAAGATTAATTTGGCTATTGTTAGGCAGGCTGCCTGGGCCTGGGATAATGTTCAAACCAAGGGAGTAACCATTCTGGGAAAGTGCAATAATGTGGCATCAACACAATATTATGAGTGGTCCCGTGCCAGGGCCCAATTCTCTGGGATGCCCTTTACCATAGAAGACATGCCTGAGTCGTCTTCAGCACCACCCCCCGCCACTATCAGTTTGGAAGAGTTTGAGAGCTTGAAGGAAAGAAATGAGAAGCTAACCCAGGCTTTGCAGAAGACCCTCCGGGAAAGGAGCGAAGGTATGAGGGAGATTGAGAGGTTGGAGAAGATGAGAGTAGAACATCTGACTAAGATTGAAAAGTCTGGGGATTATATCAAAAAGTCTAAGGCTGGTGAACAAATTCTGAAGAATGCTTGCAAAGAAGCCCAGTTCCAGAGAGCAAGGACAGACTTGTATTTGAAGGAGAGCCAAGCCCGGTGGGTCAGGATCACCGAGGCTCGTACTCTAGAGGACAAGAGAGTTCAAGACAAGATGGAGCAACTGGAAGCTAGTGCGAAAGTACAGCAAGAAGCCCTGGCAGCAGCCCAGAGGGAGATATCAGAGCTGAAGATCAAAGCAGGGGTAAAAAGGTCCAAAGAACAAACTCAGCACAAGAAGCTAGCAGCAGCTGTAGCGACCCGGAATCTCCTCATCAGGAATCTCACGGAGCGTCCGGCTGATCCTGTGACCGAAGCGCTTCTCAAGGAAGTTCGTGAGGATGAGTTTGGTCTTGGTGTTTGACCATTTGTTTGTTGTTGCTTTCTTTCCATGTACTTTTATTTTCTTGTACTGTATTTTGACCCCTTAGAGGGCTTGTGTTGTAAAATGAACAAGTTGTATTATTTCACCTTCTGTAATACATTTGTGTTAGTTTGTTCCATCTGAGTTCGCTTTGAAAGCAGCATCAACAGCATCTTCAAGGGTCTGGAAGGGTCAAAACTGAATGCCAAACCGGATACCTTGAGAGCAAATAAGCATAACTGCATTGCATGCTAACCCTTTGTTTGTTTTGTAGGTTTTTGTTTTGTTGTTGCTAACCTTTGTTGTGATGCCTCAGGAACTATTGCTAGGCGTCGGGTATTTCCCCTCAACCGTCCGCACCGTTATCCAACCCGAAACAACCTTCCGGGAATTCAAATGGATCAGATGCAGCAGGACCTTGCTGAGGTCAGAAATCAAATGGCAAATGAAAGGCTAGAGATGAGGAATCAAATGACTCAGTTTATGGAAGTTATGAACAACATGGCTCAGAGCCAGGAAAGATTGAGGGCCATGGTGGAAAGGCAGAACCAAGAAGATCCACATATAGGAACTGCCGGTACCAGTAACAATGAAAGAGTCCAACCTCACGTCAACCCCCCGGTATTTGGGCCACACCTCCATCCTGAGGTCAATATTCCAGCGAATGTTCAAGGGACTGCCACTGCAGCCAGGGTACTACAAGAGGATCCTCAGGAGGACCAATTCACAGTGATGGGTGTCGGGGAAGAAGCTTATGATAGAAGATTGGATGAGATAGCTGAGAAGTTGAGGTCCTTAGAATCTCAAAACTCTTTGGGCTTCGATGTCATGGACATGGGCTTGGTAGACGGGGTTAGGATTCCCCACAAGTTCAAGCCTCCATGTTTTGAAAAGTATAATGGGACTTCTTGTCCTCGAACCCATCTACAATCTTTTCTCGGGAGATTAAAAGCTTATACCATGGACGAGAAATTGTGGATGTTCTATTTTGAAGATAGCTTGACTGGAGCTTCGAGGGAGTGGTATTCCCACCTGACAAGAGCAACAATTAGATGCTAGAAGGACCTGGCAGAAGCCTTCATCAGACAGTATCAGTATAATCTAGACATGGCACCCAACAGGACCCTCCTAATGGGGATGTCACAGTCGTCAAGGGAAAGTTTCCGAGAATATGCCCAGAGATGGAGGCAACTGGTTGCTGCTGTTCAACCACCTATGTCTGAACGGGAAATGGCAGATATGTTCATGAACACCCTTCAGGGAACTTATATTGACAGGCTGGCTGCTTTCTCTTCCACTAGCTTTGCAGATGTTGTCATAGCCGGGGAGAGAATTGAAAGCTTGTTAAAAATGGGAAAAATCTCAGACAACGGTGCAAGCTCGTCCAGTGGTACAAGAAAGCCTTTTGCAGGCCCGAGAAGAACTGGCGAGACCAATGCCATCCATTCAAACAGGGGCAGGCCCCAATATGTGCAAAGGTCAATAGCAGCAGTCACCATTCCTGCTCCCGCTCATCCTCAGCCAGTCTATCAACCTCCTCAAAACTATCAGCCACAACCTCAGTACCATCAACAAAATCAGTATCCTCCAAGGAATTACAACAACAGCAACAGCAACAACAATAACCAGCAAAGGCCATTTCAGCAAAGGCCATCTCAAGCTAACCGAGTGATCGATCCGATCCCGATGCCATATGCTACCTTGCTGCCACAACTTCTGAAACTCAACCTGGTTGAGCTAAGAACGTTGGCACCTCCGGATCCCAACAGTCTACCAAGGAACTATGACTCCAATGCTAGGTGTGCTTTTCATTCAAACGCACCTGGCCACAGTACAGAAAAATGCAGGGCTCTGCATATGAAGGTACAAGACCTGGTGGACTCCAAGGCTCTGAATTTCGCACCACCACCCAATGTCAATAAAAACCCCATGCCAAACCATGGTGGTCCCCGGATTAACGCTATTGAAGAAGACAAGCCGTCTTATTTAATAACCAGTGTGGGACAGATCAGGACGCCATTGGTAGAAATCAAGGCTCAGCTCTTGGAATGTCAGATGTTCCCGGGGTGTGAGTTAGGCTGTGCTTACTGCAATATCTCTGTAAATGGGTGCGATAATTTGAGGAATGGCATAGACATCCTTATTCAGAGTGGCCAGCTTCAGATCACCACATCATTTCCAACAAATCCAACAATATCATCAGCAACGGTTTCAGAACCTCCTACAACTGCAGCAACTATTGTTCCTGACAATTCTTCGGTTTCATCAACGAGTACTTCATCTATCATCTCAACTGATCAGTTTTCAACAAATTTTCCTGCTACAACTTCAGCTTCACTCCATTTCGAACCCCCTACAACAACAACATCGCTTCTTCCACCAATGTCTCCTACAACACCAGCAACAAATCATGAAGATGTCTCCACTGTCACAATATTTTATGATCCTGAGAACAACTCTGCCTACCATTCAGAAGGTGCTGCTCCCATCAGAGCACCAGTTACAATCTTTTATGATCCACAAACAATTACAGTTCCTTCAGCAGCAGCAATCAGTCCAGTCACTGTCACGGTGCCTGGACCAGTACCATATGAAAGCAATAGGGCCATCCCTTGGCACTACGGCTCTGACGTGTACTGCGAAGGAAAAAGAATCACTCTTGAAACATCAACACCTGCACCACAAATTGACAATGTGGGGGGAGGCGGAGGCTTCACTCGAAGCGGACGTCTCTTTGCTCCACCAATTCAAAGACCTCCTGCCGAAGCAGAAGCTGCTGCCAAGGCAAAGGGAAAGAGCCCGGTGCAGGAAGATCAAGCTGTTAAAGAAGCCTTGAAGACACCATTCGATCAAGAAGTTGATGAGTTTATGAGAATCATCAAAAAGAGTGATTACAAAATTGTGGATCAGCTTCACCAAACGCCATCCAAGATCTCCATCCTCTCACTGCTGATGTGTTCCGAAGCTCATCGGAATGCATTACTCAAAGTCTTGCACGTAGCTTACGTGCCTGAAGAGATCACTGTCAACCAGTTGGAGACCGTAGTTGGAAATGTTACTGCTAGCAATGGGCTAGGATTCACCAATACTGACTTGACAGCGGATGGCCGCAACCACAACAAAGCCTTGCACATCACCATGGAATGCAAAGGAGCTGTCCTTTCACATGTGCTAGTGGACACAGGTTCATCCCTGAATGTCTTACCAAAGAAGGCTCTGGTGAAGTTAGAATATGACGGATTGGCATTGAGACCCAGCAACCTGGTGGTAAGAGCCTTTGATGGTTCTAAGAGATCGGTTCTGGGAGAGATCGAGCTGCCTGTGACAATTGGCCCACAGACCTTTAAAACTATCTTTTATGTGATGGACATTCAGCCCGCCTACAGCTGTTTGTTGGGTAGACCCTGGATTCACGCCGCCGGCGCAATAACGTCTACCCTTCACCAAAAGTTAAAATATGAGTGGGAAGGCCAAGTTGTTACAATCTGTGGGGAGGAGGATATATTTGTTAGCCATCTGGCTACTTATAAGTATATTGAAATGGATGGGGAGATCCATGAAACAATGAGCCAAGGATTTGAAGCCTCGAATATCAATGAAGCATCTGCTGTATCTGGGATCTCCATGTCATCATACCAACAAGCCCGGAAGGTTGTTGAGGAAGGAACTGCCCTAGGCTGGGGCAAGGTTTTAGCTGTGGAGGAGAAGAAGGACAAGTTTGGGTTGGGTTACAAACCAACTCAACATCAAGTAAAGGCTGCTGGAGAGCCTGGTTTTGTCAGTGGGGGGATGCTTACCCCTGATGCTATCAACTGTCTGGAAGACGAGCTGGAAGAGGAACGCAACCTGGAAAGCTGGATTCGTCCAAAGATCCCGGGGAGCAGTGTCTCGAACTGGTCTTCCCAGGAAATTATAAGAGTTACTCATACAGAGTAATTATTATTTCCTGTATTTTATAAGCATGCATCAAAGTCTTGCATCTTGCCCAAGATGACAAGACTCATTTTGTAATCGGGCCATCTGTACTTTTTGTGCAAACAAGATCAATTAATGAAATATCAGACATCTTTTTGCAAACGAGTCTTTTTCTTTTCCGTTCACTGTTTTTCTATTTTTCTTTTTGTACAAAAAATAAATGGCAGTGTTTTCAAAATGACAACTTTATTTCACTTTTCTAAACAAAACTAAAATCAGATCACTAAAATGAACAAACTTAACCCTTGCAGAGTGTGCCTTCCAGACAGCACCGACAACAGCGCGGCTATGACATCGTATGACTTTGACAATCCAATCAATCAAGCTGATGAAGGGGTTGATGAAGAATATGAGCTTCCTGAAGAGCTAGCCAGGTTGTTAAGACAAGAGGAAAAGGTTATTACTCCTCACCAGGAGGAGGTTGAAGTGATCAATCTTGGTACAGTTGAAGACGTGAAAGAAGTTAGAATCGGGGCCTGCCTACAAGACTCAGTGAAGAGACAACTGATTGACCTGCTTCAAGAGTATGTGGACGTGTTTGCTTGGTCTTACCAAGATATGCCGGGGTTGGATACCGATATTGTCGTGCACAAGCTGCCTTTGAGAGAAGAATGCCCGCCAGTTAAGCAGAAATTACGCCGTACTCGCCCAGACATGGCTATGAAAATCAAGGAAGAGGTACAAAAGCAATGGGACGCCGGGTTCCTTGCTGTAACTAGTTATCCACCGTGGGTTGCTAACATAGTACCTGTACCTAAGAAGGACGGCAAAGTAAGAATGTGTGTTGACTACCGGGACCTGAACAGAGCTAGCCTGAAAGATGATTTCCCATTACCTCACATAGATGTATTGGTGGATAATACGGCCCAGTTCTCGGTATTCTCCTTCATGGACGGATTTTCAGGATACAACCAGATCAAGATGTCACCTGAAGACATGGAGAAGACAACCTTCATCACACCCTGGGGCACGTTCTGCTACAAAGTGATGCCATTCGGACTGAAGAATGCTGGTGCAACATATCAACGGGCTATGGTGACATTATTCCACGATATGATCCATAAAGAAATAGAATGTTATGTGGATGATATGATCGCCAAGTCCCTTACGGAAGAAGATCACCTGGTGAATCTGCTCAAGTTATTCAAGCGTCTGAGGAAGTACCAATTGAAGCTGAACCCCAACAAATGCACATTCGGGGTGAGATCTGGTAAGCTGCTGGGCTTTATTGTAAGCGAGAAAGGGATTGAAGTTGACCCTGATAAGGTCAAAGCCATCCAAGAGATGCCTGCACCAAAAACTGAGAAAGAAGTTCGAGGGTTCTTAGGTCGATTGAACTATATCTCACGGTTCATATCTCACCTCACAGCAACCTGTGAACCCTTGTTCAAGCTGTTAAGAAAAGAACAGACGGTCAGGTGGAACGAAGATTGCCAGAAGGCTTTTGACAAGATCAAGGAGTATCTGCAGGAACCTCCAATCCTTATGCCGCCAGTTGGAGGAAGACCTCTGATTATGTACTTGACAGTATTAGAAGAGTCAATGGGGTGTGTGCTGGGCCAGCATGACGAGTCTGGTCGAAAAGAGTATGCAATATACTACCTAAGCAAAAAGTTTACCGACTGTGAACAACGTTATTCACTGCTCGAGAAAACTTGCTGTGCTTTAGCGTGGGCTGCTCGCCGGCTAAGGCAGTATATGTTGACCCACACTACTTTGTTGATATCCAAAATGGACCCAGTTAAGTACATTTTCGAGAAGCCAGCTCTTACCGGACGGGTTGCAAGATGGCAAATGATTCTCACAGAATATGACATCCAATACACATCTCAGAAAGCCATCAAGGGCAGTGTATTGTCTGAATATCTTGCTGAGCAACCTATTGATGATTACCAGCCTATGAGATTTGACTTCCCTGATGAAGACATCATGTTCATAAAATCAAAAGATCATGAGGAGCCTGTTCACACTGAAGGGCCCGACCCGGAAGAAGAATGGACTATGATGTTTGATGGGGCAGTTAACATGAATGGTCGTGGTGTTGGTGCAGTGCTCATTACACCCAAAGGAGTTCACATGCCTTTCTCGGCAAAACTCACTTTCAACTGCACTAACAACGAAGCTGAATACGAAGCTTGCATTATGGGTCTTGAGGAAGCCATTGACCTCAGGATCAAGACATTGACTGTATTCGGAGATTCAGCTCTGGTAGTTAATCAAACCAACGGAAAATGGTACACCCACCAAGATCATCTGATACCTTACAGGGATTATACAAGAAGGTTACTGACTTTCTTTACAACAGTCAAGCTTGAGTATATCCCTCGAGACGAGAATCAGTTTGCAGATGCTCTTGCTACCATTTCATCCATGATCAAAGTTCAGATTGCCAACTTTGTACCTCAGATTTCAGTATCGAGACTTGATAGACCAGCATATGTATTTGCGGCAGAAGGTGTCAAAGATGATAAGCCTTGGTTCCACGACATTAAATGCTTCTTGGAGGATCAGACATACCCCCCTGAGGCATCTTCCAATGATAAGAAGACTTTGAGAAGGCTTGCTGGAAGTTTCTTTCTGAACACTGATGGGTCTTTATACAAAAGGAACTTTGATATGGTACTCCTCCGATGTGTTGACAAGACAGAAGCAGATTTATTGATGCATGAAGTGCACGAGGGCTCCTTTGGTACCCATGCCGGAGGACATGCAATGGCTAAGAAGTTGTTAAGATCAGGCTATTACTGGATCATAATGGATGCAGACTGTTGTGCTTACGCCAGAAAATGCCACAAATGCCAGATCTACGCAGATAAAGTGCATGTGCCTCCTAATCCTTTGAACATCATGTCTTCACCTTGGCCCTTTGCTATGTGGAGCATTGATATGATTGGCAAGATTGAGCCAACTGCTTCAAACGGCCACAGATTCATCTTGGTCGCCATTGACTATTTCACCAAGTGGGTTGAAGCAGCCTCATATGCAAATGTTACAAGGCAGGTGGTAGCCCGATTCCTAAAGAGAGATATCATCTGTCGGTACGGAGTTCCCGAGCGAATCATTACTGATAATGGTTCCAATCTAAACAACAAAATGATGGCAGAACTGTGCCGGGACTTCAAGATCCAACATCACAATTCTTCTCCTTACAGGCCAAAGATGAATGGCGCTGTCGAGGCGGCAAACAAAAATATCAAGAAGATTGTGCAGAAGATGGTAGTCACCTACAAAGACTGGCATGAAATGCTACCATTCGCCTTGCATGGGTACCACACGTCAATCAGAACGTCCACTGGGGCAACACCGTATCAGCTTGTGTATGGTATGGAAGCAGTCCTACCTGTTGAAGTTGAATTACCCTCCCTGCGGGTATTGATGGATGTTAAACTGAGTGAAGCGGAATGGGTTAGGTCCCGATACGAGCAACTGAGCCTGATTGAAGAGAAGAGATTGGCTGCAATCTGTCATGGACAGTTGTATCAGAAGAGAATGAAGAGAGCCTTCGATCAGAAAGTCAGGCATCGAGAGTACCAAGTGGGAGATCTTGTGCTGAAAAGAATCCTCCCTCCTCATACAGACCACAGGGGCAAATGGACTCCAAATTACGAAGGACCATTTGTGGTAAAGAAAGTTTTCTCTGGTGGAGCACTGATGCTCAGCACCATGGATGGTGAAGATTTCCCATCCCCTGTGAATTCAGACGCAGTTAAAAAATACTTCGCATAAAAATGACCCGCTGGACATAAAAACAGAATGTAAGTCCAGGCAAAAATAGGGCATCCCGGCGAGTCAAAAAACAGAATAAAAGACTCGGGCAAAAGTAAGGGAAAATAAATAAAAAACGTACACCCGCTGAGTTGAAAAGCCGCATTGGACAACTCAGGCAAAAATGGGTATCCCGATGGATTGAAAACCCGAAAGGGCGATCCATGCAAAATAAGGGAATAAGCGAACAACTGCATTCTGAATTCGTCTGTATCGCTTACAACTTGGAAAGCTTCAACAGAGTCAAGCTTCAATCAGAATCAGCCTCCTTCAGAAAGCAGGACGAGAAGAACGTCATTGTCATATGAGTCATAGCAGAAGAGGAAGCTCCTTTGAAAGCGTCATCAACACTGCCAGCACTTTGTTTCTCAATTTGTAACAATCTCCTCATTTCAGGAGATATGTTTGTTTGACTGTATCTTGCCGATTCAGGGCACATGAATTAATAAAATCAGATTTTTCAGTCATGTTTCGCTTTGTATATTTTTATTTGCAAAGGATGTCTGATGTCTCTAAAAAATCAATTGCATAAGTACAGATGCTTTTCTCCCAAAAATAATAATAATAAAACGCATGCTTACAGGGAATATACTTACTCTCGAAAGTACTTAACTCCTATGACGGAATCCAGTAAAGGATACCTCGGGACCTTTTGTGCGTTTCCTCAGCTTTGCAGGATCGCAGGTATACAGGACGCAACTTGGGGCATGCAAGCTACATCTCAGCAAGCCGGCAAATCAACAAAAGATCTCAGCATCCGAAATGCTCTATCCCCAGCTGAATTGCCTCTTGTTGCTCTCCCCAGTTGAGTTGCCTCTCATAATTCCCCAGCCAAGTTGCCATTGCATCCTCAGCTGAATGCAGGAGTCAGGGAACCATCTCCCCACAGAGTTCCAGCCTCTATCCAGAAGAGCAACGCATGAAGATCACAACAGAGTGAAGAAGGCTTCTACAAACTCCAGCTGGGTCCCGCATTATAAGGATATGTCAATCAGTGACCTATATCCCCAAGCAGATACATCTCACCAGGTCTACCAGTGATCTTATCCCCAGCTGGGATGTCCACTCCATACAGATCAACCCGAGGTCTTCACGGCAACGGGATCCGAATCCCGGTTTGATATCTTTGCACAATCATGGCATTAGCATCATATTATCCCCTCAGAGCGTAGCATTCCGTCTAATACGGAGCATTACGGCAAAAATCAAACGCATAGCATAATCATGAGCCATTTTCTAAATTAACACTTGTGAATAATAAACCATCTGTCAGTATACAAATCCCCACCAGAGTCCCCAGCAAAAGCAGCTGCCTCACAAATCACAAACACCAGTATATGCACCTCTTGACACCCGTCCGTGTCATCACTCCCCAGTAAAGTTGCCTGAATACACTTTGCAAACAAGGTTACCCGTATTACAGATACTTTCTTGACATCCGTCCGTGTCAAATCACCCGCAGAAAGCCAAAGACATCCGCTTTGCGCCCCCATATACCTATATATACATCTTTCCTTGACATCCGTCCATGCCACTTTCCCCAGCGCAGTAACATAAACACTTTGTAAAGCATATACTTGTTTATATCACACCTTTTCTCCTTTTTGACACTCGTCCGTGTCACCCTCCCCAGCAGTTAAACATCATCTATACACCACTCGCACTTATACTGATACTCGTCCGTATCTTGTATATACCACTTATATATCCCCACAGATTCAACAATAGTCCTTGTTCTTTGTTAACCAGTTGGTACTCGTCCGTACCATCATCTCAGAACATTGCGTCTAGTGTTTGTTTCTACATGATACTCGTCCGTATCATAGTCTTAAGGATGCTCATCCACATCTTTAATCCATACACCGTGTCAAACACTCATGTCTTCTTGAATATAGACACTCGTCTGTGTCTACTATTCCCCAGAAGAGTCCCCTTAGAATCAACACTCGTCTGTGTTCCTTGTTAACCAGTTGATACTCGTCCGTATCATCATCTCTGAACATGTGTCAGTTTGTTTCTACCCGATACTCGTCCGTATCGTAGTCTTAGGGATGCTCGTCCGCATCTTTAATCTATACATAATACCAAGCACTCATACCCTTTGTTTCTTGGATGTGAACACTCGTCCGTGTTTACTATTCCCCAGTAGATCGCAAACAAACTTTCCTCTTTATCTGACACTCGTCCTGTGTCATGATAAACCCGAGAGCAGCCGTACCCTGCTGAGTGGTCGTCCTCCACTTCTTGATGGTCGTCCTCCATCATGCTCATCCGATGGCCGTCCCCATCGTTGATTTTAGCAGCCGTCCCCGGCTGGGTGGTCGTCCTCCACCCCTTTGATGATCGTTCTTCATCATTCTATCCAATGGCCGTCCCCATTGTTGATTTTGGTTATTCGGCATTCGTCCTATGTCATGAGAAACCTCGAGAGCAGCCGTACCCTGCTGAGTGGTCGTCCTCCACTTCTTGATGGTCGTCCTCCATCATGCTCGTCCGATGGCCGTCCCCATCGTTGACCTTTTCTATCCGATGGTCGTCCCCATCGTTGATATTTTCGGCAGCCGTACCCTGCCAGGTGGTCGTCCTCCACCTTTGATGGCCGTCCCCATCATATTTCCTTTATTACCCAATAGAGCAGCCGTCCCCTGCTAGGTGATCGTCCTTCACCTTTGATGGCCGTACCCCATCATCTGTTTATTTCATTTATTCTTTAACCCGATGGTCGTCCCCGTCGTGGTCCCTTTTCCTTTAGCCCGATGGCCGTCCCCATCGTCGGTTACCTTGCTTTATGAACTTGATGGTCGTCCCCGTCATGTTTCATTGACCCCCAGAAAATTTTACAGCTTTATACTGATGGCCGTCCCCATCATAATCTGATTTTCCCCAGCTAGTCGGCCGTCCCCGTCTTGGCTTTACCTTTTATCCCCAGCATGTCGGCCGTCCCCGTCATTGCGTTGTTTCCCACTTTACAATATGCTTTATTTTCCTTTTACAATCTATATCCCTTTTCTTCTTCATTCTGTGAGTGCAAATTTTGGACTGTCTTTGGTATTCAAACACAAGTTATCTTGTTTGCCTGTTAAGCCGTTGCTTACATCCTGCACAGCTAACTCACGTTTGAATAGGGGCAGCTGTAAACACCCCAAATTTGCCCTCACCCATTCACACCATGGCTTGTGATCATCTCATATGCATAAACACAATCATATCATCTCATATCTCACTTTTGATTCACTGCATAGTTTCTAAGGCATCTGCACCTGGGGTTTGTGATCTGAGCAATCTCAGGGCATCTTGAGCCACTCCAAAGGCTACCAATCACTTCAAAGGGGTCCATGTGTGTTCTTATATCATATTACATCTTCTCAAAGTCAAAAATTCCAAAGAATCACAAGAACTAGGTTTTGAATGGATGCAGAGCCAAATTTGACTGCACAGTTGACCTAAAATTAAGGTTTTGGTTTCATAGGCCATAACTCCAATTTTTTTGGTCATTCTTGTTTCCATTGGTCTCTATATGGTATAGGGAATATGCATATCAATTTTCATGAAGAAATTCCATGGGGAAGTCATCTGATCAAGGGTTGACTTTTCAGACAAGTCAGTGTAAAATCAGGGCATCTGAGGCCCCCAATGACCCAACCAATGGGTGATCTTCATCATTTTGAGTGTATATGATCTTTATTTGATCATGGAAGAAGTTTGAAGTTCATAGAAATCAAGAATTTGGAAGTTTTGCAAATGTTGACTTTTTGGGCATAGTTGACTTTTCAAGAATGCTTCATTTTAGGTCATTTTTCAAGCCTTGATTCTTGATCCAAAAATGCTCCAAATGGAAAAACTTTGGTCATGAAAGTTGTAGATCTCATCTTTCCCTTTTCAAAAAGTACAAGAACATGATCAAACTCTTCTTGGATCAAAAGTTATGGTGTGACAAAGTTGGCAAAAATCATTGATTTTCAAGGCATGCTTCAAATGAGAATTTTGCAAGATCATGAACTAAAGCCAATTGCAACCTCTAATTCATTTCAAACCATGACACAAACATTCCTTAGGCCTTAAAAGTCAGAATTGGACCAGGAATGCCCATGGTTTATGGTTTGTTGGACAAGGAAATCACATGTGAACCATAAGGCAACAACTTGCAAAATCATCATGATCACTTCCTACAACTTGTGACATTGGCTGCTGACTTTGGCTAGCCTTTCCCCTCACCCTTGCTGCGCAGCCCCATGCTTGTACTTGCCTAGATCATGAGCCATACTTTCCTTACACAAAATTTGACTTTTGAGCAAAAGCAAACTTACCAATCACTATAGGCCAGGTCACATCATCTGACCTATAGGATTAAAATACAATATCCTTTGGCAAGCAAAATGTATCAAGAGGCAAGGCTGAAACCTCATGTACCAAGACATTCACAAAACACACCCCAGCTGCATTTTGTTTCGAATCTCTCTGCCCAGCCATAAAACATACAAACCATTTCCACACTTCAACACACCACCCTTCATAGACCTCAAACCATCAAGAGCCAGGCCTGAAACAAGCAAGAACACCCCACTGCCATTTCTCACCTCAATTTGCAGTTTCATTCGAAAATCTTTCCACAACACACAAACATACAAACAAACACCACAGACCTTCTCCACTCACCATCTGGATCACAAAGAACCATTTACAATGACCTGAAACTGCCTGAAACTCCATTGCCATTTCTGACTGAGCTTGAGCAGAAGCTTGTCAAACTCCTCATCCAGCCAACATAAATTCCTTTTGAGCATTCAAACATCATCTGGGGATCAAGTGGAGTGGATTGCACTGAAGGAAGTGGCCAGAAAGTCATCAGAGTGAAAGCTTCGAATCTCAGGTAGCTTGAAAAATATTTTTCCAGAAATCATTTTTCTTGTTCTAAACTTGCTCTTTGTGCCTTCCTGATCATGAATATGCTTTTAATTTTTGAAATGGCTTTGAAATGAGTATTTAATTAGCTTCTGAAACTTGCGTGCCCTAGTTCTTATTTGCTTCGATTCAGCTTTGTTAGGGAAAATAAATTTGTTTTGAGTGAGGGTTTTGGTTCGTGAGGGTGTAAGGATCATTTCCCAGTTCTTGGATTTCATTTTAGTTAGGTTTTTGGGGTTTTGGGGATTTTCAGGGGAGATGCTGGCCGGAGAAGACGACCGGAAGTCTTCTCCGGCCACCTGAAAGTAATTTGTGCCCTAATCCTGTGATTAATGCTTGTTTGAATGTTGGGCGTTGGATTGGCTGACCAAGTTGACTCCCCGCGCGAATGGAAGGCCCAGATGCGTTTGATTAGCCCTAATCCACGTGTTTTATTTAATTAATCCATAATTAATTTAATTAACTCAGGAAGAACCACAGCCCTTGGATAGCGCGCGTGGTCAATACATTTGAATCCAGACCCAATCCTGGCCCTCCATTCTGATTACTTTTCTATTTTCTTTATTTTTATTTCATTTCTTTTCCTTTTATTTGCACAATTATTTTAAAATAGTAAAAAATGTTAAAAAATTATGAAACTTTTTCTCCTGAGTTTTATTAATTTTTAAGACCCAAAAATATTTTTATTTTATTTTTTATCATTAAAAAAGTATTTTTAAATATTTAAAAGGTTATTTTTAATTGATTAATGGAAATTAATTAATTAAAAATACTTTTAGGTATTTAAAAATCACCAAAAAATTCATGAAATGTTCTAAGACATTTAGAGACATTGTCCAACCTTCAAACCAAATTTCTTTTTTGATCTTGATGCATTTTGAGAATTTTTCATTGAATTAAATCATTTTTGGTGCATTATTTTGACCATAAGTTCAAAAATTCATTTCTGCCTATCTAAGAGGAGTTGGACATTGGTTCTTCTTGCATTGTTTTGTGTTTAGCATGTAGTTTCTAGGATTAAATGGCCATGATTTGTTTCCTCATTTTCAATTTGTTTGGTATTTCTTTTGTTTAGGAACCCTAAAAACCCTAATAACTTAGAAAAAATCATAACTTGAGATTGGTTAAGAGTTGAGACCTCCCCTTTGGACCTTGGTTTAGTATAGGTTTAGGGTTTCATAGGATAGCATTTTCCATTTTTTATCTTAGGGTTTTGCTTCTGTTTTTGGTTTTTGTTTGTTGTTTGATCCATAAACCCTAATTTGGGCTTTCTTTTGCATCCTTCTTGCATTCTCTTGCATAACATGACTTGCCATGACATTTCAAGCATTCATGTGATTCATTTAACATCATAAGACATGTAGAAAGTATGTTTGATCATTGCATTACATATTTGCCATGTTGTATGTTTTGTATGCTTCCTAACTTTTCATGTGTATCCATGCTTCTAAGCTTGCACCATTTGCATCCATGAACTTGTATGAACATCTCCATGCCTTGCCTCATGTTTATAGCACTCCATAGCATCATTATCACCATCAACATGCTTCTGGTTTTGTTTAGCATCATACCATTTCATCCCATTTTGCATTGCATTGCATTTCTTTTCTAACTTTTCAGGTGGTAAGTGACTTTGAGAAGTGAATTTGCCTTCACTTCTCATAACTTCTCTTCATCTCTTTTATGCATCCTTGCTGCATTCTTGTATGTGTTTGAGTTTGAGCTTGCTCATTCCTCTTTCTTCCCACTTTCTTTCTTCAAGTGACTTGACTTCTTGAATGAAGCAAGTCACTTTGCTTCTCTTGATCCTGTTCATCTGCTTCCTGGTGGTTCCATTGAAGATTGTTCTTGAAAACCTCACAAACCTTAGGAACAACCAAGCATGACAATGAATTAGGGTTTTGATTAGTCTCCCCTCATAGTTTTACCTTTGTGTCTCTTTTGAGTCTTCTCTTCTCATCTCATAAGCAGGGACTAAACCCTAAAGGCTTTAAGGCTTTGTGATTAAGCTTATGCCTGCATCCTTCTCTTAGGATGGAGTGTATAACTTTAATCCTAAGTGTTAAACCCTTAATGTGTTTAAATCTCTTAATCAATTCACCTAATAAGTATCAAGACACCACACTTGTAACTTGGGCCTTGCATTAGGGTTCTAATTCTTCCTTAACTGGTTAAGAAGGACTAACCCTAGTGTTAATGGACAAGTCCCCCTCAAGTTGTCTTACAAATCATAAAACTCACTTCATCATCTTATCATTAAATAAAATTCACTTAATAAAGGCTTGTTTTGTCATGAGTTTAATCCCTAATCATGGATTAAGTTGAGGATCTTTCCTCAGCTTAAACATTCTCATCTATTATCCTTCTATTAGGATGGTGTAATGAGTCTGTTTAATCCTTGATTATGGCTTAACCTCATTACTTAACACTAAACAAAAACACCAAAAACACCTAAATAATCACAAGTAGGTTAATGATCTTAATCCTACACAAAAGGTGATTAAGTGTGAGAATCTGACTTCACACTTAAGGTATTCTCATTACCCCTAATCAGAGGGAAGATGTGATGAGTTTGCTAACCCATTGGTTTAGGCTTAAGCTCATTAACTTATGACAAACTTTCAAAAGCAATAAAAGATTGAAAACTCAAAAACAAACAATAATCGTCTCCTCCGGGATTCTTTTCTCATCATCTTCACTCACAAACGAGAACTTGCTCCTTCCGTCTAATGCAAGACAGTTTGCACCTGAGCCAGACAGGTCATACACTTGAGCATAGACAAGCAAGCAGTTCATCAGTCAATTCACCTTTCAGTCTCTTTGGGTCGAACTACGGTGTTCTGACTTCCTCATTGCACGAGAGGATACGTAGGCATAACTTAACAGTTATCGAACAAAAGTCTCTGTATATTCCCCCTCCTTTCAGTTTCATTCTTTAGCCTCATGATCATGAGCATTTCACTCTTGTCCTTACACTGACACCTGTACATTGTGTTTTCCAGCTCTTTTACACACAAATTGCACTGACACTACCCCTTTAAAACACAAATCTTTCAAGCGTGGATCCCGTCGAGTACGGCGGACAATCTGGGTGCTAATACCTTCCCAGGTTGTAACCAACCCCCTTTCTCAGTCTCTCTGGTTCGCAACCGTCTTATCCATATTTTTCTAGGCCTATGCAGCATTGCCTTTCCTCCGGGATAAAAATGCCTAGCTGGCGACTCTATTCATCTCCAGTGAGTTCACGGCTGTGTGTTCTCACTGTTCCCTTCGCCGACCGTTCGCGTCTGTACCTTCATATGATTCCATTTTCATTTGTCGGGAGCGACAGTGATCAGAATTCGCAGGTTCCATGTGTTATAAGATTCGCAGGAAAATTCGTAGATGAATTTGCAGGTTATTGCGCAGGAAATATGAAGAAGACGAAGTCAGGTGGCGCGCAGTGGGAATTTCAAATTTGGATTTAATATTTTATGAATTGTTTTCCATATTCTTTCCACAAGCGTTGCTTGGCCCAGTGGTGTTGGCGTGTGCGTATTATTAGTTGTTACCTGGGTTCGATCCTTGGTGACAACCAAGTTTTGCTCAATTTTTCACTAATTCATTCTGTTTAATATATTATGTTTGGTTATGGCTTAGTTGACAGATGTGCTCACCCAGCAGGATTGGTCATGTACTTGTGTGTGTGTTTGAGAGGTCCTGGGTTCGATCCTCCCCCGGGCCTTTTGCTTTTTTTCATTATTTTTTTTCTGATTTTTTAGGTTTAAAGAACAAAACCAAATGGAGCTCATTCTTCTTGCATCATGTGCAGCGCAGCCCAGTGGTTATGCCTCTCATCATCCAGGTAAAGGACCTGGGTTCAAATCCCAGGTCATGTCTTTTTTGATTTCTTATTTTCTTTTCTTTTGTTATATTTTCCTATTATTTTCTATATTATATTAAAATGATTTCTAAATTATAAAATGTATATATTATATTTTCTAAATTCTAAAAAAATATTTTCTAAATTCCAAAATTAGTTTTTATTATTATGTATTTAAATTATAAAATGTATATATGTATTATTTAGTTAAATAAATTATTATTGTAAATTAAACCCTAATATTTGACAAACCCTAATTCATTTTTCTAAACAATTAAAAAAAACCTAATTTTATTTTGTGATTTTAATTTCTAATTTTTTGTAAATATAATTATTATGTGTATATTTTATTTAATATAATTAAATTATAATTAATCCCATTTTAATATATAAATATTCTATCATTGTTTATAATTAATTATATATGTAAATAATTTCTAAAAAAATTGCAAATTTAATAATTTCTCATAATATGTTCATAATTTATTTAATTTGTTTATAATTTTAAATTTTATAATTAATTAATATAATTGTTCATATTTTTCTATCAACCACTAAAATTTTGTTTTGTTATTATTACTAATCATGTTTATTACTAATCCATTTATTTTTTAATTATGCTTATTATTATTATTTCACTAACCCCATTTATTTTTAATTATTATTACTAACCCAATTAAATTGCTTAATTATTTTACTTATTATATTTTGCTTATTTATTTATTTATTTTGCTATCTATTTTAATTGTTTATTATCATTGTTGTAATTGCTCCTTGGTGTAATTTTTTGTAATATTCAATTTATTTAATTTTATGCCATGGTTAGTAAAAATAGGGAGTGTAACATGTATTTGTATTTAAAATTGAATTTAGATCATTTAAATTAAAAGATAAATATAAAATTAAACACTCACACACGTAAGTCGATCTTTGATCGCCCTCACTTTCTAGGGTTGCCTCTCAATGTTGCCTAATCATAAGGTCAAGTGGGGTGTATAAAAGCAAAGCCCCTTAAAAGAAAAGTCATCTAGTCCCTTCATAATCAAAGATCAAGTCCCTTAATGGTTGCCTTTCATAATGATCTTGTCCCATTCGAATAATGATGACAGTCCCTCCAAAATGCTTGATACACCCTACAGTTGCCTTCATTAAACAGATGTCCCTCACTTGTCCCTTACATCCAAGGTAATGACTACCTATTCCTTAATAATAGGGATAGTCTTACCACTTAAAGGATTCAAGAACAGAAAGACTTAAACTTTAGGGTAGGTTCCTCATAGTTACTTGCTCACTATTCAAAAATTTCTCAAACACTTCACAATTTTAAACAATTTTCAAACACAAGTTTTTTACGCATCCGTACATGGATCATTATTAAACTCTTATGAAAATTTCTATTCACACACTTCACATTTTCAAAAACAATTCAAAGTGAGCTAAGTAACTAAGAGCCCATGGATAACCATGGATGTAAAGGGTGCTAACACCTTCCCTTTACATAACCTACCCCCCGGACCCAAAAATCTTTTAAAGGTCTTTCCTGTTCTTTTATGCCTTTCCTTTGGATAAAATAAAAGTCGGTGGCGACTCTTGCTATCCGCAACATAACTAAAGTCAGTTCTCCCACCGTGTTACACCAGCGCAGTGCTTGATGCTTTTGTGGACGGCGGCCTGCGACGGATTAGTTAGTCTTATGGTGTTTAAGATTAGTTCGCGCCACCTGCGACGACACTGTTCGTCTTCTCCGGTTGAACTTCAACCGGAGTTCTTGACAAAATAATTCTCGTTTCACGATATCCTTGTGGTGACATTTCCATGTTTACCCGAGTGGTTACCTGATCATGGTCATTCTTTACGATTAAGGGCATTGGCCGAGGACAACGTCCTCTCCCCTTAGCACACCATTTTACATGATAATCGGTGGAAGGGTGGATTTGGTTTTGTCATCGAACTCACATTTGCTTTCACTACTTTTCAGGTATTATGATGTCGAACGACGACCGGATAAACATGGAGACCGAGGATATGTCCAGCGAGTCTGCGTCTTCCCCCACTAAAATCGAGCAAATTTCTCCCTCGGGGAGAAGCTCAGAATCTTCTGTGGATTCTGAAGAGACTACCTCGGCCAAGGATAACTCAGTCGATTCTAAGGAGAAGAACGAGGAAGTGGAAGATGGCATTCCTGTCAGCGAATGGGCCATTGTCGAGCCGATGAACATAGTCTCACAATATGCCCAAGATGTGGTGGGTCCTTCCCCCATGGTCGGGAATCCAACAGACTGGATGGTGAGGTATCCGACTTCCAATGACCGTATCTACTCTGATTTCGAATCGGATATGTTTCCCTTATATGATATCCTCTTCAAAGACATGAAGTTTAGGCTCCCGATCAATGACTTTCAGCAGAGTGTATTCGTTCACCTGGAGCTCGCGCCCTCGCAAATACATCCGAACTCGTTTTCCTTTATTCGGGAATTCGAGAAGACATGTGGATATCTACTGATAGGGGCGACGCTCCCCTTGTTCTTTCATGTCTTCCACCTGCAACGGCAGGTCAGGAATGGGAAGTTCTGATGGGTTTCCCTGAAGCAGAAGAGGAAGATATTCAAAGCTTTCTGGGAATCGATTCGGGACTTCAAGGACCGTTATTATCTGGTCGAACCGATATCTGATCGCGCTTTGAACTCTTGCAAATTCTGGGGGTGGAAGCTGACAATCAGGGAAATGCTTTTCTGGACGAGGATGGAAAAGAGGTTCCCCAATTGTTGCTGAAATTTCTTTTCTCTTGGTCACGAGACCATTTTACTCGTGGAACCGACGAATTCCTGGAGATTGGTTCTGCTTTGGACGATGGTGACCAGGCGAGCTATGAGATCCTGATGAGCTACATTTCCAAGATAACGATGAAGGTGCATGTGGATAGACATGGTCGTGCCGTTCTGGACAAATATGGGGGTGCCAAGGTGACCCCCAAGTTTATTGAAGTGTCTAAGCTTTTAGCTTGTGGGACGGACGAGGTTGTTCGCGAGTACCTTGGTAGATTTAATGCTTGTATTTTCTTATGCTCGTTTATTATTTATTGTTCTGACCATTCTATTTTATTTTTCATATTCGATGGTGAACTCTCAGGACAAGCTGATGGACAACCTCGGCAGAAAACAAGCACCCAAAAAACTGACACAGACCCGTTTAAGTGACAAGGTGGTCACGGGCTTGAACACTTCTTCACCGGCTTCTCACGGTTCCCCTGGTGGGACTTCCAAAGTGGGGAAGAGATCCAGAAGTGACAACACGGTCAATTTAGATAATGCTTCTCCAAAACCCTCCTTCGAGCTCCCTTCATGCTTACTCAAACCAAACTTCTTCGAAGAGCACTCTCTCCAACTCCAACGAGCGTACACTCTTCACCTGGAAAATACAAGTCGACCAGACATGCGTGCTTGGTTAGCGCGGGATGCTAGCTCGGTCGTGCAAGTTCTGGAGATCACCTCGATGTTCGTCGAAGGTACCGCCACCCAGGAAGAGGAAATCAACTGGCTAAATGCTCATTTAGCTGCCTCTGAGGAGCTATCCAGGGCGCGTGATAAATCTCTGAACAAGGCTTCTAAGCGGGTTAAGGAGTTGGAGGAGTCGATGGCATCTTTAACACCCCAAAATTTGCCCTTTCATTCCCTCAAAATTTTGCATAGCATTTAGCATACATAAATTCATAAAATAACCAACAAAATTGCATCATGTGTAACATAGCTAAGGCATAGGTATGTGATCAATGATTAGAGAAATTGAAGGATATACAAGGGCAATCAAAGGGCCACAAAGCTTCTCAACATAATGCCTAGGGTTCAAATTTCATCCACAAATTCATTTTGGAAGAGGTTCAATTGACTAGATGACTGAAAATCAGGGATTTGGGGAAAAGTCAACCATGCTGAAGAAAAAAGTCAACTCGTGACTTTTTGAGATCAAAATCATGAAGTTAGGGTTACAAGGATCCTATGGTTCAAATTTGATCAAGAAATGATGGAGGGATCATGAAAAATCAAGAAAACTAAAACTTACCATTTTTGGAAAATTTGGGTTTCCAAAAATGGCATGTTTTGGTCATTTTTGCAACCACTTCAAGAGAGGTTTTTCCCCAAAAATAAGAGGCTTGTGAAAATTATACCTTGATAAAATGAAATAGGGCATCCTAAGCTTCAAATCCATATGTGGAACTCCTTCATACGATCAAAATTGAGAGAGATATGATCGTTCAAAGTTTGGGCAAAAACAAGGCAATGCAGCAGGTTATGTATCGATACATACGACTTATGTATCGACGCATAAATGGGCCATGTATCGACACATAAGCCTATGTATCGATACATACTGAACTCCAAAACACTATGTATCGACGCATACGTGCTATGTATTGATGCATGCTGTACATAAAAAGGCTATGTATCGATGCATAGGCTTATGTATCGACGCATGTTGTAGAAAAACCTGTTTTTTCTGCATTTTTCTGCATTTTCATGGAATTTCAAGTTGGTTTATGGTTTTTTCATGTTAAAAATTCATTTGGCATCAAAAGACATTCCATATGGGCTGCAATTGGCTGTAGATACCACCACCATAATTGTCATGTATTGAGTAAAACATTAACGCATCAATCATTGATCAATTGAGTTGCAAATAGGTTGCACCTTCATTCCACTTATCCTCACCACACGTAACATGCTCCAATGCATATTGGATTCAGCTCAAGTATGAAAGTTCTAGAAGATCCAGCTCACCATCTTCTACCACCTTCTAGATTATTCCAAAGAATATTCCAAGGAATATTCTAAGGAATATTCCAAAGAATACTCTAGAACTCTCTAGAATCCTAAGAAACCTCCAAACCCAAACCTCATGCCAAGCCTACACATTATATAAACCTAAACCATCCCAAAGCAAAGAGCTATCCCATTGTTTTCACTATTCTTCTTCATTTTCACTTCATCTCTTTCATTCTTCTCCCGCACTTTTCCACCATTTTCAACCTCTCACCAAAGCTTCATAAGAAGTTCTTCAAATTCTTCATTGGAATTTGAAGAACTTGAAGCTAAAACCTCCATTAATCATCTCATTGTGAAGCTTATTTGAAGAATCAATTCTGATTTTGGAAGAGTTTTGAGCTTATTAGAGGTTATTGCTCAAGTGTCATCAAGAAGCATCATCAACCGCATTTATTTTGTGTGTTCACGGATCGAAGCTTCGACTCTCCGGTTTTCTTCTCCATTTGCATTCCGATCTACATCGCAACACTCACCAAAG
The DNA here is from genome assembly GCA_963966055.1 of Lathyrus aphaca. NCBI lineage: Eukaryota > Viridiplantae > Streptophyta > Magnoliopsida > Fabales > Fabaceae > Lathyrus > Lathyrus aphaca. Next base: position 481,943,068 of record OZ014524.1, on the reverse strand, counting down.
CAATCCTCCGCTTCGTAAGTTGGTGATCTAAATCAGCTTCTTAATTTAACTTATTTCATTCATCTCGCCATGACGACATTCTTCGTATGTTTATCGTTGTGTATGCGCTTGACCGTTTAATTTCGTCGTGATTACGATTTGATCACTTTTTTTGTTCTTAGTTAGAATTATAGCTTATCCTAGGTGCCATTAAGTTTTAGATCGTGCCTTTTAGGTGTAAAATTTGTGCTCACTAGATAGTAGTTGCATTAGGAGCTTTAGGAAATAAGTCGATTGCAAAAAGTACTTTTTCCCTCTTTCTTGGGCATTGCTTCTCCCTTTACCACCATAGATTGATAGGTTCTGATTTTAGGGAATTTTCAAGATTAATTTCGACATCTCATTCCTCCATTTCGAGTCGTTTCGACATGCTTCCGTCCATTTCGCATATTTTGTGTTTATGTGTTAGTTTATGCATGAATTGACTTATTGCATATTGTTGCTATGTCCATGCACTTTTTGTCATGTAAATAATCATGTTGCATTCTGTTTTTGCATCTTTCGCATGTTTCGTTAACTCATTTGCATCTCATTGTATCAATGTATATGTTGCATTTAACATAACCATGTATGTATGTGCATTTGGTTGATTTTGGTTGCATGTTTGATCACATCATTCACATCAATTCAATTCTGAATTTTGCATTAAGCTTGGTATTCTTGTTGATGTATCATGTTGCATATTCATGATCAATGTTCATATGCCATGTTCATGTGCCATATTTTACATACTTGTTGCATAACAAATCATGTGGTGCATTCTTGCATAATCCCTCAAAAAATAATCATGACATTCAATTATGTGCTTGATCCATATTCATATTGCATATTCATGTTAATTGAGCATTTCATGATTGAATTTGTGCATAAAAAATGAAAATAATCAAAGCTGCATTTTACATTTCAAAGTTGTCTCTGCATATAGGAGCTGTAAAATGTATGTTGTTTGTTGTGTAGTTCATGTTGTTGGTGACTTTTTACATATGTCTTGCAAGTTGTGTATGTGCTGTAGAAAGCTGAGTGTGTGTTACATGGCATTTCATTGTTGTTTTTGCATTTGGTAGCTGTTATAGGCTGCTGAATTTTGCATTGCATTGCCTTTAGGTTCACTAAACCTTAGATTGAGTCTAATTTAGGTCTTAGTTCCTTTAGGAATTAATTTGGTATTTTTTTACCTTATTTTTTGTCATGTTTACCATGCTAACATTTGTTTTGTAGGGGGGAAGATTAAGGTAAGTATCACTTCATTCTCATCTCTTATGCATTTTAATTGTGTTTGCCTTAGCACCTTGTGCTTTGATAATAGGCTTTCCCTTTTGCTCTCTTAGAAATAACTTGACTTCCTTATGAAGTAAGTTAGTTTCTAACTCTCTTTTCTGCTTATTAGGATTAGAAACCGCATTAACCATAGGGCATCCATTGAATGAATAACTTAGGGTTGTGTCTTAGTCCCCTTAGTTTTTGTCCTTTTCCGACTTGAGTCCTTCTTTCTCATCTCATAAAGAAAATAATAAAATACCTAATAAAGGTTGAATGTTCTCAAACGACATGAGACTTTGTTGCGGAGTACTTATGCATGTCCCGTCTCGGGGCGAGGTGTAAGTTATCTACCACGATGGATAAGTCTTAGTATGAGGATGTTCACAAACAATAAACTCAAAGCACTTCTCATAAAAAACAACAAACAAAGACATCGCGTCTTCTCTTCTCATCTCCTTCTCTTTACGGACGAATGCGACTTGCCTCGACAGTTCATACAGCGATACGGTAAACACCCTCGAGTCGGAGCCGGTAACACCTGAGCTAGAGCTATGGCAACATCATCCTAAAAAACACAAAAAGAGTTCCCGACTTAGTTAGGAGAACTATGTCGAATCTGATCCTCATTATCCCGATGAGGTACGTAGGCAACGGGGTAGGGCCCGTTCGAGCACATTCTTTATTTTCACTACATTTCCCCCTTTCTTTCCATTCTCTAGTTCCTTTATCAGTTCCCTTTCTCATTCCATTCCAGTTCCAGTAGCAGTTTTATTCAGCAGCAGTTATATTCTTTTACCCTTTGAAACAAACAAACAAGCGTGGATCCCGTCGGGTACGGCGGATGATCTAGGGTGCTAATACCTTCATAGGTCATAACCGACTCCCGAACCCAGATCTTTGGTTCGTAGGACCTTGTCCTTTCATTCTTCCTCAGGTTTTTGCAGCATTACCTTTCCCATTCATTCGGGATAAAAATGCCTGGCTGGCGACTCTACCTTTTCCGCGCCACTTTCGCGTTTGTACCAGGATGAAAATCCTGGGAGCGACAGCATCTACCAAAAATATTGATGCAGAGGAGGTTGCTTGTTTAAAAGCTAACCTGGCTCTGGCTGAGGACGAGTCCAAAGAGATAAGGTCCCTGAAGACCTGGGCGGAGTTGGTGGCCAGGATTGAGGAGGTGTATGCTGACCTCGAAGAGATGGCTGGTGTCGCTTTTAAGAACACAATTGATCAATTAAAGATAGTCAACCCCAGTTTAAAGTTCAACGAGGAGGGCACCAGTTTCATGTATAAAGCTGCAAATGGTTTCATTCACATCCCCAAGTTCCTCAAAGAACCTGAGCTGGCCAATCCTATGGATGAGGACCTTGGGAACCCCGCTAAGGTCCATCTGGGAGCTGATGCCGATGCCTGAGACTTGTAATTTTTTGTATGTTCTTTTTTTGGCTGGCCTACGCGCCATAGACTTTTGACGGGGGAGTATGTTCCCCCTTTTATGTAACCCAAGAACAAGTCGGTCCTCGTGGCTGCATTTTTAATATTTCATGTTTATGACCTTGGTGGTCGGATTATATATCTTGTTGTATGTAAGGGGGTGTTTGTTGGAGGGAACACATTTTTTATTACTTTTGTTAAGTATTTATAATTTTGGGAAGGTCGTGCTCGGTTTAACTCTATGTTTGTTTGGGGTACTGGGCATAATGCCATTTATAAGGTTGGTTGGGGAGCGAGGCTCAAGACATGTTAATGATTCGTGCTTTGCAGCGAGAATGTCCCATCGCGAGCTGGGTGTTCCTCTTGATCGTGGTACTTAGACGATGATGGACTCGTTTGAGGATCCAATCGTGTGATGATGATCGTCCTCGTTCTTGAGGAGGGTCTCACCGGATTGAATCTATGGCATGCAATACTTGTACCTGGGTATGCAGTTTAGGCCGATGCTGGTGTCGGCTGACGCCTTAACTTTAGTATTGTTTGAGTTTTTCGGCGTTCCAAGGACGAGCAATTTCTTCCCCTTGTAAATTTTCTAAGTAATACGCTTCGTTGTCCATTTTTTCTCGGACTCGGTAGGGTCCTTCCCAATTAGAGGCTAACTTTCCTTCTTTGGAATCTTTATGACTTCTTCTGAGCACGAGGTTGCCGACTGCAAATTCTCATTTGATGACCTTAGCATTGTGTCTTAAAGCGATCTTTTGTTTGAGGGACGCCTCGCATAGGGTTGCCTCTGACCTAACTTCCTCGACTAGATCGAGCTCCTCGCGTAATATTTTTGCGTTTGTATTTTCGTCCATAGGAGCATCTGTCTGTCTGGATTGGATGTGAATTTCTACGGGGATAGTGACTTCCTTTCCGTATGCAAGTCGAAAGGAGGTTTCCCTTGTGGTCGAGTGAGGAGTAGTCTGGTAAGACCATAGGACGCTGAGTAACTTTTCGACCCAACGCCTCTTGATCTCGTTCAGTCTTTGCTTGAGGCCTCGAAGAATGACTCTGTTCGCCGCTTCTGTTTGCCCATTAGTTTGTGGGTGCTCCACAGATGCAAAATTTTGTTTGGTTCCAATGATGGCATTGAACTCTTGGAAATTCTTATCCGCGAATTGAGTGTTGTTGTCGGTAACTATCACTCGAGGTATCCCGAAACGAGCGAGGATGTTGCGTTTGAAGAAATGCAGTATGTTGAGGGCCGTGATTTTGGCCAGGGGTTCAGCTTTGATCCACTTTGTGAAGCATTCGACATCAACGATTAGGTATTTGTTTTGGTTTGAACCGACGACAAAAAGACCGAGGATGTCTAGGCCCCACCATGCAAATGGCCATGGTGAAGCCATTGTTTTTAGCTCGCTTGGTGGAGCGAGGTGGATGTCCCCATGCCGTTGGCATTTGTCACATTTCTTCACATGCTCCTTTGCATCTTTTTGCATCGTAGGCCAATAGTATCCTTCCCGGAGGGATTTTCTTGCGAGGGATCTTCCGCCCAAGTATTGGGTGTTGATTCCTTCATGGATCTCACGCAAAACGTGTGGGACTAATTCTTCCTTGACGCACCTAAGAAGAGGTATGGAGAACCCTCACCGGTAGAGTTTTCCTTCGACCAAGACGTATGAGCATGATCTTCGTTTGACAATGCTAGCCTCCTTTGGGTCTTCGGGAAGCTTGTTGCTGGTTAGAAATTAGTACACATGGGTCATCCAGCAGTTGGCGTCACCGATGAAGTTGATGTCCAACATCGCCTTTGCTCATTCGATGATGGGTCGTGGAAGTATTTCCTGAATAACTGATTTATTTCCTCCTTTCTTCTTTGTGCTCACGAGTTTTGAGAGAATATCTGATCGGGTGTTATTTTCGTGGGGCACATGCCTTACTTCTACGATTGTGAATTTCGCAATCTTTTCCTTGACCAGGGTTAAGTACTTTGATAAGCTGTCACTTTTGAATTGGTACTCTCATTTGACATGCATGGCCACTAGTTGAGAGTCTGTGCTAATGGTGATCTCTTCTGCCCCAGGTCGTTGGCCAGTCTCAATCCTGTGAGGAACGCCTTATACTCCTCTTGGTTGTTGGACATTGGGAGTGATAGTGTTAGGGATACTTCAGTCAGAATACCTTTCTCGTTCTCCAAGATGATTCTCGCGCTGCTCCCCGTCGAGCTTGACGCACTGTCCACGAAAATGGTCCATTTTTTTGGACTGGCAGGTCGGGCTTTCCAGGGTGACCATCTCGGCTACGAAATCGGCGAGGGCTTGCACCTTGATGGAGGTTCTACCCTCGTATCAAATGTCAAATTCTGACAGTTCGAGCAACCATTTCAACATTCTACCGACCATGTCTGGTCGGCCGAGGATTTGATTAATGGGTTGATTTGTGCGTACTGTAATACCTCAAAATTTGCCCTCATTCTTTTTACCTTAACTGGCTTACGCTTCGCATTCATCTGCATTTTTCACTAGGTCATAATATTCATAACCCTACATTTGCATTGAATTCATAAGGCATATGATCAAGGATCTTGGAAATTAGGGTTTCGTACTTTGTCTGTATTCATCAGGGTTTGAAATGACGAAGGTTATTCACTGGTGCATCTAATCTATTATTGAGGTGGCTAATCAAATTTGGCTTGGAACAAGAGTTTCAGTTCCCCTTAACGTCTCAAGTGGAATTCTTCTTCATTGAACATCTCAAGGGGATTTGGAAGTCTTGCTCATGATTTGATTTGAGGACACTTCACCAGTTGAGGTCCAGTGTATTAAAGAGTGGTGGGGATCCATTTGTTTATGGAGCAATAATTCGAGATTGCGTGGAGTTTATTATGGCATCAAGAGTGGATTATGTTGAAGGATTCGATGAAGGAGAATGCACAATTTTTGGTCTATTTGGAAGGCATCATTCAAGTTCGAACTCAAATACGCAATGCCTATATGGGATATGAGCCGTTACCATTTGTTTTTCTTATTGTCCAATTTAAACCATTCATTAAAAAATCCATATTCGATTCCCGACATTCGGTCTCAATCCGTATCCTTTTATATAATTCCACACTTTCTTTAATAACCAATTCCCACTTACTTTAATCCAATCACATTTTAGGCCCATATCTAAATATCCAATTGACCACTTTTGTTTGTCCATTTCTTTAAATTCTATCTTTAACCGAATTCATATTGTTTTTGTTTCTAGCCAAGTCTTAGTTCTATTAGTCATAATTATATCCAAAGTTGAACATCCATTTTTGAATTACCATCCAAAACCAATATCCACATCTATTCATGTAACCATTCTAAACCATATAACTAATTATCCAATTTTTCTTCCAACCAAAATTCTTTCATTTTTCCATTTTTCCAAATATTATTTTTCTTAATCAATTCCCTATTTCTATCTATTTTAGGCCCATTTCTTTTTCAAACCATAAACTTTGTTTCATTAATCCATTTTAACTTCATTATCCAAATTCCAATATCAATTGTAAATTTCAAGCCATCATTATACCTGAACCACGTTTTCCAGATTCCATTTTTTTAATTCCACTTTTGTTTTCAATCGTATCAATGGTAGCCTTTTTTTAGACCATTTCTCAATATAATTACATCACATATTTTCAAAGTAAAAAATTGATTATATAACAAAAATCTAGAATTCAGTTTGAAATTTTGGATTCATTACAAAATCAGTTAGGATCAAAACCTGATATAACAGAAAATCAGTTACAATTGTAACTGATATGTAACAGATATAACAGAAGTAGGAGGGGATTTAGATACATTTTTTCTTATCAGAATTCAGTGGCAAAAAGGAAAAAAAATCAGTTCCATAACTGATATAACAGGGAAAACAGAAACTGAATAGAGGAGAAGGCTCTCAACAATTTCTCACCAATCCAAGAAAACTCTGAGATCTATCTATAAAAAAAACTACTCTTCATCCTTCTCTCCAATCTCCAAGCTCTCTCCTAGAAACTCTTCAGAACACCTTCATCTATATCAGATCTCTGCAAACTCTTTCCCAGGTATCTTGATCATCAATGATCACCACTTTTCTTCAATTATCATCTTCTATACCAATAAGAACCTCAACCTTCTGAAACTTCATGAATCTCCAACTTCAATCCTTCTCAATCTTCAACAATCAAATTCAGAAAAACTCAGCAAATTCACAACTTTCATCAGCATCACCTTCATCAATCACAACTCGTACGCAACCTGCAAATGGAATCAACCTCGCAATTCAGATGCATCACAAGAAATTGATACGCAAGGCAAGAATTCATCGCGTCGTAAAGATTCTGCAGCGAGCAACAACACTAGATGCAAGTTCACCACATCAACTCAGAAACAAGAAGAGATCATAAATCTTAGAGTTACCTTGAAGCAACGTAAAACTCCGTCTTCGGCAACAATTTTTGTTTCTCTCAGGCGAGTATGGGATCACTCCACCATCGATATGCACCTTCACGTTTCAACATACACAGAAACAAGTCTTCAACACTTTCATTGTCTCCATCATCCTTTAACGCTTCGTCACCACCGATTCAAGGATCAAATCTCGCAACGGCCCTGCTGATTTCTCCCTCAATCTTCATCGTTACTTCGCAATCCTCATCCATCTCCCTGCGCTAAAGATCTTCATCGATTCCTGAATCTTTCCTGCAAGTCATCAATAACAACAATCGCAAGACTCGTCAATAAAAACTTCAAGACGTCTATACAGAGGTTGAAGAAGCAGCGAGAATCGAAATGGCATCTGCGTAAAGAAGAATAATGAAACAGAACTTACCAAGATCATCATGTCTTCATCAACAATATGCAACTTCATCATCACCATCGTAAAACTTGCAATTCGTTTTCTCTCAACTTGAATCAGCTTCGTCAATCTTGCCTTGTTCTTCATTGCTCATCAATCTCATCTTCGAATCGACCACAACCTGCAACAAACACCAACAACTCAGGCACGCATAAAGAAGTCGAAGAAGAATGACCCGCGTGAGGGGAATGGGAATCAAAGAACGTACCTAAGAAGCTTCGAATCGAGGTCGATCATTTGTTTAGGATTTCAATTGAGGCGAGGATGAAAGAGTTGAGGCGGTATTGATGAGAATGACAGTGGAGATTTTGTGGCGAGCATGGCGAAGTGATGTTGAAGAACGGAGTGTGATCGATGCTCTGAGAGGATGAGCTTTAAGTGTTCGAGAATGATTCATTTGAGGTATTGATGGAGAAGTCGATGAGAGAGAGGACGGCGTCGGCGGTGCATTGTTGAGGTGACGGTGAAGAGAGGATGCAGAGGCTAACGTCGTGTTCGTTTCCCCCTTCTTCTCATTTCTAGGGTTTTTTTAGGTTATAAATATTCAGTTTGATTGGGCTTTGACAAGAAGTCCATGGAAACGTTATCTGCACCATTATTTACGCTTTCCGCACCTCCCCTGCGTTAAGCTTAATGGAAAATGGGCCTCAGCACCACCAAACCCCTATCAACACTCTCCATATTTCTTTCAGCACCCCCTCTGCAACAACACACAAGGGGACTGGGCCTTGGGCCAGTCTTTACTTCTATTTGCAGCTCCTGGATTCTCATTCACCCTGTTTCTTTTTTTTAAGAGTTTTATTAATTAAACTTCTTGTGGAAAATACTAATTAATTTCTTTGTTATCTAATTTTTGGTGGATTAATATCTTAATCCAATTTCTTGTTAATTTTTCTTATTAAGATTTTTTTTTGCATTAATTTCAATCATTCTTGTGAACTAATTGTGAATAAAAGCGTTCATGATGTTTTTGATCGGTGTTGAATCGATTTCAACAATGGTGGAGCTTCACAAAAGCAATTATGGATGATAAGCATTTATTTTGCTTATGGGAGACTACAAGACCTTGGATGAATTTTATGGATTTCTTTTGTGTGAAGAATCTACACTTCGACCAAGTAAGTAATCTCGATTCGCCACTTTAATGCACCCTTTTCTCCTTAATTTTTTGTTTAACCTAGTTTAGAAACAAATCCATAAAAAATAGGAAAAATCATGAGAAAAATCTATAAAAATTCCAGTAGGTTATTAATTCATTTTAGAAATTTTTGGCATTTTATTTTTCTGGATTTGGTTATTTTTCAATTTAATTCTGATTTTTCATGTAATTAGTTTTTAGTGAATTTTCTTCAACTGTACATAAATTTGTTCATTTTATTTTTTAACCTTCCAGTAGGATTTTTGACCCATTCTTTTTACTGTAGTTAGAATACTTATAATAGGACTTAGGTTAATTTTTGTGGATTTTTTAGATCATTTTATCTTAGGTTTAGAGGCTTAATCCCTTAGAAATTAGTGGTTAATTCTTAGCTGAAAATAGACAATTTTTAGGCATATAAAAAATAGGATTTTTTAGGATTCCTTTTAGTACAATGTTATAGGTAATCTTAGGTCCCCATGATTTAATTTTCATAATTTTTCCAGAAGTTTAGATATTTTATAGAATATTAGTTCTTAGGCTTTGTTACATGTATTTTCCATTAGTTTAGGCTTAGATATTAATCCAAATAAAAAATAGTTTAGTCTAGATTTAATCTTAGAAGTTATAATGGACTTAGGCTAGCTTAGATGTTGGTTTCTTAGAAGAAAAATATTAGGTAGGACCTTAGTTTAGAATTTAGGCTTAAGTGTTTTTTAATTAGGATTAGAATAAATAAATAGGACTATTTTAATTCATGTCTTTAAATGTTTTGTTTAGAATAACAAGCGACTATCCTGCGGGAACTTCTTTTCTCATCTCATTCACTCACAACGCGAACTCGCGGCGACTTGTCTCGTATGCAAGACGGTAAACGCACTCGTACCAGAAGAACCTGCAACACCTGAGCATAGACATGCGTAGTTCCAGCATAAAAAACACAAACAAATAGTTCCCGCCTTAGTTAGGCGAACTACGTCGACTCTGATCCTCATTATCCCAATGAGGTACGTAGGCAGCGGGGTAGGGCCCGTTCGAGCACATTCTTTATTTTCCCTACATTTTCCCCTTTTGTCCATTCTCTTTTTCCAGTTTCTTATTCCTTTCTCATTTCATTCCATTTCCGGTTAGCGGTCTTATTCAGCAGCAGTTATATTCTTCTCACCCTTCGAAACAAACAAGCAAGCGTGGATCCCGTCGGGTACAGCGGACGATCTGGGGTACTAATACCTTCCCAGGTCGTAACCGACTCCCGAACTCAGATCTTTGGTTCGCAGGACCTCGCCCTTTCCTTCTTCCTCAGGTTTGTGCAACATTACCTTTCCCATTCATTCGGGATAAAAATGTCTGGCTGACGACTCTAACCTTTCCGCGCCACTTTCGCGTTTGTACTAGGATGAAAATCCCGGGAGCGACACGTATGACGATTGTATGCGCGAGGAAATAATGTTTAAGTCGTCTTTCTGCGTGGAGGAGTGTCAGTGCCACCTTTTCAATTTGTTGATATCTAAGTTCAGGCCCCTGCAGAGCTTTTCTTGTAAAGTAAATTGGTTTCTGGCCCTCGGGCATTTCTCTTACAAGCACAGCGCTTATGGCCTCGTTGGCGACTACGAGGTAGAGGAACAGGGTTTCTCCTGCCTCAGGTCGAGATAGAACTGGGGGTTCCGATAGTGTCTTTTTGAGGTGTCTCGGGGCCTGCTCGCACTCATCGGTCCATTTGAAAGCAGCCTCTTTGCGCAGGAGCTTGTAGAAGGGGAGGGTGTGTTGAGCCGACTTGGCTATGAAACGTGATAATGATGCGAGCACCCCGTTTAAAGACTGGATGGAGCTTTTAGACGTTGGTAGGGGTGTTTCGGCAAATGCTTGACATTTGTCAAGATTGGCCTCTATTCCTTGCTCGGTTAAATAAAACCTGAGGAATTTGCCCGCGCGGACCTGTTGCACCCCAAAATTTTCCCTCACAATACAAGACTTTGTGTGCTAAGAAGGATCACAAGGTTTACAAGATTCACAATTCTTACAAGACCTTTCATGAGGTTCATGAAGTCTACAAGTCACTTTATGAGGTTCACAAGGTTCACAAGATTCACAATGCTTACAAGACCTTTCATGAGGTTCATGAAGTCTACAAGTCACTTTATGAGGTTCAAAAGGCTCACAATACCTCCCATGAGGTTCACAAGACATTTTATAATGGTTCACAAGGCTCACAAAGTTCACAATTGGTCAGAAGAGTTGACAATTCCCTCAGACAATGCACCTCCTAAGCAGTGCATCCAAAACTAGGGTTTTGACTTTAATCAGGCTAAATGAATTTCCAAGACTTCAAGTGAGCTTCATAACATCTTATATGTGTGTAAGAACCCCCATGACAAGTTTCAAGACTTTTCTCAAAAGTTTGCTCAATCAGATGATCAGATAAGTCAAAATCAGTCAAAGTAGTTAAAAAGTCAAACTGAGGTCAACTGTGGTCAAACCAAAAGTCAAACTTCATGATTTTTTTGCCAACATCAAGTATATGAAGTAAAATTCATCATTTGATCAAGGGTTGATCATGATTCATCAAGGAGATTTCAGATCATCAAGAATCAGGAGTTTCTAAATTAGGGTTTCCTCAGTAAAAGTCAACTGAACTTTGACCAGCCATAACTTTCACATGCTTCATCACCAAGTCTCCATCCAAAGCTAATTTTGAAGGAAATTGAATTCTCTACAACTTTGTGTCTCACAAGCCAAGCCCAAAAATGCTTCATTTGGAAGGTATGAGCTAAGACATTATAGGTCCTTTTGAAAGTCAACAAAAAGTCAACAACTTCAAAAGGGCATAACTTGAGATTGGTAAATGATATGGACATGAAACCAGTGGGGTTGGTTAGAGGACTCTTCAAGCTTTCCAAAATGTCCAATAACACCCTCATAGCATTAAAATTGAAGGATATGTGCCCTTGCAAAGTTGGGAAATTTTTGGTTGGTTTATGAAGAAAATGGAGGTCTAAAACCAATTTCTTCCAAATGGGCTTGCCAAATGATGACCCAATCCACACTATGACTTCATGCACGACCCAAGTCAATAAAAATCAGAATTTTTATTATTTTATTTTGATTTATTTTGATTTAATTCATTAAAAATCATTTTAAATAAAAATAAAATATAAAAGTCTAAGATTTAAAATGGATTAAGCTTCTAGAAAATCATAAATATGATTGGAATGGAAGGGGAAAGAAGATCATGTTGATTTGCCTAAAATAGAAGGTGTTTATACAAAAATATTTGAATTTTAAAGGCTTATCATTGTGAATCTTTTTGGATCAAATCTTCTACACAATGACCTAATTTTTCAGCCTCAACTGATCACTCTATAAGTATAGAAGAGTACCCTAGCACAAGCCACGATTTCCAGCCTCCCCAAGAGTAAGTTTGCAAACCAAAAAATCCTTCACAAACTCAAATTCGGTTTCAATCAAACAGGGCATTTGAAGGTAATGTGAGAACATAACAACACTCCTTGAACATCCCAGATGCGATCCCAACTCTTATTTGCATCAAAAGCATCATGAATCACTCAAACCGAATTCAAACATTGAGACATTTATCTTTTTTTCGTTTTCATACATACATGTAATATAAATTGATTTTGATGCTGGATTCATGTTTGCATTGAGCTTGTGAATGTTTCTGGACAAAGTAATCTGATTTTCGATGCAGGAATAGGAAGCCACCATTGCTAGGGTTTCGGCCATGGATTTGGGGCTTTGATCTAACTCTAATATAAATAAATTCTAAGAGCATAGGACAACTCTATGGACTTTGGGGATCATGAAACTCTAATCATTATTAAGAAATTTTACTGTTTTGATGCTTGTTCAAATTCGTAGGTTTCTGTATTTTGAAACTCGCAGGAAAACGCGTAGCAAAATCCCTAGCTATTTTCGCAGGTAATCCAAGGAGGAAGATGACCAGCTGCGCGCAAAATTCATATTTAAATTATTGTTTTAAAATATTATGATTTGTTTCTGTTATTATTTCACAAGCAAACGCTTGTCCCAGTGGTAAAGCCAGCGTGTGTGTTGCTTGAGGGCACTGGTTCGAATCCTGGCTTTGTACAAATTTTTCTTATTTTTCAGGTTAACCAGGAAACTTCATATATTATATATTGTTACCACTATACTATCAGACGCGCTCACCTAGCTGGGATGGTAATGTGTATGTGTGTTTACTATGAAGGTCCTGGGTTCGAATCCCCCAGGCCTTTTGCTTTCTTGTTTTTTTTTTTTTTGATTTTTCAGGATATAGAACAAAAATAACTGGACTCACTCTTCTTACACCAACGCATGCGTGGCCCAGTGGTTGTGGTTGCTGGCATAGATTCATGAGGGCAGGATGTCCTGGGTTCAAACCCCAGCCAGGTAAGTTCCTTTTTTTCCATTTTTTCTTGTTTATTATTATGTTTTAAATAATATGTTTATAATATAATTAAATAAATTCTAAAAAGTATATATAATGTATATTATTATTTTCTCTATTATAATCTAAACTCATTTTTTATTATTATTATTAAATTAGAAAAATAATTTAATTTTGTATAATTAATAATTAATCCTAATTTATTTTCTAAAACATATAAAACCCTAATTTTCTAAAAAAACCTAAAAAATATATTTCTTTTCAAAACCCTAATTTTCTTTTCTTCTTTTCTATTATTATTTGTATTTATAATTTAATTAAGATATTTGATTTAATTTTTATTAAGTACATAAATTATTTATAATTTAAAATTTTGTATATAAACATGTTTAAAAATTAAAATGCTTAATTTATTTTTTTTTAAAATATTCTACAATTGTTTATATTTTAATTTTACATGTAAATAATTTCTATTATATATTTAAAATTGCTAATTTAATTTTTATAAATTATTTTTATGTTCATAATTAATTTTATAATTTATACTCAACTTAAAATTTCATAATAATTGTTCATATTTTTCTATTAACCAATTAAATTTTGTTTATTATAATCTTTTTGTTTATTATTATTATTAACCATGTTTATTACTAACCCTATTTATTTTTAAATTGTGATTATTATTATTATCTTCACTAACCCCTATTATAATTATTTATTTATTATTGCTTATTTATTTTATTTTGCTATTTATTTAAATTGCTTATATTATTATTATTGTAACTGCTCCTGGATGTAATTTTTTGTAATATTTAAATTATTTAATTTTATGTCATGGTTAGTAAAATAGGGAGTGTAAACATGTATGTTATTTAAAATTAATTTAGATCATTTAATTTAAAGATAAATATAAATTGAACACTCACACACGTAAGTCGATCTTTGGTCGCCATCTCACTTTCTAGGGTTACCTCTCATTGTTGCCTAATTAAAAGGTCAAGTGGGGTGTATAAAGCAAAAGTCCCTTAAAAGAAAAGTCATCTAGTCCCTTCATAATCAAAGATCAAGTCCCTTAATGGTTGCCTTTCATAATGATCTTGTCCCTTTCGAATCATGATGACAGTCCCTCCAAAATGCTTAATACACCCTACAATTGCCTTCATTAAACAGATGTCCCTTTCATATGTCCCTTACATCCAAGGTAATGACTATCTATTCCTTATAATAGGGATAGTCTTACCATTTAAAGGATAAAGAACAGAAAGACTTAAACTTTAGGGTAGGTTCCTCATAGTTACTTGCTCACTATGTCAAAACAAATTTCAAATACTTCACAATTTCAAACAATTTTCAAACACAGGTTTTTTACGCATCCGTACATGGATCATTATCAAACTCTTATGAAAATTTCTATTCACACACTTCACATTTTCAAAAAAAATTCAAAGTGAGCTAAGTAACTAAGAGCCCATGGATAACCATGGATGTAAAGGGTGCTAACACCTTCCCTTTACATAACCTACCCCCCGGACCCAAAAAAATCTTTTAAAAGGTCTTTCCTGTTCTTTTATTCCTTTCCTTTGGATAAAATAAAAGTCGGTGGCGACTCTTGCTATCCACAACATAACTAAAGTCAGTTCTCCCACCGTGTTACAGAACTGGCGACTCTGTTGGGGATAGCAATTAAAGAGGGGTACCCTTAGGAATTAGATCACTTTAAATTGTTTGCTTTGTTTGCTTTATACTTATCTGTTAGGATGCTCTTATGTGTGAAAGATCCTAACCCGGATCTAGTGTACCTTAGGTAAGTGGCAATAGACCAAGGAAACTGTACGGCGTATACCGATATGGTTGATCTGGTGGCCATAGTTAGTGTGACTTCTTGGTTGGTGCTTATGTTCCTTAAGTCAAGTTGAGGATAATACGAGGCTGCCATATGTTGTCAATGCACTAACTAACTTTTAGAACCCTAGTTATCCCATCTTGGCCTTTAGAAAGTAGTGAGGTAACCGGCTTTGGTATAGACTGAAGTTGGTTGACACTCGATACTACGCTCATTGAGATCTTAAACTTGGAGAGTTTTGGTTGGCAAGTAAGTTGCCTTCTGAACAACCACCCTTGTGAAGGATCAATGATATTGAGATCCCTTAGAACCTGGTTACTTTTGTAGGACAGGATGAACCAACTAACTTCAGGGGAGGGTACTTACCTTTGAACCTCATGCAAGCCTTTAAACCTAGGGCTATTGTGTGACTTGTTTGTGTGTGCCACATGTTTGTGATTGAACATAACATCATGACATCATCATACATCATAAGCATAGCATTTTCACTAACCATTTCAAGGACCAAAGGATTTATCTTTGTTCTTTGTTGCAGGTCATGGCTTCTGCTCGTAGAAACACCATCAGGATCAACTTTGTAGGCATACCTGCTAAGCTTAAAGAGTTGGTTTCTCAAGTGTCTGATCATTCCCAGTTCATCAAGAGACATGGTCCCCTATTGGATCTAGTCACTTCAGGGTTCAATGAAGACATGATGAGTGTTCTGTTTCAGTTCTTTGACCCTAAACACCATTGCTTTACATTCCCTGACTATCAGCTGGTTCCAACCATGGAGGAGTTCTCTAAACTTATGGGTATACCTGTTCTTGATCAAAGACCCTTCACAGGCTTGGAGAAGGAGCTTAAACCAGAGGTCATTGCTGCAGCTCTACATCTGAAGAAGTCTGACATTGTTCTAGAAACGAGAAGCGGAGTCAAGGGTATTCTTGCTAAGGTATTAATGGATAAAGCTCAAATGTTCTTGAAAGCTATGAGCTATGACGCTTTTGAGGAGATCTTAGATTTTTTGATTTATGGTTTAGTGTTGTTCCCCAATCCTGATCAGTTCATAGATGTTCATGCCATCAACATATTCCTGAGTCACAATCCAGTGCCTACCTTACTTGGAGACATCCTACATTCTCTTCACACCCGTACTACAAGGGCAAGAGGAACTTTGATGTGTTGCATACCTTTGCTATCTAGGTGGTTTATTTCTCACCTTTCTCGCTCAGTAATGAAGAATGAGCAAGGGTTCAGATGGTCCAAGAGGATCATGTCACTTTCTCACTCAGATATTCATTGGTGCTCCAGATATATGGAGAATGTCACTATCATTGACCGTTGTGGGGAGTTTCCTAATGTGCCACTTCTAGGCATAAGAGGAGGCATCACCTACAACCCCTCTCTAGCTTTACGACAGTTTGGTTACACTCAGAGTGATGGTCCACATGACATGTTAATCCAGGGCATTGTGTTTGACTACGACAACGATCTTCAAGGTTACCGTCAGAGATTCATACGAGCCTGGGGAAAAGTAAACAGGGTTGACAGCAAGACACTGGAGCCTAAGTACACTATTCCTATGGAGGCTTATCTCAGATGGGTGCGATCTCGTGCTCAGACTCTCATGATGCCATATCCTGCTATCCTGCCAGTTACCATGGAACCTGTTGCTGAAGGAGACACTGCTTATACCATCCTTCACCCAGACATGCCTACTGACATGGAGGACTTAGAGAGATCTTGGATCCAGTTGAAGGAGCAAAGGGATACTTTCGAGGCTCATTACAAAGCAAGCCAAGAAAGAATCCTGGAACTAACAAAGCAACTTCACGAGGAACGGAATCTCAACTCATACCTCAACACAAAGAGGAAACGTCCATGGGAGACTTAAAACCCCATCTTTTGTACTTATTTCATTTCATTTTTTGTAAGCCCAAGAGGCAAAACAAATTTATTACTAATAAAAGTTTACCTTCTTGTTTGTTTAAGCAAATTTAAATCCTGCGGTCCTTGAAAACATTGCATATGCATTCACATATCATTTCATTACATCACAGGTTTATAATTGTGCACAGGTTTCTCATCTTCTCGCTGTTTATTTCAGCAATGGCTCTTGAACAATCAGTTAAGGATCTCCAGGCATAAAATGCACAGTTCCAAGAGCTGATCCTGAACCTGACCAAGGGACAGGATGAATTGAAGACGCTGCTGGCCAAGAAGACTAAGAAGACTAGAAGGTCAGGTGGCCTGATCAACATGGGAAGAAGGTTCAAAGGTCTTGCTAAGACCAAAGAACCAGTTGAAGACTATGAATCTGAAGAATCTGAAAAAGAGGGAGGCAGTCTCCACAACACTATGGGGGACTCTGATTCTGAGGCTAATTACTACCATGAGCCTAATGAAGACAAATTCAAAATGCTGGTGGATGGGATGGATGCCATGGAGTTGCAGAAGTCATCTGGGCTGGATTTTGAAGATTTAAGTCTGATATCTGGGGTAGTCATACCCATTGGTTTCAAGGTTCCTACCTTTGTTGTTTATGATGGGGTCTCTTGTCCCAAGCTGCATCTGAGGTCTTATGTCAGAAGAATTCAACCTCATACTGCTGATAAGAAGTTGTGGATCCATTTTTTCCAAGAGAGCTTATCTGGAGCTCAGCTGGAGTGGTATTATCAATTGGAGAGTGTCAACATCAGGGATTAGAATGATCTTGCTGAAGCTTTCTATAAGCAGTATCAATACAATGTTGACTTAGCTCCCACTCGCATGCAGCTTCAGAGCATGTCTATGGGTGCTAAAGAAAGTTTCAAGGAGTATGCTCAGAAGTGGAGAGATTTAGCTGGAAGAGTACAACCCCCTTTAACTGACAGGGAATAGGTTGATATGTTCATGTGTACGCTGAATGGTCCTTTTTACAGTCATCTCATTGGAAGATCATCATCTGGCTTCACTGAGTTGATAATGACAGGAGAGCGCGTGGAAAATGGTATAAAGAGTGGCAAAATCCAAATGGGTACTTCTTCATCAGGTGCTGCAAAGAAGTCTCCCACTGGGAAGAAAGAATCCAATGTTGTTTATGGTCAGCCTGATCGTAATAGAAGGCATCAGTCTGTTAGTACAGTTCATATTTCAAATCCAACTCCTACAACAACAGAGCAGCCACAGGGCAACCAACAGAGGGCTAGAAGGCAATTCACTAAGATCAACATGTCAATGGCTCAGGCATTGCAACACTTGTTGAAGGCTGAACTTATTACTTTGAAAGAGGCTCCTCAGAATCCTAATGTTACCTCTCCCAGGTACAATCCCAATGCACGGTGTGCATACCATTCAAACTGTCAGGGACATGATACTAATAATTGCTGGGTCTTGAAGAACAAAATTCAAGATATGATTGATGCTGGAGAGATTGAGTTTGACCCTCCGGGTACTCCAAATGTGATTACTGCTCTAATGCCAAATCACGAGAAGACTGTCAATGCCATTGAAGAAGATTTACATATCCATTCAGTTGCGGAGTTGACCACACCATTGTCTGTCATCAGGAAGAAGTTAGTACAAGCTGGGTTCTTTCCGGGTTGTCGTGAAGATTGTGTTTATTGTGAGTATAATCCAGATAAGTGTTGGAGGTTGAAGGACGGAATTCAACGTCTCATGAATAATTACACCATAGTGTTTGAAAGGAGACCACCTTTTGTGGAGAGTATGGTGGAGCATATTACTAAAGGTAAGAAGACTGAAGAGGTTGACATGGTTGATAAAGTACCGGTAAGGATCACTTCAAAGGGACCTATTAAAATCACCCATCAGGGTCCAATCAAGATTACTGCTGAAGGTCCTGTGAAAGTTGTTGCTGAAGCCAGAGTGGCTCCTATGGTCATTACCACTCCTGGTCCTATTCCGTATACGTCTGATAAAGCTGTGCCTTGGCACTATGGATCTGATGTTTACATCCATGGTGTTAAGCAAGAGCCCTTAGCTGATGTGCCTGTTAATGTTGATAATATTTCTGGATCTAGTAAGATCACACGTAGTGGAAGAGTCTTCTCTCCTCCAGTTGCTTCCAAGAATGCAGCTACTCCTGCTGCTACTTCCACCACTGATGCTCGGGGCAAAGGTCCTGTTATTGAACCAGTACCTACTGATGTGCCAGCTGCTGATGATCTCTCTAAGCAGATGGAAGAAGTATTGAAAATCATTCGCAAGAGTGATTATGACATTGTTGATCAGTTGGGGCATACTCCTTCAAAGATTTCTATGTTGTCCTTGTTATTGTGCTCTGAGGCTCATGCCAAGGCCTTGATCAAGTTTCTAAAGACTG
This sequence comes from Lathyrus aphaca, assembly GCA_963966055.1. Classification (NCBI taxonomy): domain Eukaryota; kingdom Viridiplantae; phylum Streptophyta; class Magnoliopsida; order Fabales; family Fabaceae; genus Lathyrus; species Lathyrus aphaca. The sequence continues at coordinate 481,923,783 of OZ014524.1, read as the reverse complement.
CTCATGTACCCAATGCCATTTTTGTTGACCAGTTTGAGAATTGTGTTGCCCACCTGACCTATGATAATGGGTTAGGATTTTCTGATGCTGATTTGACCCCTGCCAAGAGGGATCATAACAGGGCTCTGCATATCTCAATTGAATGCAGGGGCATTACCTTGTCACATGTATTGATAGACAATGGTTCCTCTCTGAATGTGTTGCCCAAGGAAGTCCTGAATAAGCTGAGTCCTGAAGATGCTGTGCTGAAGCCCAGTAGTATAGTGGTGAAGGCTTTTGATGGTTCTAGAAGAGTAGTGCATGGGGAAATTGATCTCCCAATCAAAGTTGGGTCTCAGGTTTTTAATGCTACATTTTTTGTGATGGATATTCGTCCTTCGTACTCTTGTCTGCTTGGTCGTCCCTGGATCCATGGGGCAGGTGCTGTAACCTCTACATTACATCAGAAGCTAAGGTATCCGGTGGAAGGAAAGGTTGTTACTGTCTATGGAGAAGAAGAATACTTTGTCAGCCATGTGAATACCTTCAAGTATCTGGAAATGGAAGGTGAATACATTGAAACTCCGTGTCAGACGTTTGAAGTGGTTCCTTGGATTGTTAATGATTATGTAGCTCCTCCGGTTGCCAAGAAAGTTCCTGTAGTCACCAGAGTATCTCCAACAATGGCAATGGCCTCCCTCAATGATGCTAGAGCTGTGGTGGATGAAGGTGGTTGTACTATTTGGGGTCAGCTTCCTGATATTCCGTACAAGTCTGACAAGTTTGGTTTGGGTTTCACTGCAGAATCCCAGAAGGCTGTTCGTCGTGCTCGTGCTGTTCGTATCACCAATAAAGGGGTTATGAAAGATCAGATCAATGCTGTGGAAGACTATGATGAAGACTACAATCTGGATGCTTGGATTTTTCCTACTGTGGGTGCTGGACTCAATAATTGGAAAGCTGAAGATGTTATCCCTATCTCCTTTAGTCAGGAGTAAATACTATTACTGTGTTATTGTTTTTAAGTTTGTAATTTTTTTAAACAATTGAACTCTTAAGCCTTGTGCCTTACCCGGGGCACAATGGTGTGCTTGTTACGGGATGTCATTTCATTTGCATACTTCATTCAATAAAATCAGTGGACGTTTTGTTTTCGTAAATATTGTGTTCCTTGTCTTTCTTTTCTTTTATTTTTGTTTTATCAGCTATGTGTTCTTACACACACCCACATCACTAAAATGCAGATCCTTATCCACTCTGGATCCTATTGATAACAGTTCTAATATTGCCAATTATAATTTCAAGAATCCGATCTATCAAACTGAAGACGGAAATGAGGACGATTGTGAAGTACCTGTAGAGCTTGCTAGGTTGTTACAACAAGAAGAGAAAGCTATACAGCCACATGAAGAGCCAGTCGAAGTTGTGAATCTGGGAACTGAAGAAAACAGAAAAGAAGTCAAGATAGGGGCTGAGTTAGAGGATAGTGTCAAGAGCAGATTGATTCAGATGTTACGTGACTATGTAGAGATCTTTGCTTGGTCTTATGAAGATATGCCAGGGTTGGATACAGACATTGTGGTTCACCGTTTACCAGTAAAAGAAGATTGTCGTCCAAAGAAGCAGAAAGTTCGTCGTATGCGTCCTGAGATGTCAGAGAAGATCAAGGCAGAGGTAATGAAACAGTTCAATGCAGGGTTCTTAGCAGTGACTTCTTATCCTCAATGGGTTGCAAATGTGGTGCCGGTACCTAAGAAAGATGGTAAGGTACGTATGTGTGTGGACTACAGAGATTTGAACAAGGCCAGCCCCAAAGATGATTTTCCACTTCCTCATATTGATGTTCTGGTAGACAACACTGCTCAGCATAAGGTGTTCTCTTTTATGGATGGTTTCTCTGGTTACAATCAAATCAAGATGGCACCTGAAGATATGGAGAAGACAACATTTGTTACACAGTGGGGCACTTTTTGCTATAAGGTGATGCCATTTGGTTTGAAGAATGCAGGGGCAACATATCAGCGTGCTATGGTGGCTTTGTTTCATGACATGATTCATCATGAGATAGAGGTATAAGTGGATGATATGATAGCCAGGTCCCAGAATGAAGAGCAACATCTTGATCATTTGCATAAATTGTTTGAGAGGTTGAAGAAATACAAGTTGAGACTGAACCCAAACAAGTGTACTTTTGGAGTTAGATCTGGTAAGCTCTTGGGTTTCATTGTCAGTGGAAAAGGTATTGAAGTGGATCCTGCAAAAGTGAAAGCTATACGAGAGATGCCAGCTCCCCGTACTGAAAAGGAGGTTAGAGGTTTCTTGGGACGATTGAATTACATTGCAAGATTTATTTCCCAATTAACTGCCATCTGTGAGCCAATCTTCAAGTTGTTGAAGAAAGATCAGGTGATGGAATGGAATGATGAATGCCAGATTGCCTTTGATGAAATCAAGAGATATCTGCTGGAACCACCAATTTTGATGCCACCAGTTGATGGAAGACCCTTGATTATGTACTTAACAGTGCTAGACAACTCAATGGGGTGTGTGTTGGGGCAACATGACGAGTCTGGTCGAAAAGAGTAGGCAATATACTACCTTAGCAAAAAGTTTACCGACTGTGAAACAAGATACTCACTGCTCGAGAAAACTTGTTGCGCTTTGGCATGGGCTGCTCGCCGACTAAGACAGTATATGTTGACTCATACTACCTTGTTGATTTCGAAGATGGATCCAATCAAGTACATATTTGAGAAACCTGCTCTCTCCGGAAGAATTGCAAGATGGCAAATGATCTTGACAGAATATGATATACAGTATACTACTCAGAAGGCTATTAAAGGAAGTGTTGTTGCTGATCATTTGGCTCATCAAGCAGTGGATGATTACCAGTCAATGAGTTTTGAGTTCCCTGACGAAGACATTATGATTATTACAATATGACGGACCTGAACAAGGATCCCGATGGACTATGGTTTTTGATGGTGCCTCTAATGCACTTGGTAATGGTATTGGTGTTGTGATCAGTTCCCCTGAAGGTTGTCATACCCCGATTACTGCCAGACTTTGTTTCTATTGTACCAATAACATGGCTGAGTATGAGGCATGTATCCTGGGTATTAAAGCTGCTATTGACATGAAGATTCAATTCCTTGATGTGTATGGAGATTCAGCCCTGGTAGTCAGTCAGATTAAAGGAGATTGGGACACCAAGCATGATAATCTCATTCCTTACAGAGAGCATGTTTTGTCTTTGATCCCACATTTCAAAGAAATTACCTTTAGACATATCCCACGAAGAGAGAATCAGTTGGCAGATGCTTTGGCCACCATGGCATCCATGTTTGAGATCAGTTGGGATGATGAAGCTCCCAAGATTACCATTGATAGATTTGAAAAGCCTGCATACTGCAATGAGATTGACACAGAAGGGGCATAGGAGAAGCCTTGGTTCTATGAAGTGAAAAGATATCTTGAAGCTCAGGAGTTCCCTGAAGGGGCATCTGTCAAAGATAGGAAGTTTCTGAGAAGGTTTTCTGCTAAGTTCTTTTTGAGTAATGGCATTCTGTATAAGCGCAATCATGATTCAACTTTGCTTCGTTATGTGGATAAGAAGGAAGCAATTGAGATTATGGAAGATATGCATGATGGAATTTTTGGCACTCATTCTAGTGGACATACTATGGCGAAGAAGATATTGAGAGCAGGTTACTATTGGTCTACCATGGAAGCTGATTGTTATCAACACTCTAGAACATGTCACAAGTGTCAAATTTATGCTGATAAAGTCCATGTACCTCCATCACCATTGAACGTGTTGACTGCTCCTTGCCCCTTCGCCATGTGGGGCATTGATATGATTGGTGAGATCAAGCCTACTGCTTCTAATGGGCATCATTTCATCCTGGTTGCTATTGATTACTTCACGAAATGGGTAGAGGCAGCTTCATTTGCATCTGTTACCAAGAATGTTGTGGCTCGATTCATTAAGAATAATCTTATATGTAGGTATGGCATCCCTGAAAGGATTATTACTGACAATGGCTCTAATCTGAACAACACTATGATTACTGATCTCTGCACGCAGTCAAGATTAAGCATCATAACTCTTCTCCGTATCGTCCGAAGATGAATGGGGCAGTTGAAGCTGCTAATAAGAACATTAAGAAGATTATACAGAAGATGACTGTTACTTACAAGGATTGGCATGAGATGTTACCATTTGCTCTTCATGGGTATCGTACCACAATACGTACTTCAACAGGGGAAACCCCATTCTCCTTAGTCTATGGTATGGAAGCAGTTCTGCCCATTGAAGTTCAGATTCCCTCCTTAAGAATTATGAAGGATGCAGGCTTGGATGAAGATGAGTGGATTCAGACTCGACTTGACCAGATAAATTTGATTGATGAGAAGAGGCTAGCAGCAGTTTGTCATGGCCAGATGTACCAGAAGCGAATGATCAAAGCTTTTAATAAGAAGGCTAAGCCAAAGGTATATCAGGCTGGTGACTTGGTAATCAAACGTATCATATTACCACAGGGTGATCCTAGGGGCAAGTGGACTCCAACATATGAAGGACCATTTGTGGTCAAAACAGTATTTTCAGGAGGTACTATGATACTCACTACAATGGATGGTGAAGACTTCCCGCAACCTGTGAACGCAGACATAGTTAAAAAATACTACGCATAAAAAGAGACCCGCTAGGTTGACAGGCCTAGGCAAAAATAAGGGCATCCCGGCAAACCAAAAGGGTTTGGGCAAAAATTAGGGATATATATAAAAAGATGTACACCCGGCAAGTCGAAAACCTGAAAAGGCGGCTTGGGCAAAAAAGGGTATCCCGGTGGATTGAAAACCTGAAAGGGCAATCCAGGCAAAAGTTAGGGATTAAAGCGTATGACTATGTCTCGGTTGGATCACCCATGAAACTACAACCAGTTGTGATACTTACTCAAGTTCGAACAGATAAAGCTCAATCCAATCATTTCCGTCTCAACAGCAGAAGATGAGATACTTGAAGATAATGGCAATAGTAGAATTGAAACTCAATAGGATTGTTTCCCGCATAGCTGATTTTCTTTGTTTTGTAAAATTTTATGACAAAATCCTCTTACTAGGGTTTATGTCTCCTTGTACAAACTTACCCATGTATGGGTCACTCTTTGATATAAATAAAATTCCATTTTTGAATCCTGATTTACTTTTACCCTATTTACATAAGCGAAACGTCCATTGGTTGTGTTTGAATGCATGTATGCTTAATATGATTGATGTTTACCAGAAATGCATGTATGCTTAATATGATTGATGTTTACCAGAAATGCATGAAAATGCAGTAATAGTATTTACTAAGGACGAACGAGGGAAGGATTTCAACGAAGCTTCGCCGGTTCATCTCTACAAAACAGCTACAAACCCTTAGTAGGACAAATCCATCTTTATAAAGTCACCTCTCCCCTGGAATTTATATCCATCTCTTTTATCCTCATACGGATATTCGGGAATTTACTTTCCAATAAGAGTACGACGAACGAAGACGGGAGGTTATATCTACCCTATCATCAAACGAAGACGAAGGTTATATATACCTTGCTATCCCCAGCATACGGAAGGTTATGTATAATATATTATCAAACAAGACGGGAACGAGTTCCTCATATTCTCCAGCAACGAATCGGGATTTATTTTCCCTGGCCAGCAATGGTTATACGAAGATATCCAGATGCTTCAGACAGCATCATATCATACATACATCATTTACATCATACCATAACATACATATCCATAGATACATAATACATTACTCAGGTACATCATATCATACATGCATACATAATGCATAAACTAATATTGTTATACAGAATGCTACCTTGTTTTCAGGTTAATTCTCCAGCAAACAGACTTGTGATTATCAGGACTGCTTTATCCTCCTGAAAGTTATCATCCCTCAGGATTGCTTTATCCTCCTGAAAACTTCTAGTACATCAGGACTGCTTCATCCTCCTGAAAGCATATCATCCATCAGGACTGCTTTATCCTCCTGGAAACCTCTATTACCTCAGGATTGCTTCATCCTCCTGATAGCTCATCACTACCTCAGGATTGCTTCATCCTCCTGAAAGCTTATTATTACCTCAGGACTGCTTTATCCTCCTAACAGCTTCTTGTACCTCAGGATTGCTTTATCCTCCTGAAAACATATTATCTCTTCAGGACTGCTTCATCCTCCTGAAAGCTATCATCACTACCTCAGGATTGCTTCATCCTCCTGAAAGATTATTGTTACCTCAGGACTGCTTTATCCTCCTGACAGCTTATTGTATCTCAGGACTGCTTTATCCTCCTGAAAGCCTATTATTGTCTCAGGACTGCTTTATCTTCCTGAAAACTATCATTATACCTTCATATTCTGGACTGCTTTATCCTCCAAATGTATCTGAAGAACTTTTCTCCAAGTGGAATCTTTAAGCCCACTCAAGCATATTCAACTAACCATCTGTATCACTCTACGCACCGGTGAGTGCAAATTTTTGGGCTTTTGTGTTCAATCCCGACAAATGACACGGGGTCAGATGAGGGTACAGACGCGAACGGTCGGCGAAGGGAACAATGAGAACACACAGCCGTGAACTCACTGGAGATGAAAAGAGTCGCCAGCTAGGCATTTTTATCCCGGAGGAAAGGTAATGCTGCATAGACCTAGAAAGAAATGGATAAGACGGTTGCGAACCAGAGAGACTGAGAAAGGGGGTTGGTTACAACCTGGGAAGGTATTAGCACCCAGATTGTCCGCCGTACTCGACGGGATCCACGCTTAAAAGATTTGTGTTTTAAAGGGGTAGTGTCAGTGCAATCTGTGTATAAGATAGCTGGAAAAGAATGTACAGGTGTCAGTGTATAGTGTATAAGTGATATGAAGTATGAAAGTGTCAGTGTGAGAACAAGAATAAGATGCTCATGATAATGAGGCTCAAAGAATAATGCTGGAAGGAGGGGGAATGTACGGAGACTTTTGTTCGATAACTGTTAAGTTATGCCTACGTATCCTCTCGTGCAATGAGGAAGTCAGAACACCGTAGTTCGACCCAAAGAGACTGAAAGATGAATTGACTGATGAACTGCTTGCTTGTCAATGCTCAAGTGTATGACCTGTCTGGCTCAGGTGCAAGCTGTCTTGCATTAGACGGAAGAAGCAAGTTCTCGGTTGTGAGTGAATGAGATGAGAAAAGAATCCCGGAGGAGACGATTATTGTTTGTTTTTTGAGTTTTCAGTCTTTTATTGCTTTTGAGAGTTTGTCATAAGTTAATGAGCTTAAGCCTAAACCAATGGATTTAGTAAACTCATCACATCTTCCCTCTGATTAGGGGTAATGAGAGTACCTTAAGTGTGAAGTCAGATTCTCACACTTAATCTCCTTTGGTGTAGGATTAAGATCATTAACCTACTTGTGATTATTTAGATGTTTTTGTGGTTTTTGTTTAGTGTTAAGTAATGAGGTTAAGCCATAATCAAGGATCAAACAGACTCATTACACCATCCTAATATAAGGATAATAGATGAGAATGTTTAAGCTGAGGAAAGCTCCTCAACTTAATCCATGATTAGGGATTAAACTCATGACAAAACAAGCCTTTATTAGGTGGATTTTATTTAATGGTATGATGAAGAAGTGAATTTTATGATTTGTAAGACAACTTGAGGGGGACTTGTCCATTAACACTAGGGTTAGTCCTTCTTAACCAATTAAGGAAGAATTAGAACCCTAATGCAAGGCCCAAGTTACAAGTGTGATGTCTTGATATTTATTAAGTGAATTGGTTAAGAGATTTAAACACATTAAGGGTTTAACACTTAGGATTAAAGTTATACACTCCATCCTAAGATAAGGATGCAGGCATAAGCTTAATCACAAAGCCTTAAAGCCTTTAGGGTTTAGTCCCTGATCATGAGGTAAGAAGAGAAGACTCAAAGAGACACAAAGGTGAAAACTAAGAGGGGGACTAATCAAAACCCTAATTCATTATCATGCTTGGTTGATCCTAAGGTTTGTGAGGTTTCCAAGAACAATCTTCAGAAGAACCACCAGGAAGCAGATGAAAGGATCAAGAGAAGCAAAGCAACTTGCTTCATTTAAGAAGTCAAGTCACTTGAAGAAAGAAAGTGGGAGGAAGAAGAATGAGCAAGCTCAATTTCAAACACAAGTAGAAATGCAGCAATGGATGCAAGAGAGATGAAAAGAATGGTTATGAGAAGTGAAGGCAAATTCACTTCTCAAGTTTACTTACCACCTGAAATGTTAGAAAGAAATGCAATGCAATGCTAAATGAAATGAAATGACATGATGCTAAACAAAACCAGAAGCATGTTGATGATGATAATGATGCTATGAGGTGCTGCAAACATGAGGCAAGACATGGAGATGCTCATACAAGATTATGAATGCAAATGATGCAAGCTAAGGAGCATGAACAAGCATGGAAAGTTATGAAGCATACAAGACAAATGACATGGCAAATGTGCAATGCAATGATCAAACATGTTTTCTATATGTCTTAAGATGTCAAATGAATCATAGGCATGCACAAAATGCAAAGACAAGTCATGTTATGCAAGAGTATGCAAGAAGGATGCAAATGAAAGCCCAAATTAGGGTTTATGGATTAAACATCAAACCAAAACTCAAAACAGAAGCAAACCCTAAGATAAAAAATGGAAAATGCCATCCAAAGAAACCCTAAACCTATAATGAACCACTGCCCAAAGGGGAACTCTCAACTCCTAACCAATCTCAAGATATGAATTTTATAAGTTATTAGGGTTTTTTAGGGTTCTTAACAAAGGAAATGCCAAACAATTGGAAAATGCAAGATCAAATCATGGCCATTTTACCCTAGAAACTACATGCCAAACACAAAACAATGCAAGAAGAATCAATGTCTCAACCTTCTCCAATAGGCAGAAATGAATTTTTGAACTTAGGATCAAATTAATGCATAAAAAATGATTTAATTCAATGAAAAATTCTTAAAATGCATCAAGATCAAAAAAGAAATTTGGTTTGAAGGTTGGACAATGTTTCTAAATGTCTTAGAACATTTCATGAATTTTTTTGTAATTTTTAAATACCTAAAAGTATTTTTAATTAATTAATTCCCATTAATCAATTAAAAATAATCTTTTAAATATTTAAAAATACTTTTTTAATGATAAAAAATAAAATAAAAATGTTTTTGGGTCTTAAAAATTAATAAAACTTTTAGGAAAAAGTTTCATAATTTTTAAGAATTTTTAACTATTTTAAAATAATTATGCAAGTTTAATGAAATAAAATGAATTAAAAATCAAATAAAATAAAAGTAAGCTAGATGGAGGGCCAGGATGGAGCCTGAGTTTAAATGTGTTGACTGGCGCGTGAATGAAGGGCCCAGATGGCTCCTGAATTAATTAACTTAATTAAAGATTAATTAAACTAATGAGAGAGATTAGGGCTAATGAAAAGGATCTGGGTCATCCAAAAGGGAGGGAAGTCAACAAGTCAAAGGCCATCTACGGCCAAAATTCAAACTGGAGTTAATTACGCAATTAGGGCACAAATCACTTTCAGGTGGCCGGAGAAGACTTCCGGTCGTCTTCTCCGGCCAGCATCTCACCTGAGAAATCCCCAAACCCCTCAAATCGTATCAAAAATGAAAACTAAGAACTGGGAAATGATCTCCAACCTCTCACGAATCAAACCCCTCTCTCAAAACAAATTTCTTCTTCCTAAACAAACTGAATCGAAAGAAATAAAAACTAGGGCACGCAAGCTTCAGAGACAAATTAAATGCTCAAAACAAAGCCATTTCAAAAACTAAGAACACCAGGATAATCAGTGAATCACATAGAACAAGTTTGGAACAAAAGAAATGATTTCTGGAAAAATAATTTTCGAGCTACCTGAGATTTGGAGCTTTCAACTTGAGGACTTTCTGGCCACTTCTCCTTGTGCAATCTACTCCACTTGATCCCCAGAAGATGTTTGAATGCTCAATGAGAGTTTAAGTTGGCTGGATAGTGAGATTCGACAGCTTCTGCTCAAGCTTGATCAGAAATGGCAATGGTGTTTCAAGCACTTTCAGGTCATTGTGAATGGTTGTTTGTGATCCTGAGGATGAATGGAGGAGGTCTGGAGTGCTTGTTTGTATGTTTGCAAGCTGTGGTGAGAGTTTCGAATGAAACTGCAAAATGAAGTGAGAAATGGCAGTGGGATGTTCTGGCTGTTTCAGGCTTGGGTTCTTGGTGCTTTGTGGACTATGGAGCAAGGTGAGTTGAATGGTGAAGTTGGCTTGGGTGTTTTGTGGCTATGGAGGCAGATTCGAAGACAAATGCAATGTGGTGTGCTTTTGTGAATGTGATGAATGAATGTGTTTCAGCCTTGCCTTCTGTTATGTCTTGCTTGCAAATTGTCCACATAACTCTCTCTCATTGGTCAGTTGACAAGACATGCCCTTTATTGATTGGTAAGTTACCTTTTGCAAAAAAGTCAAATAATGTGTAAGAGAAGTATGGCTCATGGCCTAGGCAAGTACAAGGCATGGGCTGGCGCAGCAAGGGTGAGGGAGAGGCCTAGCAAAGCTCAGCATCCAAGGCTGCAAGTTGTAGGAAGCATGATCATGAGTTTTGCAACTTGTTGTAACTTTGATTCACATGTGAGAAAGTCTTGTTACACAAACCAAACCATGGGGAAACTTGGTCCAATTCTGATTTTTAAGGCTCATAGAATGTTTGTGTAATGGTTTCAAATGAATTAGAGGTCACATAATGCATTGGTTCATGACTTTGCAAAATTTCCATTTGAGGCATGCCTTGAAAATCAATGATTTTAGCCAACTTTGCATTGCCATAACTTTTGATCCAAGAAGAGTTTGATCATGTTCTTGTACTTTTTGAAAAGGGAAAGATGAGATCTACAACTTTCATGACCAAAGTTTTTCCATTTGAAGCATTTTTGGATCAAGAATCAAAGCTTGAAAAATGACCTAAAATGATGCATTCTTGAAAAGTCAACTATGCTCCAAAAGTCAACATTTGCAAAAACCCTAAATTCTTGATTTCTATGAACTTCAATCTTCTTCCATGATCAAATAAAGACCATATACACTCAAAGTGATGAAGATCACCCATTGGTTGGGTCATTGGGGGCCTCAGATGCCCTGATTTTGCACTGACTTGTCTGAAAAGTCAACCCTTGATCAGATGACTTCCCCATGGAATTTATTCATGAAAATTGATATGCATACTCCCTATACCATATAGAGACCAATGGAAACAAGAATGACCAAAAAATTTGGAGTTATGGCCTCTGAAACCAAAACCCTAATTTTAGGTCAACTGTGCAGTTCATCCTGGCTCTGCATCCACTCAAACCCTAGTTCTTGTGATTCCTCTGCATTTTTGACTTTGAGGAGATGGAATATGATATAAGAACACTCATGGACCCCTTTGAGTTGATTAGTGGCCTTTGGAGTGGCTCAAGATGCCCTGAGGTTGCTCAGATCACAAACCCTAGGTGCAGATGACTTAGAATCTATGCAGTGGATCAAGAATGTGATATGAGATGATATGATTGTGTTTATGCATATGAGGATGATCACAAGCCATGGTGTGAATGGGTGAGGGCAAATTTGGGGTGTTTACAGCTGCCCCTATTCAAACATGAGTTAGCTGTGCAGGGCTTAACATGCAAACAAGATAACTTGTGGTTGAATACCAAAGACAGTCCAAAATTTGCACTCACAAAATGAAGAAGAAAAGGGATATAGATTGTAAAAGCACATAAAGCATATTGTAAAGGTGCGGAAAACAAAGCGATGACGGGGACGGCCGACATGCTGGGGATAGAAGGTAAAGCCAAGACGGGGACGGCCGACTAGCTGGGGAAAATAAAATCGTGATGGAGACGGCCATCGAGATAAAGCTGTAAAATTCTCTGGAAATTAATGAAACATGACGGGGACGGCCATCAAGTTCATGAAGGTAAAGTAACCAACGATGGGGACGGCCATCGGGCTAAAAGGAAAAGGGACCACGACGGGGACGGCCATCGGGTTAAAGAATAAACGAAATAAACAGATGATGGGGTACGGCCATCAAAGGTGAAGGACGATCACCTAGCAGGGGACGGCTGCTCTGTTGGGGATAAAGGAAATATGATGGGGACGGCCATCAAAGGTGGAGGACGACCACCTGGCAGGGTACGGCTGCCGAAATATCGACGATGGGGACGGCCATCGGATAGAAAAGGTCAACGATGGGGACGGCCATCGGACGAGCATGATGGAGGACGACCATCAAGAAGTGGAGGACGACCACTCAGCAGGGTACGGCTGCTCTCAAGGTTTATCATGACACAGGACGAGTGTCAGATAACCAAAATCAACAATGGGGACGGCCATTGGATAAAGTGATGAAGGACGATCATCAAGAGGTGGAGGACGACCACCTAGCAGGGGACGGCTGCTAAAATAACAACGATGGGGACGGCCATCGGATGAGCATGATGGAGGACGACCATCAAGAAGTGGAGGACGACCACTTAGCAGGGTACGGCTGCTCTCAAGGTTTATCATGACACAGGACGAGTGTCAGATAACCAAAATCAACAATGGGGACGGCCATTGGATAAAGTGATGAAGGACGATCATCAAGAGGTGGAGGACGACCACCTAGCAGGGGACAGCTGCTAAAATAACAACGATGGGGACGGCCATCGGATGAGCATGATGGAGGACGACCATCAAGAAGTGGAGGACGACCACTTAGCAGGGTACGGCTGCTCTCAAAGTTATCGTAACACAGGATGAGTGTTAGATAAAAAGGAAATTTGCTTTGTTGGCGATCTACTGGGGAATAGTAAACACGGACGAGCGTTTACATCCAAGAAACAAAAGGTATAAGTGTTTGGTATTGTATAGATTAAAGATGCGGGCGAGCATTCTTAAGATCATGATACGGACGAGTATCATGTAAAAACAAACTGACACATGCTCAGAGATGATGATACGGACGAGTACCATCTGGTTAACAGAGAACACGGACGAGTGTTGAATCCGAAAGAACTCATCTGGGGAGAGCAGATACAGACGAGTATCTATATCCAAGAAGACACAAGTGTTTGACACGGTGTATGGATTAAAGATGCGGACGAGCATCCTTAAGACTATGATACGGACGAGTATCATGTAGAAACAAACACTAGACGCACTGTTCTGAGATGATGGTACGGACGAGTACCAACTGGTTAACAAAGAACAAGGACTACTGTCGAATCTGTGGGGGGATAAGTGATGGAGTATACAAGATACGGATGAGTATCTGTATAAGTGTATTGATGAGTAGTGAGTATGTATAGATGAGTGTTTAACTGCTGGGGCGGATGACACGGACGAGTGTCAAAAGGGAAAAGTGTAATATGAACAAGTATCTGCTATACAAAGTATAGATGACTGCTCTGGGGATATGACACGGACGGGTGTCAGGAAAGTGCATATATAGATATGTGTGGGTGCAAAGAGGATGTCTTTGGCTTTCTGCTGGTGATTTGACACGGACGGGTGTCAGGAAGTATCTGTAATACGGGTGATTTTGTTTGTAAAGAGTGTTCAGGCGACTTTACTGGGGAGTGATGATACGGACGGGTATCAAAAGGTGTATATACTGGTGTTTGTGATTTGTGAGGCAACTGCTTTTGCTGGGACTCTGGTGGGGGTTTTTTCTGTACAATGATGATGAACGGTTATTATTCACAAGCGTTAATTCAGAACATGGCTTATGATTATGCTATGCATTTGATTTTTTGCCGTAATGCTCCGTATTAGACGGAATGCTACGCTCTGAGGGGATATTATGATGCAAATGCTATGATTATGCAAGGAGGCACAGATCCGGGATTCGGATCCCGTCGCCGCGGAGATCTCTGGTTGATCTGCTTGAAGTGGACATCCCAGCTGGGGATGAGATCATTGGTAGATCCAATGATGTATCTGTTTGGGGATACAGGTCACTGATTGGCACATCCTTGTAATACGGGACCCAGCCGGGGTTTGCAGAAGCTTTCTTCACTCTGTTGTGATCTTCCTGCGCTGCTCTTCTGGATAGAGGCTGAAGATTTTGTGGGGAGATGATTCCCTGACTCCGGTACTCAGCTGAGGATGAAATGGCAACTCGGCTGGGGAATTATGAGAAACAACTCAGCTGGGGAGAGCAACAAGAGGCAACTCAGCTGGGAGTAGAGCATTTCGGATGCTGAGATTGAGTGTATGTTGATTTGGCAACTTTGCTGGGGAAGTGGGCACCTTCCAGTGCCACGTGGAAGATAGACCGAGTTGATAATGATTCGCCAGCTTGCTGAGACGTAACTTGCATGCCCCAGGTTGTGTTCTGGATACCTGCAATCCTGCAAAGATAAGGAGACGCACAAAAGGTCCCGAGGTATCCTTTACTGGATTCCGTCATAGGAGTCAAGCATTCTCATGAGTAAGTATATTCCCTGCAAGCATGTGTTTTATTATTATTATTATTGGGAGAAAAGCATCTGTACTTATGCAATTGATTTTTAGAGACATCAGACATCCTTTGCAAATAAAATATACAAAACGAAACATGACTGAAAAATCTGATTTTATTAATTCATGTGCCCTGAATTGGCAAGATACAGTCAAAGAAACATATCTCCTGAAATGAGGAGACTGTCACAAATTGAGAAACAAAAGTGCTGGCAGTGTTGGCGACGCTTTGAGGAGCTTCCTCTTCTGCTATGACTCGTATGACAATGACGTTCTTCTCGTCTTGCTTTCTGAAGAAGGTTGATTCTGATCGGAGCTTGGTCCTTTGGGGTTTTAACCAAGTTGCTGACAATACAGACGAATTCAGAATGCAGTTGTTCGCTTGCTCCCTTATTTTGCATGGATCGCCCTTTTCGGGTTTTCAATCCATCGGGATACCCATTTTTGCCTGAGTTGTCCAATGCGGCTTTTCAACTCAGCGGGTGTACATTTTTCATTTATTTCCCTTATTTTTGCCCGAGTCTTTTATTCTGTTTTTGACTCGCCGGGATGCCCTATTTTTGCCTGGACTTACATTCTGTTTTTATGTCCAGCGGGTCATTTTTATGCGAAGTATTTTTTAACCGCATCTGAATTCACAGGGGACGGGAAGTCTTCACCATCCATGGTGCTGAGCATCAGTGC
Source organism: Lathyrus aphaca (assembly GCA_963966055.1). Taxonomy (NCBI): domain Eukaryota; kingdom Viridiplantae; phylum Streptophyta; class Magnoliopsida; order Fabales; family Fabaceae; genus Lathyrus; species Lathyrus aphaca. The sequence goes on along the minus strand of OZ014524.1, from coordinate 481,908,570 downwards.
TCCACCGGAGAAAACTTTCTTTATAACGAATGGTCCTTCATAATTGGGAGTCCATTTGCCCCTGTGGTCTGTATGAGGAGGGAGGATTCTTTTCAGCACAAGATCCCCTACTTGGTACCCTCGGTGCCTGACTTTCTGATCGAAGGCTCTCTTCATTCTCTTCTGATACAATTGTCCATGACAGATTGCAGCCAATCTCTTCTCTTCAATCAGACTCAGTTGTTCGAATCGGGACCGAACCCATTCTGCTTCACTCAGTTTAACATCCATTAATACCCGTAACGAGGGTAGTTCAACTTCAACAGGTAGGACTGCTTCCATACCATATACAAGCTGATACGGTGTTGCCCCAGTGGATGTTCTGATTGACGTGCGGTACCCATGCAAGGCAAACGGTAGCATTTCATGCCAGTCTTTGTAAGTGATTACCATCTTTTGCACAATCTTCTTAATATTCTTATTAGCTGCCTCAACAGCGCCATTCATCTTTGGCCTGTAAGGAGAAGAATTGTGATGTTGGATCTTGAAGTCCCGGCACAGCTCTGCCATCATTTTGTTGTTTAAATTGGAACCATTATCAGTAATGATTCGCTCGGGCACTCCATACCGACAGATGAGATCTCTCTTCAGAAATCGGGCTACCACTTGTCTTGTAACATTTGCATATGAGGCTGCTTCAACCCACTTGGTGAAATAGTCAATGGCGACCAGGATGAATCTGTGACCATTCGAAGCAGTTGGCTCAATCTTGCCAATCATATCAATACCCCACATAGCAAAGGGCCATGGTGAAGACATGATGTTCAAAGGATTGGGAGGCACATGCACCTTATCTGCATAGATCTGGCATTTGTGGCATTTTCTGGCGTAAGCACAACAGTCTGCATCCATTGTGATCCAGTAATAGCCTGATCTTAACAACTTCTTAGCCATTGCATGTCCTCCAGCATGGGTACCAAAAGAGCCTTCATGCACTTCATGCATCAACAAGTCTGCTTCTGTTCTATCAACGCATCTGAGGAGTACCATATCAAAGTTTCTTTTGTACAGGGAACCGTCAGTGTTCAGAAAGAAACTTCCAGCAAGCCTTCTCAAGGTCTTCTTATCGTTGGAAGATGCCCCAGGTGGGTATGTTTGATCCTCCAATAAGCACTTAATGTCATGGAACCAAGGCTTATCTTCTTTTACAACATCCGCTGCAAATACATATGCTGGTCTATCAAGTCTAGACACTGAAATCTGGGGTACAAAGTTAGCAGCTTGAACTTTGATCATGGACGAAATGGTAGCCAAGGCATCTGCAAACTGATTCTCATCCCGAGGGATATACTCGAGTTTGACCGTTGTAAAGAACGTCAATAACCTTCTTGTATAATCCCTGTAAGGTATCAGATGGTCCTGGTGTGTATACCATTTCCCATTGGTCTGATTGATTACCAAAGCTGAATCTCCGAATACGGTCAATGTTTTGATCCTGAGGTCAATGGCCTCCTCAAGACCCATAATGCAAGCTTCGTATTCAGCTTCATTGTTAGTGCAGTTGAAAGTGAGTTTTGCCGAGAAAGGCATGTGAACTCCTTTGGGTGTAATGAGTACTGCACCAACACCACGACCATTCATGTTAACAGCCCCATCAAACATCATAGTCCATTCTTCTTCTGGGTCGGGCCCTTCAGTGTGAATGGGCTCTTCATGATCTTTTGATTTAATGAACATGATGTCTTCATCAGGGAAGTCAAACCTCATAGGCTGGTAGTCATCAATGGGTTGCTCAGCAAGATATTCAGATAGTACACTGCCCTTGATGGCTTTCTGAGATGTGTACTGTATGTCGTACTCTGTGAGAATCATCTGCCATCTTGCAACCCGTCCGGTAAGAGCTGGCTTCTCGAAAATGTACTTAACTGGATCCATTTTTGAGATTAATAAGGTAGTGTGGGTCAACATATACTGCCTCAGTCGGCGAGCAGCCCACGCTAAAGCACAGCAAGTTTTCTCGAGCAGTGAATAACGTTGTTCACAGTCGGTAAACTTTTTGCTTAGGTAGTATATTGCATACTCTTTTCGACCAGACTCGTCATGCTGACCTAGTACACACCCCATTGACTCTTCTAATACTGTCAAGTACATAATCAGAGGTCTTCCTTCAACTGGGGGCATAAGGATTGGAGGTTCTTGTAGATACTCCTTGATCTTGTCAAAAGCCTTCTGGCAATCTTCGTTCCACCTGACCGTTTGTTCTTTTCTTAACAGCTTGAACAAGGGTTCACAGGTCGCTGTGAGGTGAGATATGAACCGCGAGATGTAGTTCAATCGACCTAAGAACCCTCGAACTTCCTTCTCAGTTTTCGGTGCAGGCATCTCTTGAATGGCTTTGACTTTATCAGGGTCAACTTCAATCCCTTTCTCGCTTACAATAAAGCCCAGCAGCTTACCAGATCTCACCCCGAATGTGCATTTGTTGGGGTTCAGCTTTAGTTGGTACTTCCTCAGTCGCTTGAACAACTTCAGCAGATTCACCAGGTGATCTTCCTCTGTAAGGGATTTGGCAATCATGTCATCCACATAACATTCTATTTCTTTGTGGATCATATCGTGGAATAATGTCACCATAGCCCGTTGATATGTTGCACCAGCATTCTTCAGTCCGAATGGCATCACTTTGTAACAGAACGTGCCCCAAGGTGTAATGAATGTTGTCTTCTCCATGTCTTCAGGTGCCATCTTGATCTGGTTGTATCCTGAAAATCCGTCCATGAAGGAGAATACCGAGAACTGAGCCGTGTTATCCACCAATACATCAATGTGAGGTAATGGGAAGTCATCTTTCGGGCTGGCTCTGTTCAGATCCCGGTAGTCAACACACATTCTTACTTTGCCGTCTTTCTTAGGCACAGGTACTATATTAGCAACCCACGGCGGATAGCTAGTTACAGCAAGGAACCCGGCGTCCCATTGCTTTTGTACCTCTTCCTTAATTTTCATAGCCATGTCTGGGCGAGTTCGGCGCAGCTTCTGTTTAACTGGTGGGCATTCTTCCCTCAAAGGCAGCTTGTGCACAACAATGTCGGTATCCAACCCTGGCATGTCTTGATACGACCAAGCAAACACATCCACATACTCTTGAAGTAGATCAACCAGCTTCTTCTTCACTGAGTCTTGCAGGCATTCCCCGATTTTGACTTCTTTCACGTCTTCCTCCGTACCAAGATTGATCACTTCAACCTCCTCCCGGTGAGGGGTAATAACCTTTTCCTCTTGTCTTAACAACCTGGCTAGCTCTTCAGGAAGCTCATATTCTTCATCAACCCCTTCATCAGCTTGATTGATTGGATTGTCAAAGTCATACGATGTCATAGCCGTGCTGTTGTCGGTGCTGTCAGGAAGGCACTCTCTGCAAGGGTTAAGTTTGTTCATTTTAGTGATTGATTTTAATCTTGCTTTAGAAAAAGCGAAATGAAGTTATCATTTTGAAAACACCGCCATTTATTTTTGTACAAAAAGAAAAATGGAAAAACAGTGAGCAGAAAAGAAAAAAGACTCGTTTGCAAAAGATGTCTGATATTTCATTAATTTAATCTTGTTTGCACAAAAGTACAGATGGCCCTGATTACAAAATGAGTCTTGTCATCTTGGGCAAGATGCAAGACTTTGATGCATGCTATAAAAAATACAGGAAATAATAATTACTCTGCATGAGTAACTCTTATAATTTCCTGGGAAGACCAGTTTGAGACACTGCTCTCCGGGATCTTTGGACGAATCCAATTCTCCAGATTGCGCTCCTCTTCCAGCTCGTCTTCCAAACAGTTGATAGCATCGGGGGTAAGCATTCCCCCACTGACAAAACCTGGCTCTCCGGTAGCCCTTGCTTGATGTTGAGTTGGTCTGTAACCCAACCCAAACTTGTCTTCTTTTTTCTCCACCGATAGCAGTTTGCCCCAGCCCTGGGCAGTTCCTTCCTCAACAACCTTCCGGGCTTGTTGGTATGACGACATTGGAGTACCAGATACAGCAGATGCTTCATTGACGTTTAAGGCTTCAAAACCTTGGCTCATTGTCTCATGGATCTCTCCATCCATCTCAATGTATTTATACGTAGCCAGATGGCTAACGAAAATATCCTCTTCCCCACAGATTGTGACAACTTGACCTTCCCACTCAAATTTTAACTTTTGGTGAAGGGTAGACGTTATTGCGCCAGCGGCGTGAATCCAGGGTCTACCCAACAAACAGCTGTAGGCGGGCTGAATGTCCATCACATAAAAGATAGTTTTAAAGGTTTGCGGGCCAATTGTCACGGGCAGCTCAATCTCTCCCAGAACCGATCTCTTCGAACCATCAAAGGCTCTTACCACCAGGTTGCTGGGTCTCAATGCCAATCCATCATATTCTAACTTCACCAGAGCCTTCTTTGGTAAGACATTCAGGGAAGAACCTGTGTCCACCAGCACATGAGAAAGGACAGCTCCTTTGCATTCCAGGGTTATGTGCAAGGCTTTGTTGTGGTTGCGGCCTTCCGCTGTCAAGTCAGAATTGGTAAACCCTAGCCCATTGCTAGCAGTAACATTCCCAACCACGGTTTCCAATTGGTTGACAGTAATCTCTTCAGGCACGTAAGCTGCGTGCAAGACCTTGAGTAGTGCATTCCGATGGGCTTCGGAGCACATAAGCAGTGAGAGGATAGAGATTTTGGATGGCGTCTGGTGAAGCTGATCCACAACTTTATAATCGCTCTTTTTGATGATCCGCATGAACTCATCAACTTCCTGATCGAATGGAGTCTTCAGGGTTTCTTTGGCAGCTGGATCTTCCTGCACCGGGCCTTTTCCTTTTGCCTTGGCAGCAGCTTCTGCTTCGGCAGTAGGTCTCTGAACTTGTGAAGCGAAGAGACGTCCGCTTCGAGTGAAGCCTCCGCCTCCCCCCACATTATCTACTTGTGGTGCAGGTGCTGATGTTTCAAGAGTGATTCTTTTCCCTTCACAGTACACGTCAGAGCCATAGTGCCAAGGGATGGCCCTATTGCTTTCATATGGTACTGGTCCAGGCACCGTGACAGTGACTGGACTGATTGCTGCTGCTGAAGGGACTATAATTGTTTGTGGATCATAAAAGATTGTAACTGGTGCTCTGGTGGGAGCAGCACCTTCTGAATGGTAGGCGGAATTATTTTCAGGATCGTAGAAAATGGTAACAGTAGAGACATCTTCATGATCGATTGCTGGTGTTGTAGGAGGTATTGTTGGAAGGACTGTTGTCGTTGTTGATGGAGATTCGAAATGGAATGAAGCTGAAGTTGTAGCAGGAGAAACTGTTGAAAACTGATCATTTGGGAGGACAGATGAAGTACTTGCTGATGGTGCTGACGAATTGTCGGGAACAATAGTTGCTGCAGTTGTAGGAGGGTCTGAAACCGTTGTTGATGAAGTTGCCGGATTTGTCGGGAATGACGTAGTGATCTGGAGTAGGCCACTCTGAATAAGGCTGTCAATGCCATTCCTCAGGTCCTCACACCCATTCCATGAAATATTGCAGTAGGGGCACCCTAGTTCACACCCCGGAAATATTTGGTTTTCACGGAGTTGAGCTTTGATTTCCACCAATGGTGTCCTGATCTGATCCACACTAGTTATTAAATAATACGGTTGGTCTTCTTCAATAGCGTTAATTCGAGGACCACCATGGTTCGGCATTGGGTTTTTATTGACATTGGGCGGCGGCGCAAAATTCAGAGCCTTGGAGTCTACCAAGTCTTGTACCTTCATATGCAGAGCCCTGCATTTTTCTGTACTGTGGCCAGGTGCGTTGGAATGAAAAGCACACCTAGCATTAGAGTCATAGTTCCTTGGTAGACAGTTGGGGTCCGGAGGTGCCAACGTTCTTAGCTCAACTAGGTTGAGTTTCAGAAGTTGCGGCAGCAAGGCAGCATACGGCATTGGGATCGGGTCGATCACTCTATTAGCTTGGGATGGCCTTTGCTGGAATGGCCTCTGTTGATTGTTGTTGTTGGTGTTGTTGCTGTTGTAGTTCCTTGGAGGATATTGATTCTGCTGATACTGGGGTTGTTGTTGGAAATTTTGTTGCGGAGGTTGATAGACAGGTTGAGGATGAGCTGGAGCAGGGATGGTGACTGCTGCTATGGACCTCTGAGCATATTGGGGTCTACCCCTGTTGGTGTGAATGGCATTGGTCTCGCCAGTTCTTCTCGGGCCTGCAAAAGGCTTTCTTGTACTACTGGACGAGCTGGCACCATTATCAGAGATCTTACCCATTTTTAACAGGCTTTCAATTCTCTCCCCAGCTATGACAACATCTGTGAAGCTAGTGGAGGAGAAAGCAGCCAACCTGTCAATATACGTTCCCTGGAGAGTGTTCATAAACATGTCTGCCATTTCTCTCTCAGACATAGGTGGTTGAACGGCAGCAGCCAATTGCCTCCATCTTTGGGCATATTCTCGGAAACTTTCCCTCGAAGACTGTGACATTCCCATCAGGAGAGTCCTGTTGGGTGCCATGTCTAGATTGTATTGATACTGTCTAATGAAGGCCTCTGCCAGGTCCTTCCAGCATCTCACAGTTGCTCTTGTCAAATGGGAATACCATTCCCTTGACGCTCCAGTCAAGCTATCCTCAAAGTAGAACATCCACAATTTCTCATCCAATGTATAGGCCTTCAGCCTTCCCAGAAATGATTGTAGATGAGTCCGGGGGCATGAAGTCCCATTATACTTTTCGAAACAAGGAGGCTTGAACTTATGGGGAATCCTGACCCCGTCTACCAAGCCCATATCCATAACGTCGAATCCCAAAGAGTTTTGAGATTCTAAGGACCTCAACTTCTCAGCTATTTCGTCCAACCGTCTATCGTAAGCTTCTTCTCCAGCACCCATTACTGTAAATTGGTCCTCCTGAGGGTCTTCTTGAAGTACCCTGGCTGCAGTGGCTGTCCCTTGAACATTTGCAGGAATGTTAATCTCAGGATGTAGATGTGGGCCAAACACAGGAGGGTTAACATGGGGTTGCACCCGTTCATTGTTACTTGTGCCAGCAGTTCCCACATGGGGCTCATCTTGATTCCTCCCTTCTACCAAAGCTCTGAGCCTCTCCTGGCTTTGAGCTAAATTGTTCATCACTTCCATGAATTGTGTTATCTGGGTTCTCATCTCCAACCTTTCGTTGGCCATCTGGTTTCTGACCTCCGTAAGGTCCTGCTGCATCTGATCCATCTGAATTCCCGGAAGGTTGTTTCTAGTTGGGTACCTGTGCGGCCTGTTGAGGGGAAATACCCGGCGGCGAGCAATAATTCCTGAGATTCACAACAGAGGTTAGTAACAACAAAACAAAAACCTACAAAACAAACAAAAGGGTTAGTATGCAATGCAGTTATGCTTATTTGTTCTCAAGGTATCCGGTTTGGTCTTCAGTTTTGACCCTTCCAGACCCTTGAAGATGCTGCTGTTGAAGTTGCTTTCGAAATAAACCCAGATGGAAACTAACACAAATATATTACAGAAGGTGAAATAATACATCTTGTTCATTTTACAACACCAGCCCTCTAAGGGGTCAAAATACATCACAAAAACAAAAGTACATGAAATAGGAATAACAACAAGCAAATGATCAAACTCCAAGGCCAAACTCATCCTCACGAACTTCCTTAAGAAGTGCTTCGGTCACAGGATCAGTCGGCCGCTCCGTAAGACTTCTGATGAGAAGGTTTCTTGTTGCAACAGCTGCAGTCAACTTCTTGTTCTGACTTTGGTCCTTAGACCTCTTCACTCCAGCTCTGATTTCTAGCTCTGATATTTCCTTCTGGGCTGCTGCCAGGGCTTTTTCCATCTGCTCCATCTTGTCCTGAACTCTCTTGTCTTCTAGAGTACGGGCCTCAGTGATCCGGACCCACCTGGCCTGACTCTCTTTCAGGTACAAGTCTGTTCTTGCTCTCTGGAACTGGGCTTCTTTACAAGCATTCTTCAGAATCTGCTCACCAGCTTTAGACTTGTTGATATAATCTCCAGACTTCTCAATCTTAGTCAAGTGTTCCACTCTCAACTTCTCCAGTCTCTCAATCTCCCTCACACCTTCACTCCTCTCCCGGAGGGTCTTCTGCAAAGCCTGGGTTAGCTTCTCATTTCTTTCCTTCAAGATCTCAAACTCCTCCAAACTGATAGTGGCAGGGGGTGGTGCCGAAGATGACTCAGGCATGTCTTCTATGGTGAAGGGCATTCCAGAGAATTGGGCCCTGGCATGGGACCACTCATAATATTGTGCTGATGCCACATTATTGCACTTCCCTAGAATGGTTATTCCCTTGGTTTGAACATTATCCCAAGCCCAAGCAGCCTGCCTAACAACGGTCAAACTAATCTTGTTCTCACAATAGAGAGTCTCAGCCAAGTCCTGCGCCCTAGGAGCATGGACCAGTGCATAGCCCAATTGCCTTCTGAACAGCAGAGGATTGTAATTAATACTGCCCTTAACCCCTATCAAAGGCACATTAGGAAAATGCCCACAGCTGGTGATGATATCCCTGCCCTTGGTGCTTTGAGTGCACCATCTGATATCTGCTGAAGTTAGAACAGTGAGTCTCTTAGCCCAGTTGCTCTGCTGATGAGGGTTTAGGAATGCATCTGTCCTAGGTAGATGCCTGAGAAGCCAAGTATGAAATAATGGAGCACAAATCCTCACTAATCTTCCCCTCTGTTTCTCATTCCTCTGGTGCACTGAGTAATAGAGATCTCCTAGCAAAGTTGGCACTGGGTTCTTCAGGATGAACAAATGGATTGCATTCTTGCTGATGAATCGAGGCTCATCTGCAAACAACACAATTCCATATACACTTAAGGCCAACAGAGCACAAACAGCTCTCCACTCCCCCAGGGAGGCCTTCAGACTAGCTTGAGAAATTAGAAAGTCCAGATGAAAGCCAGGGATCCCAGCTTTAGAGGTCATATGCTGCTCAATCAAAGCAGGTTCCAGGTGCAAAGCTTTTGCTATCTCTCCATTGCTGGGAAAGACCATTTCAGGGTTGAAAGGGATTTCTCTCTTGATAGGCAAACCAATCAAAGATGAGTATTCTTCTAAAAGAGGCCCCAACTGAAAGTCTTGAAAGGTGAAACATCTCAATGGGGGGTCATAAAACTGAATGCAGGTGTGGATCAAACTCCTCTGAGATGGGTCCAGGTCCATGACCAGGTCAAGTATATCCCCATAATGCTCCCTGAACAAAGGTATGTGATCTGGAGTGATCAGGGTTTGGATCCTCCTGATGTCTGATAAGTCTGGTTGGAAGAAATGATAGGTGATGTTGCTTTTCTTTGGAGCCATGATGCTGAAGACTGAGTAGAGTGCTGATGAAGATGTTGAGAAGTGGGCCACTGGCTGGCTAGTGCAAGTAACTGAAGTATATGGCTGACAAGCTGAAGCAAGTACTGGTGGAGATAGGTCAATACTGCAGATGGGGTCAAAACCAAAACCAGGTGAAAATGGATACCCTGAAACACAAATAAGAAAATGTTAATATGATGCAATGGTTATGTATGCAAATGATATGCAAAGGGTTTGTGACTGAGCTGGATCTGATCAAAATGCCCTGATATAAGTCCATGGGTGTTCAAGAATTCCAGATGGAGGTCTACAAATCCAGTAACCAAGGTGGGGGACTCAAATAAAGAGCCACATGTCCAGGGTTTTAGAATCACAAGAACTATCCAACATGGAGTATTCTTAACAAAGTCAAAGTAACAGGGTATTCTGAGGTCAAGGTACCTGCAAACCTGTAAACAGCCCAACCCCCTCACAGGTGATGATCTAGAACAAGGATCTTCAGACTTGGATCAGTTATGAGAAGTGTAAACACTTCTAACCCGGAGGCACAGTGTTTACAATAACCATAACAATTCCTCCTCTAATTCACCTCAGTTTCTGAAGGTCAATACTAAAAGGTCATCCAGACTTAGCAGGCTTCCCAGATAGCCCTAGCATTGCAGGAAATCTGCAACACAGAGTTCTCAAGAAGAAACCCATATCTGAACCGTGTTTCATATTCCCGCACCATACCGAAATGGAATGGGAAAGAATATGATTCACTCTAGCCTAGGTGTCACTCAGGTCCCAGGTATAGGACCTTAACTCTCAATGAATCACCCACCCACCAAGGCAAACAACCAGATCCAGCCAGCAGCAATGACAGTATGATATAAATAAATGCAATAAAGAAAGCAGTAAAGTAACTGTACATAAAGCAATAAACAAAAATAAATACAAGCACATAGCACCCCAGTAAACACAAATCAAACAAGCGCTAGGAGGAACCCACAAAAAGAACCAGAAGCCCTGGTTGCAATATAAGGCATCCCCAGCAGAGTCGCCAAGCTGTCGCTCCCGACAAATGACACGGGGTCAGATGAGGGTACAGACGCGAACGGTCGGCGAAGGGAACAATGAGAACACACAGCCGTGAACTCACTGGAGATGAAAAGAGTCGCCAGCTAGGCATTTTTATCCCGGAGGAAAGGTAATGCTGCATAGACCTAGAAAGAAATGGATAAGACGGTTGCGAACCAGAGAGACTGAGAAAGGGGGTTGGTTACAACCTGGGAAGGTATTAGCACCCAGATTGTCCGCCGTACTCGACGGGATCCACGCTTAAAAGATTTGTGTTTTAAAGGGGTAGTGTCAGTGCAATCTGTGTATAAGATAGCTGGAAAAGAATGTACAGGTGTCAGTGTATAGTGTATAAGTGATATGAAGTATGAAAGTGTCAGTGTGAGAACAAGAATAAGATGCTCATGATAATGAGGCTCAAAGAATAATGCTGGAAGGAGGGGGAATGTACGGAGACTTTTGTTCGATAACTGTTAAGTTATGCCTACGTATCCTCTCGTGCAATGAGGAAGTCAGAACACCGTAGTTCGACCCAAAGAGACTGAAAGATGAATTGACTGATGAACTGCTTGCTTGTCAATGCTCAAGTGTATGACCTGTCTGGCTCAGGTGCAAACTGTCTTGCATTAGACGGAAGAAGCAAGTTCTCGGTTGTGAGTGAATGAGATGAGAAAAGAATCCCGGAGGAGACGATTATTGTTTGTTTTTTGAGTTTTCAGTCTTTTATTGCTTTTGAGAGTTTGTCATAAGTTAATGAGCTTAAGCCTAAACCAATGGATTTAGTAAACTCATCACATCTTCCCTCTGATTAGGGGTAATGAGAGTACCTTAAGTGTGAAGTCAGATTCTCACACTTAATCTCCTTTGGTGTAGGATTAAGATCATTAACCTACTTGTGATTATTTAGATGTTTTTGTGGTTTTTGTTTAGTGTTAAGTAATGAGGTTAAGCCATAATCAAGGATCAAACAGACTCATTACACCATCCTAATATAAGGATAATAGATGAGAATGTTTAAGCTGAGGAAAGCTCCTCAACTTAATCCATGATTAGGGATTAAACTCATGACAAAACAAGCCTTTATTAGGTGGATTTTATTTAATGGTATGATGAAGAAGTGAATTTTATGATTTGTAAGACAACTTGAGGGGGACTTGTCCATTAACACTAGGGTTAGTCCTTCTTAACCAATTAAGGAAGAATTAGAACCCTAATGCAAGGCCCAAGTTACAAGTGTGATGTCTTGATATTTATTAAGTGAATTGGTTAAGAGATTTAAACACATTAAGGGTTTAACACTTAGGATTAAAGTTATACACTCCATCCTAAGATAAGGATGCAGGCATAAGCTTAATCACAAAGCCTTAAAGCCTTTAGGGTTTAGTCCCTGATCATGAGGTAAGAAGAGAAGACTCAAAGAGACACAAAGGTGAAAACTAAGAGGGGGACTAATCAAAACCCTAATTCATTATCATGCTTGGTTGATCCTAAGGTTTGTGAGGTTTCCAAGAACAATCTTCAGAAGAACCACCAGGAAGCAGATGAAAGGATCAAGAGAAGCAAAGCAACTTGCTTCATTTAAGAAGTCAAGTCACTTGAAGAAAGAAAGTGGGAGGAAGAAGAATGAGCAAGCTCAATTTCAAACACAAGTAGAAATGCAGCAATGGATGCAAGAGAGATGAAAAGAATGGTTATGAGAAGTGAAGGCAAATTCACTTCTCAAGTTTACTTACCACCTGAAATGTTAGAAAGAAATGCAATGCAATGCTAAATGAAATGAAATGACATGATGCTAAACAAAACCAGAAGCATGTTGATGATGATAATGATGCTATGAGGTGCTGCAAACATGAGGCAAGACATGGAGATGCTCATACAAGATTATGAATGCAAATGATGCAAGCTAAGGAGCATGAACAAGCATGGAAAGTTATGAAGCATACAAGACAAATGACATGGCAAATGTGCAATGCAATGATCAAACATGTTTTCTATATGTCTTAAGATGTCAAATGAATCATAGGCATGCACAAAATGCAAAGACAAGTCATGTTATGCAAGAGTATGCAAGAAGGATGCAAATGAAAGCCCAAATTAGGGTTTATGGATTAAACATCAAACCAAAACTCAAAACAGAAGCAAACCCTAAGATAAAAAATGGAAAATGCCATCCAAAGAAACCCTAAACCTATAATGAACCACTGCCCAAAGGGGAACTCTCAACTCCTAACCAATCTCAAGATATGAATTTTATAAGTTATTAGGGTTTTTTAGGGTTCTTAACAAAGGAAATGCCAAACAATTGGAAAATGCAAGATCAAATCATGGCCATTTTACCCTAGAAACTACATGCCAAACACAAAACAATGCAAGAAGAATCAATGTCTCAACCTTCTCCAATAGGCAGAAATGAATTTTTGAACTTAGGATCAAATTAATGCATAAAAAATGATTTAATTCAATGAAAAATTCTTAAAATGCATCAAGATCAAAAAAGAAATTTGGTTTGAAGGTTGGACAATGTTTCTAAATGTCTTAGAACATTTCATGAATTTTTTTGTAATTTTTAAATACCTAAAAGTATTTTTAATTAATTAATTCCCATTAATCAATTAAAAATAATCTTTTAAATATTTAAAAATACTTTTTTAATGATAAAAAATAAAATAAAAATGTTTTTGGGTCTTAAAAATTAATAAAACTTTTAGGAAAAAGTTTCATAATTTTTAAGAATTTTTAACTATTTTAAAATAATTATGCAAGTTTAATGAAATAAAATGAATTAAAAATCAAATAAAATAAAAGTAAGCTAGATGGAGGGCCAGGATGGAGCCTGAGTTTAAATGTGTTGACTGGCGCGTGAATGAAGGGCCCAGATGGCTCCTGAATTAATTAACTTAATTAAAGATTAATTAAACTAATGAGAGAGATTAGGGCTAATGAAAAGGATCTGGGCCATCCAAAAGGGAGGGAAGTCAACAAGTCAAAGGCCATCTACGGCCAAAATTCAAACTGGAGTTAATTACGCAATTAGGGCACAAATCACTTTCAGGTGGCCGGAGAAGACTTCCGGTCGTCTTCTCCGGCCAGCATCTCACCTGAGAAATCCCCAAACCCCTCAAATCGTATCAAAAATGAAAACTAAGAACTGGGAAATGATCTCCAACCTCTCACGAATCAAACCCCTCTCTCAAAACAAATTTCTTCTTCCTAAACAAACTGAATCGAAAGAAATAAAAACTAGGGCACGCAAGCTTCAGAGACAAATTAAATGCTCAAAACAAAGCCATTTCAAAAACTAAGAACATCAGGATAATCAGTGAATCACATAGAACAAGTTTGGAACAAAAGAAATGATTTCTGGAAAAATAATTTTCGAGCTACCTGAGATTTGGAGCTTTCAACTTGAGGACTTTCTGGCCACTTCTCCTTGTGCAATCTACTCCACTTGATCCCCAGAAGATGTTTGAATGCTCAATGAGAGTTTAAGTTGGCTGGATAGTGAGATTCGACAGCTTCTGCTCAAGCTTGATCAGAAATGGCAATGGTGTTTCAAGCACTTTCAGGTCATTGTGAATGGTTGTTTGTGATCCTGAGGATGAATGGAGGAGGTCTGGAGTGCTTGTTTGTATGTTTGCAAGCTGTGGTGAGAGTTTCGAATGAAACTGCAAAATGAAGTGAGAAATGGCAGTGGGATGTTCTGGCTGTTTCAGGCTTGGGTTCTTGGTGCTTTGTGGACTATGGAGCAAGGTGAGTTGAATGGTGAAGTTGGCTTGGGTGTTTTGTGGCTATGGAGGCAGATTCGAAGACAAATGCAATGTGGTGTGCTTTTGTGAATGTGATGAATGAATGTGTTTCAGCCTTGCCTTCTGTTATGTCTTGCTTGCAAATTGTCCACATAACTCTCTCTCATTGGTCAGTTGACAAGACATGCCCTTTATTGATTGGTAAGTTACCTTTTGCAAAAAAGTCAAATAATGTGTAAGAGAAGTATGGCTCATGGCCTAGGCAAGTACAAGGCATGGGCTGGCGCAGCAAGGGTGAGGGAGAGGCCTAGCAAAGCTCAGCATCCAAGGCTGCAAGTTGTAGGAAGCATGATCATGAGTTTTGCAACTTGTTGTAACTTTGATTCACATGTGAGAAAGTCTTGTTACACAAACCAAACCATGGGGAAACTTGGTCCAATTCTGATTTTTAAGGCTCATAGAATGTTTGTGTAATGGTTTCAAATGAATTAGAGGTCACATAATGCATTGGTTCATGACTTTGCAAAATTTCCATTTGAGGCATGCCTTGAAAATCAATGATTTTAGCCAACTTTGCATTGCCATAACTTTTGATCCAAGAAGAGTTTGATCATGTTCTTGTACTTTTTGAAAAGGGAAAGATGAGATCTACAACTTTCATGACCAAAGTTTTTCCATTTGAAGCATTTTTGGATCAAGAATCAAAGCTTGAAAAATGACCTAAAATGATGCATTCTTGAAAAGTCAACTATGCTCCAAAAGTCAACATTTGCAAAAACCCTAAATTCTTGATTTCTATGAACTTCAATCTTCTTCCATGATCAAATAAAGACCATATACACTCAAAGTGATGAAGATCACCCATTGGTTGGGTCATTGGGGGCCTCAGATGCCCTGATTTTGCACTGACTTGTCTGAAAAGTCAACCCTTGATCAGATGACTTCCCCATGGAATTTATTCATGAAAATTGATATGCATACTCCCTATACCATATAGAGACCAATGGAAACAAGAATGACCAAAAAATTTGGAGTTATGGCCTCTGAAACCAAAACCCTAATTTTAGGTCAACTGTGCAGTTCATCCTGGCTCTGCATCCGCTCAAACCCTAGTTCTTGTGATTCCTCTGCATTTTTGACTTTGAGGAGATGGAATATGATATAAGAACACTCATGGACCCCTTTGAGTTGATTAGTGGCCTTTGGAGTGGCTCAAGATGCCCTGAGGTTGCTCAGATCACAAACCCTAGGTGCAGATGACTTAGAATCTATGCAGTGGATCAAGAATGTGATATGAGATGATATGATTGTGTTTATGCATATGAGGATGATCACAAGCCATGGTGTGAATGGGTGAGGGCAAATTTGGGGTGTTTACACTTATCATTGTGAATCTTTTTGGATCAAATCTTCTACACAATGACCTAATTTTTCAGCCTCAACCGATCACTCTATAAGTATAGAAGAGAACCCTAGGACAAGCCACAATTTCCAGCCTCCCCAAGAGTAAGTTTGCAAACCAAAAAATCCTTCACAAACTCAAATTCGGTTTCAATCAAACAGGGCATTTGAAGGTAATGTGAGAACATAGCAACACTCCTTGAACATCCCAGATGCGATCCCAACTCTTATTTGCATCAAAAGCATCATGAATCACTCAAACCGAATTCAAACATTGAGACATTTATCTTTTTTTCGTTTTCATACATACATGTAATATAAATTGATTTTGATGCTGGATTCATGTTTGCATTGAGCTTGTGAATGTTTCTGGACAAAGTAATCTGATTTTCGATGCAGGAATAGGAAGCCACCATTGCTAGGGTTTCGGCCATGGATTTGGGGCTTTGATCTAACTCTAATATAAATAAATTCTAAGAGCATAGGACAACTCTATGGACCTTGGGGATCATGAAACTCTAATCATTATTAAGAAATTTTACTGTTTTGATGCTTGTTCAAATTCGTAGGTTTCTGTATTTTGAAACTCGCAGGAAAACGCGTAGCAAAATCCCTAGCTATTTTCGCAGGTAATCCAAGGAGGAAGATGACCAGCTGCGCGCAAAATTCATATTTAAATTATTGTTTTAAAATATTATGATTTGTTTCTGTTATTATTTCACAAGCAAACGCTTGTCCCAGTGGTAAAGCCAGCGTGTGTGTTGCTTGAGGGCACTGGTTCGAATCCTGGCTTTGTACAAATTTTTCTTATTTTTCAGGTTAACCAGGAAACTTCATATATTATATATTGTTACCACTATACTATCAGACGCGCTCACCTAGCTGGGATGGTAATGTGTATGTGTGTTTACTATGAAGGTCCTGGGTTCGAATCCCCCAGGCCTTTTGCTTTCTTGTTATTTTTTTTTATTTTTCAGGATATAGAACAAAAATAACTGGACTCACTCTTCTTACACCAACGCATGCGTGGCCCAGTGGTTGTGGTTGCTGGCATAGATTCATGAGGGCAGGATGTCCTGGGTTCAAACCCCAGCCAGGTAAGTTCCTTTTTTTCCATTTTTTCTTGTTTATTATTATGTTTTAAATAATATGTTTATAATATAATTAAATAAATTCTAAAAAGTATATATAATGTATATTATTATTTTCTCTATTATAATCTAAACTCATTTTTTATTATTATTATTAAATTAGAAAAATAATTTAATTTTGTATAATTAATAATTAATCCTAATTTATTTTCTAAAACATATAAAACCCTAATTTTCTAAAAAAAACCTAAAAAATATATTTCTTTTCAAAACCCTAATTTTCTTTTCTTCTTTTCTATTATTATTTGTATTTATAATTTAATTAAGATATTTGATTTAATTTTTATTAAGTACATAAATTATTTATAATTTAAAATTTTGTATATAAACATGTTTAAAAATTAAAATGCTTAATTTTTTTTTTTTAAAATATTCTACAATTGTTTATATTTTAATTTTACATGTAAATAATTTCTATTATATATTTAAAATTGCTAATTTAATTTTTATAAATTATTTTTATGTTCATAATTAATTTTATAATTTATACTCAACTTAAAATTTCATAATAATTGTTCATATTTTTCTATTAACCATTAAAATTTTGTTTATTATAATCTTTTTGTTTATTATTATTATTAACCATGTTTATTACTAACCCTATTTATTTTTAAATTGTGATTATTATTATTATCTTCACTAACCCCTATTATAATTATTTATTTATTATTGCTTATTTATTTTATTTTGCTATTTATTTAAATTGCTTATATTATTATTATTGTAACTGCTCCTGGATGTAATTTTTTGTAATATTTAAATTATTTAATTTTATGTCATGGTTAGTAAAATAGGGAGTGTAAACATGTATGTTATTTAAAATTAATTTAGATCATTTAATTTAAAGATAAATATAAATTGAACACTCACACACGTAAGTCGATCTTTGGTCGCCATCTCACTTTCTAGGGTTACCTCTCATTGTTGCCTAATTAAAAGGTCAAGTGGGGTGTATAAAGCAAAAGTCCCTTAAAAGAAAAGTCATCTAGTCCCTTCATAATCAAAGATCAAGTCCCTTAATGGTTGCCTTTCATAATGATCTTGTCCCTTTCGAATAATGATGACAGTCCCTCCAAAATGCTTAATACACCCTACAATTGCCTTCATTAAACAGATGTCCCTTTCATATGTCCCTTACATCCAAGGTAATGACTACCTATTCCTTAATAATAGGGATAGTCTTACCATTTAAAGGATAAAGAACAGAAAGACTTAAACTTTAGGGTAGGTTCCTCATAGTTACTTGCTCACTATGTCAAAACAAATTTCAAATACTTCACAATTTCAAACAATTTTCAAACACAGGTTTTTTACGCATCCGTACATGGATCATTATCAAACTCTTATGAAAATTTCTATTCACACACTTCACATTTTCAAAAACAATTCAAAGTGAGCTAAGTAACTAAGAGCCCATGGATAACCATGGATGTAAAGGGTGCTAACACCTTCCCTTTACATAACCTACCCCCCGGACCCAAAAAAATCTTTTAAAAGGTCTTTCCTGTTCTTTTATGCCTTTCCTTTGGATAAAATAAAAGTCGGTGGCGACTCTTGCTATCCGCAACATAACTAAAGTCAGTTCTCCCACCGTGTTACAGGACCTCATACGTACATTTATCATGGTTGAATCGCATTTTGCACTTGCGTGCCTGGTCAAAGATTCTTTTTAAGTGAAGTGCATGGTCGTTTTCCTCGTGGAATTTAACGATCATGTTATCCATGTACACTTCGAGCATGTCTCTGATTTCTGTTCGGAAGACCTTGTTCATCATATATTGATAAGTAGTGTCCGTGTTTTTCAAGTTGAAAGGAATTAAGTTGTAGTAATAGTTACCTGATTCAGTCATGAACGTAGTGTACTTTTGGTCGGTCACGGACATGGGTATTTGATTATACTTGGAATAGGCGTCGAGGAAGGACAAAAGTTTAAAACCTGCAGAGTTATCTACCAATTTATCAATGTTAGACAGTGGGTAAGCGTCTTTCGGGCATGCCCGATTAAGATCGGTGTAGTCAATGCACATTCTCCGTTTTCCATTACTTTTCTTAACAAGTACAACGTTTGAGATCCAGGTGGTGTACCTGGCCTCAGTTACAAAATGAGACTTTATGAGGTCTTTTACATCCTGTTCGACTGCTTCCTTCTCCATTGTGCGACTATTCAGACGGCAGGGTCGATGGCCAGGTGGTGGCATGCTTTCTCCGGGTCCAAGTCGGGCATCTCAGTGGTGCTCTATGCGAACAGGTAAGCGTTCTCCTTCAGGCAGGCTTTGAGTTGCTTTTTGGCTAGGTCTGGGAGGTCAGCTCCGATTTTGACGCCCTTGGAAGGATCCGCTCCTAGCGCTACCAGCTCAAAATCACCGTTGGGGATAGGTCGAGTGGCTGAGGAGAGTTTTGCAACCAATTGTGGTTGTTCGTCCTCCTCGGTGAATCTGCTGTTGAGCTCAATGAAATCCACGCGAGGCAACGCCATTGGCTCCTCAGAAGTACTGAGGAGTGTAGCCTTGATCAGCTTGAGTTTTGTGGTTATGATGTTGAGACCTTTGGAAGTGGCCTCGTAGCACCTGCGAGCAGCTTCAATATCCCCGTGAAGGGTGGCCACTTGTCCCGATGAAGTGTAATACTTCATCTTCAAATGTATTATGGAAGGTACTGCTATGAGTTCAGCTACGGTTGGTCGTCCCAGAATACATTGGTATAACGACGAGCAGTCTATCACGAGGAATTGTATTTTGACTAACCGTGTTGTTTCCCCCACCCAAAGGTGACGATTAGGTCCACATAGCCCCATGGTCGGGATATTGTTCCATTGAAGCCTTAGAGGTACGAGCCGACGTAAGGTGCCAGGTGCATTTCATTTAGCTGCAGGGTAGCGAACAACTGAGAATACATGAAGTCGACTGAACTCCCTTGGTCGACAAGGATTATGTGAATGTCGAAGTTTGCCATCTGAGCACGGACCAGAAGGGGAATGTTGGTGTTGGGCGCTCCTCCAAAGAGATCCTCCTTTTAAAAGGAGATGGGTATGGAACCTCCTCGGGGGGGATCGATGGTTGAACTCTAATTTGAGCTGGTGTTGATCAACTAATCGAAGCGTCGTTTGACCGATCCCACCGTGATCTTGTCGGGACCTCCCCCAAATATCACCATGGTAGATGGGAAAGACTCCCACGGGCTGTATGCGAAGAAATATGCTGGACCAGTGTATGGTTTGGGGATGTAATGTTAGACGTTGTGGCTAGTGATCTAGAGGGGGGTGAATGGATCACCTCATTGTTTACAAGGATTTAAAAGATTTTTCAGAGTTTCAAAGATTAACGGAAACCACGGTCCCAAATATACTAGCGTCTATTCTGGACCAGCCACTAGAAGACCGGACATGTGATAACGTGCTAGATTTATGATTGAGATGATAAAGGTTTAAACACACAAGCTGTAAAAGTGTTGAATGCACCTATCACAAAAGCTATTTCCAATGAATCAAAACGATTAAAAACGTAAATAGAGATGGAGAAGGAATACAATACGCAGAGATTTGGTAAGGAAGTTCCCCATGTTCGTCCTCGCGTGTGGGTACGTCTCCCTCTAAATTTCAAATCGAAATTGATAACTTTTATATCAATATTGCTGAAATCGTCATTAACAAGGTTGCTATACAAACATCAGAAATCTATACACCTAGATCTTCCTATTGTATCAACCTTCACTTGATCTGAGCCAAATCAAGATTCCCTGCAAGTAATACAAACAATTCACCGGTTCCACGATCTATTTGCGAAATCTCCCAATTTCCAAATCTTACGCTGCGACTGAATCTGTCTTGTAAACGTGACTAACAAACCCTCAAGAACACGCCCGTTCTTGAAGGAAAACCCAGCTGGTTTTTCCTTGAAACCTTCTTTCACTCTTCAACTCAGCTGGATCTCCGATCGTACCACTGAACGTTATCTCATAAATCTTTGATTCACAGAACAACACTAATTCCTTGTTAATGTTCTTGAATTAAGGTATTTGAGAAGATGATGAAGATGAATTTGATTCTAGGTTTCAATCCTGCTCAACATTGAATTGTCCACACTCAAAATCCATTTTCTTGATGTGTTCTTCAATGATCCTTGACTATGAAATTCGTATGCAATTTCTGTGTATGTGATGCACTAACAGAAACAACAACATATACTATGCAGATTCTGTTAGAAGTAAAAACAGAAAAATGAATCGATTCAAGACTCGAATGAATCGATACATAATGGTATTTATACTGTTATGTATCAATACATATTATCATGAATCGATACATACTGAACAGATAAACAAAAACAGAGAAATAAACAAACAATGAATCGATGCATGTTTTTATGAATCGATTCATAGAAGAAATTCCAGAATCATTCTTACAGCATGAATCGATGCATGATGGAATGAATCGATTCATTTTGTGAATTTTCAGAATTATTTCTACAGCATGAATCGATGCATGATGGAATGAATCGATTCATTTTGCGAATTTTCAGAAATACAAAGACATTATTAAAAATGAGACAAGAGATATAAAGGCTAGCATTTTGTCTTAATATGAAGCAAATGATAAAAGCACAAACACCTAAAATTTATAATCATACAAAACTAGAGTTGCTCACAAACTCCCCCTTTTTGATGATGACAAATTTTTTTGAAGTGTGAGAACCACTCCCCCTGAGTTTTTGCATGCCTGTCAGTTTTCACATTCGCCTTTCTCCCCCTTTGTCAACATCAAGAAAGAATGCATAGGTGAAGCAAAATTTCAGTAATACCAAGATATATAAACAGAATTCACTCACAAAGAATGAAACATAAAGGGCAAACAAATTAGTCGAAAGCAGCAAACAAGCATAGGCATTGAAATTGTTAATTAGAGTTGCGAATTAGAGAAACAAACCAAACTCATACAATGTTTAAACATAAAAAACAAAGAAACTTAAGCAAGAAACAATGATGTTATGCAAAATGAAATGCAGCCTCAATGAGGAAAGTGGCCACCACAAGACTCCGCATCATCTCTATCGGGGTCTCGGAAACTTGGAGGAGGAGGTGGAGGAGGCATTTCATCAGGATTCTGCCCCATGAAGTTGTAACGCCTGAACCGTTTCTGAACCTCTGTGCTTTGAAATCTTTCCATAATCCCCGGATGCGAGCGACAATCATCCATGAATCCAGACATCTCATTGTAGAAAACTTGATGCCACTTAACCAAGTCGGTATGCCATGAGTGTTGATTATGATACATCCTAGTGTGCTCATCATGCCATTCTTGGTGCTCTTTATGCCATTCCGTTTGTTGGACATGCCACGCACGGGCTTCTTCATGCCGGGCATTGTTTGCAATTTCCATTTGCTCAAACATTTGAGTAAGATATGTCGAAACAGTAGTTGATGAAGTCGGTGGAACGGATGAAGGAGCCGGTTCATAGTTAGTAGGAGACCACCTTTGTGGCACCCACTCACCCCAAGCAGTGTTGGCATTTGCATCAGGAGGATTTTCTGCATCCTCCATATCTTCATCTCTTTGTTCTTCAACAAAAATCTGTTCAGAAGGAATATCAAAGTTGTAGATTCTGGTTCTAGTGCTGCGTTGAAAGAAGTAATAGCAGCGACGCTCGATGTCCCACCTATATCCCATATGAGAGAGAGTAGCATTGTTGAATTATTGAACACTAGAAGAAGATAAGAGAGGCACAGGGGGGAAGACCACTTTCCAAAACTTAAGGATCCGCATAATCTGTGCGGCATATGCAAGAGTGATGTTCTTGGAACTATTCCGCGTAAGAAAGATACGCTTTACAAAGTAATTTGGCCAATTCAATGGGATCTTCTTCTGCAGAATGTACAAAAGATGGATGTCTGGCTTATCCAATCGAGAGTGCCCACCGGACCTTGGACGCAAGATATGTGAAAGAATCCAATGCAGAATTCTGGGAACGCTCTTTATCATTCCAGAAGTCAAAGGCTCATCATCAGCAAAAGGTCTTTCCAATTTAGAAATGGATGCACAATATTCCTTCAAATTAAATTGTGTTTCAAAGTTCTGATCATGCCACATCTGCAACTCAGGCAACAGGGATGGCAGTTTGAACACTTTGGGCCAGTCATCAGCCTCAAAACGGTAAGTTCTGGTTCTAATAGAACACTTGAACATGTAGCCTTTACCAGTTTTCACACCAGCATAAAAAACACGAATAAAGTCTTCATGATAATCATCTTTAGCAGTTAAAAAGGACCCAAGATTTTGTGCGTCGATTAAATCCGCAACTTCTTCTAAACAAAGAGTACGTACATCACTAGTATTGAAAACATGTGGTTTCATGACTAACCTCGTCTTAAAAGAAACCTCAAATTCTTCAACAATGGCAGGATGAAGAATGGAAGCCCCAGATGGAGGGATTTCTGGAAAAGAAGGAGCTTGATGGGAAGATTCAACAGGTTCTTTGCCTTTACCTTTTCCTTTTGCTCTAGGAAGCATGACTCTTGGAGGCATAATGATCAGATTAGGGTTTTGAGAGAAGAGGGGTTTTGTGGTGTTAGGGTTAGGAAACTGTAAATGATGCAAATGGAATGAAGAAAAAGATAGAATAGAGTTTTATAACTGATGGACATGTCATAGCAGTTGCTGATGTGTCGATTCATAAAAAATAAACTGAATTTAAAACAGTGTGCGTCGATTCATGACCTTATGAATCGATTCATTTGACGAAAGGTTTTGAAAATCAGGTTGATATGTATCGATACAAACCACGAATGTATCGATACATACTGTAATTATTTTGACAGATTTAAAAGAAAAAGAACATGAATCGATTCAATATGGATGTGATCGATACATAATGCGAAATTTTTGAAATTCAAGTGGCTATGTATCGATACAAGCCACGAATGTATCGATTTATACTGTAACAATTTTGAGAGAATTAAAAGAAAGTGAACTTGAATCGATACAAGATGGTTGGGATCGATACATACTGTAATAATTTTTCCAGTGATAAAAGAATTTTAGCATGAATTTGACACAAAAATGAATATGCAAAACAAACATTATGCAAAATGCAGAATGAATCATAACATTGTATGGATGCTTAAGAATACTTTACAAACAAAATATCAACGCTCAAACATTAATATGTAAAGAAGTACATGTAAGTGAGAAATAATTGCTCAAATGCATACATTGATCACGCAATATAAACAAAGTGAAGAGAGGAACAATATTACCTCCGTCGTAGTAATCTCATGAGGTACGAGTGAAGTCTACATCCAGAACTTAGTAAACACGATGAGATAAATATAAACTAAATCAAACAAACTTAAGACACCAATGCGGAGAGATCAAGAATCCCTAATTCGCGATGAATGTTGAAGAATGGTTCAGTTGCCAAAGGTTTAGTGAAAATGTCAGCAAGTTGATTTTTAGTATCAACATGCTCAAAAACAACATCTCCTTTTTCAACATGATCGCGAAGGAAGTGATTTCTAATCTCTATATGTTTGGTGCATGAGTGTAAAACAGGATTCTTAGTGAGATTAATGGCACTAGTGTTGTCACACTTAATTGGAATGCGTTTAAGTTCAATGTCAAAATCTTGTAGTTGTTGTCTTAGCCACAAAATTTGAGCGCAACAGCTACCGGCTGCAACATACTCAGCCTCTGCAGTAGACAAAGCTACGGATACTTGCTTTTTACTATGCCAACTTATTAAAGAATTTGAAAACAGATGACATGTACCACTAGTGCTTTTCCTATCTGATTTGCAGCCAGCAAAATCAGAATCAGAGTAACCTACTAAGCTGCAATCACTCCCTTTGGAATACCAAAGCCCATATTTAGGTGTTCCATTAAGATACCTAAATATACGCTTGACTGATTTTAAGTGAGATTCCTTAGATTTGATTGATATCGTGCACACATACACACACTAAACATGATGTCTGGTCTAGAAGCAGTAAGATACAAGGGAGACCCAATCATACCTCTATACATTTTGACATCAACACACTTACCATGTTCATCTTTGTCCAAGTTTCCGTTGGAAGGCATGGGAGTGTCAATTGGTTTTGAATTATTCATTCCAAAACGCTTGAGCAGCTCTTTGCAGTATTTTGTTTGACATACTGTTGTACCTTCATCGAGTTGCTTTATTTGGAGGCATAAGAAGTAGTTCAACTCCCCTATGAGACTCATCTCAAACTCACCCTGCATAACATTAGAAAATTCTTCGACCAAGTGTATGTTAGTTGAACCAAAAATTATATCGTCTACATAAACTTGAACTAAAAGAATGTGCTTTCCTTTATGTCTAATGAAGAGTGTATTATCCACTTTACCTCTAGAATATCCATGATCAATTAAAAATTTACTAAGTCTTTCGTACCACACACGAGGTGCTTGCTTAAGACCATATAAAGCACGCTTTAATTTGTAAACATGATCTAGATATTCAGAATTTCCAAAACCGGGAGGTTGTGAAGCATATACTTCTTCATTTATGACACCATTTAAAAACGCACTCTTTACGTCCATTTGGTAAAGCTTAAAATTCATAGAACACGCATAAGCAAGCAAAAGACGTATATCTTCAAGGCGAGCCACTGGAGCATAAGTCTCCTCATAATCTATGCCCTCCTCTTGGTTATACCCTTGTGCTACCAAGCGTGCCTTGTTTCTAGTTATCACTCCGCTTTCATCAAGTTTATTCCTAAACACCCATTTAGTACCTATGATGTGATGATCTCGCGGACGAGGGACAAGTTCCCAAACGTCATTTCTTTTAAATTGATTAAGCTCTTCTTGCATGGCCATTAGCCAAAATTCATCAATCAAGGCCTCTTTAGCATTTTTAGGTTCCACTTGTGATACAAAAGCGAAGTGAGAACAAAAGTTACTTATCTTAGAACGAGTCAACACTCCTTTTGAAATATCTCCTAATATATTGTCTATAGGGTGGTCTTTAGAGGATTTCCAAGCTGGTGGAAGGTCCTTCACTTCAGATGTTCCTTCCTCTTTATCTTTTTCATGACTAGTATCTTCCTCCTTCTCAATATCAGCCGTTTCAGATTGATCAATTTCCGAAACAGCTTCTTTGAGTATGTCTTATGTAGATACACCTGCATCATCAAAAGAGATACCTTTTCCGACAATTTTTGGGTAAGACTCATCAAAAGAAACATGGACAGATTCTTCAACAGAAAGTAAACGCCTATTATACACTCTATATGCTTTGCTTGATTGAGAGTATCCAAGAAAAATACCTTCATCAACTTTGGCATCGAACTTCCCAAGATTTTCCTTACCGTTATTTAAAACAAAACATTTACAACCGAACACATGAAGATGAGACAAGTTTGGCTTTCTACCTTTTAAAATTTCATAAGGGGTTTTATTCAAAATAGGACGAATTAAAATCCTATTCAGAACATAACAAGCTGTGCTAATTGCATCAGCCCAAAAATATTTTGGTAGTCCACCCTCGTTGAGCATTGTTCTTGCCAATTCTTCTAAAACTCGATTTTTGCGCTCCACAACACCATTTTGTTGTGGAGTTCGAGGAGCTGAAAAGTTGTGCTCAATGCCATACTTGTCACAATACTTATCAAAGAGATGGTTTTGAAATTCACCTCCATGATCGCTTCGGATTGTAACTATTTTAGAATTAATTTTTTTTGGGACAGCTTTGCAAAACTCTTAAAAGCAAAAAAAAGTTTCATCTTTGCTATGAAGGAATATAGTCCAAGTGAATCTAGAGTAGTCATCTACTATTACGAAACCATAATAGTTTCCACCTAAGCTCTTTGTCCTAGATGGTCCAAAGAGGTCCATATGGAGAAGCTCAAGGAGTCTTGAAGTTGAAATTATGTTTTTAGATTTAAAGGAGACCCTTGTTTGTTTCCCCATTTGGAAAGCATCACATAGGTGGTCTTTTGAAAATTTTATTTTTGGAAGACCTACTACTAGATCCTTGGATACAACCTTATTAAGCAAATCGAAATTAACATGCGCTAAGCGTCTATGCCACAGCCATGAATCATCATTTAGGGAAACTAGACATTTAGTGCTTGTTAAAGATACACTCAAAAGATCAAGCATATATATGTTGTTTACTCTTACACCCTTAAACACAACATTATGTTCGGTATGTTCAATTTTGCAACAAGTTTTTGTGAAAGAAACTTTATAACCTTTGTCGCATAGTTGACTTATACTCAACAAATTGTGTTTAAGTCCCTCTACAAGATGGACATCAGAAATAGTAGTGGTAGAGGGATTACCTACACTACCTTTACCAAGTATAGCTCCTTTGTTATTATCTCCATAAGTAACATACCCCTTCTTCTTTGCTTTGAAGTCAATAAAAAGTGATATGTCACCCGTCATGTGCCTTGAACACCCGCTGTCCAGAAACCATCTTCTTTCCATGGATGCAAGACACTCATCCTACAATATCAAAAGAGAAAGGTAGGTACCCAATTTTTATTGGGTCCAAGTGGGTAAGTGGTAACATGGTTGTCTTTAGGCTTCCATTGATAAATGCCTTTAGGCACTAGAAATCTTCTAAATTTGCATTTTTCAATGGTATGGCCAGCATGACAACAATAATGACAAACACTACGATAACGTTGTTGTTTATGATTGGTCCTTAAATCCTTTGGAACAAAAGAATATTTTGCATATGGAGGATTTAATGACTTTTTGAACAACCTAGTATCAATGGCATAAGTAATCTTAGGTTGCAAGGCTTTTTCCAATTTGACTTTAAGAGAAATAACCTCTTGTTGCCAAATGTGACAAGCTTCACAATGCCTTATTTTACTACAACCATCAATATCAATAGCTTTTGAATTTTCTGCAATGCTAGCTTTCAAGTACTCTAAATCTTTTTCAGCATGTTGTACTTTACCTTCCAAGTATGAAAAAAAAAATTTATCGGAAGATAATCTTTTAAATGCTTCTATAGCTTCATTATGCAGTTTTTCAAAAGCTATTTTCAATTCAGAAAAGGACATAGAAGAGAAATTGTTATAGTAAGCTTGTTTTACCTTTTTATCATCACTTTTCTTCTTGTGGTGGGACTGATTTTTGGTGTGAGCCATAAGACACAAATTTGTGGTTTCATCGCTATCACTTGAGCATTGTGTACTTGATGAATCACTATCACTTTCCCAAGCAATGTAAGCTCTTCTTTTCTTATTATACCTTTTTGGTGGAGCTTTTCCTTTATCCTTTTTCTTTAAAGGACAATTCGTTTTATAATGTCCGGACTTGCCACAATTAAAGCAAGACCCTCTTTCTCTATTCTTCTTAATCTCTTCCTGTTTTGAATCTATAGATTGTCTTCTAAACTTTATGAGATTTTTGTCGGAATGCTTGATTCCATTCTTTCAAATGAATCTATTATATCTCCTAACAAAAATTCTCATTTCTTCGTCATCGGAGTCTTCGTCACTACTTGACTCATTGTTGCTTAGCTCTTTTTGTGAGGACTTTGAGTTAGAAGCCACAAGAGCTATAGGCCTCTTCTCACCCTCTTTGTCTTTATTCTTCTCCTTTCCCTTTTTACTTTTGTTCTCAAACTTTTCTAGACTTTCTAGTTCTTGCTGATGTTCCTCCAGCTTTCCAAACAAAGTAGTCATTGTGAGTGTCGTTAGATCGTTGGCTTCCTTGATAGCTGTTACTTTAGGTTGCCATTCCCTGCTAAGACATCTCAGAATTTTATTAGTAGCAATTTCATTGGAAACAGGTTTTCCAAGTGCATTCAAACGATTAATAAGATGAACAAATCTCTTTTGCATGTCGGGAATAGATTCTCCTTGTTTCATGCGAAAGAGTTCGAACTCTTGATTAAGTGTGTTAATGCGGGACTGTTTTACTTCAGTTGTACCTTCATGCGCAATTTCTAAAGCGTCCCACATTTATATAGCTGTTGAGCAATGGGAAACTCGATAATACTCATCTGCACTAAGTGCTGAAATTAGCATATTTCGAGCTCTCCAATCACTTGACCACTTTTTCTCATCTTTCTCATCCCAATCATCTTCTGGTTTAGGTACTATGGCACCTGCCTCATTCATCATGGTAATTTGAAAAGGACCATTTTGAATGGCAGTCCATACGCGCCTATCCACAGAATTTATGTGAACTCGCATGCAGTCTTTCCAGTAGCCATAATTTTCACCATTGAAAACAGGAGCTCTATTATACGCCCCCTTTGGTTCAGAATCCATAACGTTACAGGCAGCCACAAAGCACCAGCGAACTGGTGCTCTGATACCACTTGTTAGATGATGTGGCTAGTGATATAGAGGGGGTGAATGGATCACCTCATTGTTTACAAGGATTTAAAAGATTTTTCAGAGTTTTCAAAGATTAACGGAAACCACAGTCCCAAATATACTAGCGTCTATTCTGGACCAGCCACTAGAAGACCGGACATGTGATAACGTGATGGATTTACGATTGAGATGATAAAGGTTTAAACACACAAGCTGTAAAAGTGTTGAATGCACCTATCACAAAAGTTATTTCCAATGAATCAAAACGATTAAAAACGTAAATAGAGATGGAGAAGGAATACAATACGCAGAGATTTGGTAAGGAAGTTCCCCACGTTCGTCCTCGCGTGTGGGTACGTCTCCCTCACAATTTCAAATCGAAATTGAGAACTTTTATATCAATATTGCTGAAATCGTCATTAACAAGGTTGATATACAAACACCAGAAATCTATACACCTAGATCTTCCTATTGTATCAACCTTCACTTGATCTGAGCCAAATCAAGATTCCCTGCAAGTAATACAAACAATTCACCGGTTCCACGATCTATTTGCGAAAT
This sequence comes from Lathyrus aphaca, assembly GCA_963966055.1. NCBI lineage: Eukaryota > Viridiplantae > Streptophyta > Magnoliopsida > Fabales > Fabaceae > Lathyrus > Lathyrus aphaca. Next base: position 481,879,025 of record OZ014524.1, on the reverse strand, counting down.
CTCCCAATTTCCAAATCTTACGCTGCGGCTGAATCTGTCTTGTAAACGTGACTAACAAACCCTCAAGAACACGCTCGTTCTTGAAGGAAAACCCAGCTGGTTTTTCCTTGAAACCTTCTTTCACTCTTCAACTCAGCTGGATCTCCGATCATACCACTGAACGTTATCTCATAAATCTTTGATTCACAGAACAACACTAATTCCTTGTTAATGTTCTTGAATTAAGGTATTTGAGAAGATGATGAAGATGAATTTTATTCTAGGTTTCAATCCTGCTCAACATTGAATTGTCCACACTCAAAATCCCTTTTCTTGATGTGTTCTTCAATGATCCTTGACTATGAAATTCGTATGCAATTTTTGTGTATGTGCTGCACTAACAGAAACAACAACATATACTATGCAGATTCTGTTAGAAGTAAAAACAGAAAAATGAATCGATTTAAGACTCAAATGAATCGATACATAATGGTATTTATACTGTTATGTATCAATACATATTATCATGAATCAATACATACTGAACAGATAAACAAAAACAGAGAAATAAACAAACAATGAATCGATGCATGTTTGTATGAATCAATTCATAGAAAAAATTCCAGAATCATTCTTACAGCATGAATCGATGCATGATGGAATGAATCCATTCATTTTGCGAATTTTCAGAATTATTTCTACAGCATGAATCGATGCATGATTGAATGAATCGATTCATTTTGCGAATTTTCAGAAATACAAAGACATTATTAAAAATGAGACAAGAGATATAAAGGCTAGCATTTTGTCTTAATATGAAGCAAATGATAAAGGCACAAACACCTAAAATTTATAATCATACAAAACTAGAGTTGCTCACATGTAAAAATCTTATGGTCGCATAATGCTTAGCGCGACTTGAAGATTAGTTTTCGCGATCGGTGGGGCAGCGTCTTCAGCCTTTCGGGCTTTTTGGACCTCTTATCTAGGGGGCTCTTTATTCTTAGTGAACTGCTTGAGGTGACCATCCCAGATGAGTATCTCAATGGCATCCTTCAGGTGTATGCAATCCTCAGTATTATGCCTGTGTGACTTATGGAAGCGACAATACTTGGTCTTATCCGTATTCGGCTTGCTCGGCAGCTATTTCGGGAATCTGACCCTGGCTTGACAAAACTCGGAGTTCATGCACTCAGATAGGATCTTTTCCCGTGTCGCCGTGAAATGAGTGTAGTCGTGGAATCTTCTCACAGGTCCTTTGTGCTCCCGCGGTTCACAGGAGCGTTCTTCCTTTCTTTTGTCACCTCCCCGTTGTGACATCGAGGGATCGTCGTGTTTGGAAGGCTTTGTGTCCTCGTTACGCCGAGTATCATGGGTGGTACTTGTTGCTTCTTTCTTCTCATATTGTATGTAGGCTTGCACCTTAAGGAGAAAGGTGTCGAGCGTGGCTGGTGTTTCGATCCCCACAGCCTTCCTAAAATCACTCTGAGGTCGGAGTCCTCGCTCCAAGAGATATTTTTTCATATCGTCTGTGGTCGAAACCTGGATAACCTCTTTATTAAACCTCTCAAGGTACACTCGGATGGGATCTTCTTTTCCTTGAACAATTGCTTCCAATGATGCCTCGGTTTTTGAATGATGTCGGGAGGCTGTGAAATGTCGGGAGAACGTCCTCCCCAGCTGATGGACTTGTAGGGAAGGCTCTTGTACCAGGTCATGGCCCCCTTTCTCAAAGTCGTGGGGAATAGAAGACATTTGATAGTGTTGGTGTAAGCCCTAGAGGCCAATACTTTTGGTATTTGTATCGAATCATTTATTAATAATAAAAGGCATTTCTTTATTATGTTTGTTTTTCCAAAATGATAAAGTCCCTATAATAGTTAGTTCTTTTAATGAAATATTAAGTGTGACTTAATCATGAGACTCCATTATTCTTAAAGCATCCATAGTCGAGCTTTAATGTGAAATGGGATAGCCTTAACACATTAAGATTATTATGTAGATAGACTGATGATCATATCTCATGGATCATGGAAAAGGAGTTATCAAGTCTTGACATAAGTATGAATATTAGGAGTAATATTTATATTGTATTGACCCACTATGAGAGTACTACATAGAATGTTATGCAAAGTGTCATAAGTTACTCTCATGGTGATAGTGGTGTATACCACCCTTTGACCTGAAACTACTATGGATCCTAGATGTAGAGTCAAGTACTTTATTTCTCATCAAACGTTGTTCGTAACTGGATGATCATAAAGACAGTTGATAGGTACTTCACAAAGCATGCTGAGGGACATGAGTAGCCTAGATGGAATTTTCCCATCCTGCATAACATGATAAATGTCTTAGGGCCCAATATTGAACTGGACAAGGATGACACGATATATGCCTTGTGTTCAATATAGACATAAGGGCAAAAGGGTAATTGCACACACAAATACTATCACAAATGGTTTTGTCATATCACATGACAATTTTGTGACTTGGGTAGCAGTGATGTGTTGCTAGATATCGCTCACTGTTTATTATGTTAAATACATGATTTAATATAATTGTCAACGTCGCAAAATCCTACAGGATCACACGCATAATGACAGTTAGAGAAAAGGTGGAATAAATAAGGTACACCGTAAGGTATGATGCACTAGAATGGAATACGGAATATGGTAAAATACTATATGATATAATAATAATATTTATTATTAATTTTATAATAGTTATAAAATATAATAATAATAATAAAATTATGGTTATTATAATAATAGTTATTCTAATAATATAATAATATTATTATTGAGTTGGGCTTTTAGGTTAAAGCCCACACAAGTAGTTTTATAAATAGAACCCTTGTAAAGAAGCTCATAAGTTGTTGTTTTTGAAATCCTAGTCGTATTTCTTTTTCCTCTCCTTTCACTCTAAACCTTCATTCGTAACCAGCTAGCACTGTGATTGAAGGAAACTGTTCATGTGGACTGAGTAGAGAAGATGTTCGTCTCGTGATCAAAAGGAATCAAAGGTTTCAAGCGCCACAAAAGGTAAATATTTTATTACAGATCATGACCTTTTGTAAGGATCTCTAAAGGGAAATTTTTGTTTTCCGCTGCATTTATTATAGTGATTTTCCTTCAGTTGTATTAGAGCCACTTACGAAACCATTAATCTGGTAATGTTTACTTTCTGTCAATTTTGTTTTAATTGGATTAAAACACGTAAAATTGTAAATTTTGTTTTAATTGGATTAAAACACATAAACAAAAATTAAATCAAATCCGGATATTAAATTTTGGCATCAGATTGTGTACGATTTGGATGGATGATATTGACTATGCTTCTATATCTGACAATAGTATGGTGAAGCAGCGATATGTTAATCGTCCATAAGTTACACATATATGATCGCTCCAATTCATATATTATATGAATAACTTTGATACAAAGATGGTATATTGGATATACTATTTTATTTCATCAGTTCAATTAGAGTAATGATTATAATTCGGTTGTGCGATTTGTGGTTATATACTTCAGAATCTGACTTTAGTATGGTGAAGCAATAACATACGGATCAATCATATTGAATTGTTGATCATGTTGCGTTGACGGTATGAAATTTTGCATTGGAGAGTGACGACATAAGGGTTACGCCATCTGCAATTAAAAACATGTTGTGACGGTCACCATTGAGAATGTGACGGTCGTCACAAGGTTTGAGAGTGAGATGGTCGTCATGCAAGGTGTGACGGTCGTCACAATGTTTGAGAATGTGATGGTCGTCATGCAAGGTGTGACGGTCGTCACATGAATAACGGTCGTGACGTGCAGCGCAAGGGTTGCGAAAAATTCTGCAATAATAATAAAAGTGTTTATTATTATTTTTTGCTGAAATTTAATTTGATTTGTTTTATCAACCAAACTTAAATTAATAATAATAATAACAATAATAATAAAATTATTTTATTAATTTTGTGTGTGATGATCAATTATGGTCTTAGTTTATATTTTGTTTTGTTTTTGGATTTTATAAATACGACCTGCCTGGGCGACCTGCTGCGGGACCGGCAATGCTTCCTCACCAGGGTGGGTGACCTGGAGCTTCTTGATTTCTCAAGAACGTCCAATCTTTCACTCTGGCGTAGGAGTAGGAGGTTGATGGTGTTGGTTGTTTCGACCAACGTTGCCAATGTTTGGTTTGTCCCCTCCGGAATGGGAATCAAAGGGATATCAGCGGGCGTGATATCTGGCTGATGGGATGGTTCAGGGGATGAGGATGTTGTCAGTCCATCATGAGAACGATCCAGCTCCCCGAGGGGAGGGTTGTTCAAGTCATTGTCCCATTGCTTAACGGGGACGCTGGAGACAACACGAACTGCGACAGAATCCTCTTGGTGAGCCATCAAGAATGAAATCGAAAGTGATGTTTTGTCTTTACGAACGGAGGGTGAAAAGACGGGGAGACGACGTTCCCACAGACGGAACTACTGATCTTACCTAGTGATCATAACTTCAACGACTACTGACGTGGATCTTCAAGCATGCTCGTGCGATGAGGAGAACGAGAGGGGGTGTACCTGTAAAGTACTCCGATGTCAAAGTCAGAACGGACACAAGAGCTGGCAAGTACGAGTAAAGTGTTTGAGGAGAGAATATTCAATACCTGACCTCTCAAATGATATGGTTTATATAGAGAGCCCCCAGCGCGTGGCCAACGGTCCCTATTTTTGGTCTGGATCGCAGATCCCCCAAAAATAGGTAACTGTTAGGAACGGAGCGAGGACAAGCATTATGGTCGGGAGATGTTGTGTCGGGCACGAGGCCCCCGAGCAAGAGTTGTCCCGGTCGATTCTGGACGGTCCCTGTGGTTGTCGAGCAGAGGCCATGGACGAGGAGGGAGAGACGACCACCATGACAATGGGTCCCTTGGATAATGAGTTATTGAGTCGTTTCGTGGGCCAGAAAGGATTAGGCCATGCCTAGTCGTTGGTCCAGTCCATAACAGTCTCCATTATGGACTGGATTCTCGGGCCCACAATGGAGACTACCAGGATCCTACGTGAAAGTAAGGGAAAACCAACATGTGGTCTTCATCCTAAGGCAACTGCTCTACCATTTCCAGAAGGTGGGAGACTTGTTCCCCACGGAAGGTAAAATGGGTCTGCAGAATGAAGGGGGACAGTTGGCCACATGTCCTCTAGGGAGCACGTGGAGGAAATGCTCAACGATTATACAAGATTGGGTCGCTTATATGGGCCTTCTGTGACACAGCGATGGACTGGGCCGCTAATGTGTTTTCAGGCTTCTCTGACTTCCCTGTTGCGCGGTGTTTTTTTGGACCGAGGAAACTAAGAGTGTTACCCAAAGCAGCATATTTATTTTTAATATTTGAATCAATATAAAATAAATAAAATAATATTACATGTCGGCTTTAAATCGTCCAACAATGCTACATTTAACATTTTTTCATTAAAAAAAAAACTAACGAAAGGGACCAAAATATATAAATGTTAGTTAATGGACCACTTTTGTAACGTTTTTTAGTTAAGTGATCAAAGTGGGACCAAAAGAGATATTAAGTCAATAAGCTCGATGTTTATACAAATCAAATAGTAAAGGACTCATGAGACCACTTCAAGTTTTGTTTAAGTATGTGTTTAGTTCAAAGAAGACTGAAATGGTGCTCCATAGATTTACTCTTGTCTGAGTATATCAGTTCTCTGCTGTCCTCGCTTCCCAAGTCAATGGCAAGAAAGCCTCAACAATCCAATGACAGTAGTAGTTTCCCACGTCTCAAAGCTGAAAAAGTGGAACCCAAATCCCCTTCAATCATTGATATGCCTATGTATGATTGTTTTGTAGTGATGCTATGTGCATGACCATGGGCATAAAACAAACTGTCCATGACTGCAATTGCAACTGTTGCCATCAGTCATGTTGGACCGCAAGTTTCTTCAGTATATCCAAAATCGCGATGTGGACAAGATTTCAAATCTTGGGCATGATCAAAACATATTTTTTTTATGTGCTACTAAATGCTTGATTGCCAAATATGCAAGACACAGTCAAAGGAATAACTGGAGTGAAAACTCAATGGTATGTTAAGGAATTCACTGTGATATATCAAGCACCAGCAGCATTTGTGATTTTACCAACTTGATCAGAGTCGTTTGTCACTGTATTTTAACTCAAGCAACCTCCTTAGTTACATTTCTGTCAAAGGGGTCCAATTTGCATCAACTGCAAGGAATCAAAATATACACTGAAAGCCTTATTCCATTAATTGCTCAGAACACATTCGAGCTGGTTTCAAATCTCAATTCTCTATAGCCCGTAGACAACACACGACGTACTGAAGTATTTCTCAGAACACCCATCTTCAGCATGTCTGCATGCAACATCATTACATCAACCATGTGCTTGAATCGAAAATGTGCCTCCAACACGGTAACATAAAGAACCAGGTCTGGTTTGAAACCACTACATCTCATTTCTTTGAAAAACTTGGTGGCCTTGAAAATATGTCCATCTTTACATAAACCTTGAATTAAAACAGCATACATAACAACATTAGGAGAACACAACTCACTATGATCCATTTTATTTCCAGCAAAACCAACTCCAGTTTTCTTCAAGAAAAATCTGATTGCAGCATAAGTCCTTCCATCATTCAAAAGGCCATTAATCAAAGAAGTAATTGTGACCACATTTGGCATTAGTCCTGCGTCCAGCATCTTCTTATGCAGTTCGTAAGCCACTTTGATGTTCCCATCCTTGCAATGTCCATCGATCAAAGCTGTGTAAGTCACCACATCAGGCACAAGACCTTTGATAACCATTTCGGTATATAACCCCATAGCAGCTTTAATGTTCCCATTCTTGCAAAACCCGTCAATCAAGGTAGAAAATGTGATCTCATTGGGTTCCACCTTCCTCTCAGTCAATTGTGAACACACTAGAATAGCCTTCTCCATATCCCCCATTTTGCAGTATCCATCAATCAACACATTATAAGTAACAGCATTAGCAAAGACCCCTGCTTTTTCCATCTCCTCCATCAAATCCTTAGATTCTTCAAACTTACCTGAGTCGCATAAACCCTTAACAAGTATACTGCACGTAAAAACATCCCAGAAAATCCCATTCCGTTTCATTTCATCTCGCAATCGCATCGCTTCAACCAAATCCCCTGCCTTACAGTAACCGTCAATCAAACAATTATAAACACGCGAATTAGGAAAAACACCAAACTTATCCATATAAACAAAGCAGTTTCGCGCAGCCTTCAAATCACCCTCCTTGCACAAAACATCCACTAAATTAGCAAAAGTCACTACATCAGGATGCAAACCATTCCATAGCATATCACTATACAATTCAAAAACACGTTTAACATTACCCATTTTGCAATACCCATCAATGAGAGTAACATAAGTATACAAATTTGGATCCACCCCAGTTTCTCTCATCAACTTAAAAACCCTCTCCGCTTCTCCCATTTCACCATCATTACAAAAAACACGAATGAGAATAGTGTAAACCACCACATTAGGTTCAATTCTTCTTTGAAGCATATCATCAAACACCTTCCGCGCATTACTGATATCACCCTGGTTGCAGCAACAGTTCAATAGAATCCCATATGTAATGATAGTAGGCGAAAACCCGCGGGACATAATGTTACTATAGACCTCCCACACGGAATCAAACTTCTCCGTCTTGACTAACGAATGAAGAAGCGCGTTGCAGGCACGTAAGGGAGGCAAATTAGAGTTAAGGCTGTTGAAAACCCAAAGGGCTTCTTCGATGAGAGATAATTGGCAGAGTGCGAGTATGAGAACTTCGAATGAGCGGGGCGTGGTGGCGTGGTGGGAATTGAGCGCGTGGAAAAGAGAGAAAAGTGTGTTTGTGGGTTTGTTTGAGTTTTGAAGGTGTTGTTTGGTGAGCGATGTGGCTGTTGTGATGTTGGTGTTGTTTTTGGGGTTTGTTAGGATTTGGAGGATGGTGTTTGTGTTTGTGTTTTTGATAAAGTTTGAAGAGAAATAGAGTGAAGAGAAAGTGGAAGTGATGGGAATGTTTTTGCGACGGATGAGGTTTAACATTATCGACACACGAGTGTCGTGGCTTTAGATTTAACTGGAGAAAAATGTCACTGGAGAATCTTTTTCCGTTTAATGGACATGATGTTACAAAATCAAATATATAATCAAGACATGAATCAAAGAAGGATGTAGTGACATTAAGATCCACTCCACTCTTAGCTAGCGTGATACAACAATTTGCCTCCTGGCTAACAACAACCTTCCAATCAAAAGAAATGAAATTCTTGATATTAGCTATTAGACTTCTTACCATAATATTCCAAGCATAATTTTAAAAATCGGATCGGTTTGGACGGTTGAATCGGGAATCGGAGTGATAATCGATATGATTTAATTGTTGGATCGGATATATAATTGAATAGATGAGAATAGGTTTAAATCGGAAAAAATAAAAATATAAGAAAAAAATGATATTCTTTTATTTAAAAAATTATGATAATGATGTTAAATATGGTAAAAATTACAATATTATAACATTGATAGATCGTAAAATTTGAGCATACTCTATTTTCTCTCTTATATAATTGATATAATTGGTTTCTATTAGTTAGGTTGGGATATTGCATAAAATAAATAGTAATGCATTTCTGATAGATAACAAACATAAATTTATCTATTTATATTTGAGATAGATAATTTGATTAAATTTTTAAATCAATTACTTTACTCAATTTTATATTTGACTAAATTTTGAATTTAAATTATGAACTTATCACATTATGATATTTTAAACTTTTTAGACGTTAGTGACTTGTTAGACACTCGGTCATCTGGTTCGATCGGTATAATATCTATATAATTTTGTTATAGAGACAAATTTATTCGACTGAGTTATCCAATTTTATTCGATTTAATTATGTGGTTCGATTGATGATTCAGTGGTTCGATCAATAAATCAATGATCCAATACCTTCACTAGTTCGATGACTAATATAGTTTTTAACACATTGATTTTGAGTATTTAGTCCATCCATTTAGTTAGTTTTTTTTTTTTTTAGAATTTTAATCCCTTTAATTTTAAAATAAATTTTAATGGCATGGCAATTTATTTAATGGCATGCCATTGCCATATTTCTAACTATTGATTCCACTCTATTTTTATTCTTTTTCATAATATAAAATTTTAATTATATATAAATTTGAAGATTTAATTATTTATAATTAAAAGATTAAAATTCTGTGACTAGGACTTACCCTATAATTTTGCTTCTGGAGTGAATGTCTTATCATCATAACTGTTAGATATTATTATTATTATTATTATTATTATTATTATTATTATTATTATTATTATTATTATTATTATTATTATTATTATTATTATTATTAATTTTTAAAATAATAAATATTGTAACATTAATTTTTATATGTCTATTAATTTCTAAATTAATAAATTAGCATTAATAAATATTATAGGTGTAGCGGTAAAATTATGAGTGTAAATTATTAATTAATTTAACTCAAGTAAACAGAGTCGTCACCGCGCTTTTATTTTATTCAAAGAGGAAAAAAGAGCGAATAAATCCTAATGAATTTAAAAGCAAAAAGCTAAAGAAACAAAGAGGGTGTAAGGGGATAAGTAACAAAATGGGAAGGTTTTAAACACCCAAATTGTTTGTGGTACTCCATGAGATCCCTTTGAAAAATGTATTGCATTTGGTTTGAAAATGGTTGATAAATGAGAGTGGAGGGATAAGAAAAGAATTATTTTTTTAATATTTTTGTGTTTGGAGAGGTTTACCACCTCGTGTCTACGTACCCACTGTCGCTCCCACCAAAATGACACACAAAGGTCAGAAGGGGTACAGACGCGAACGGTCGGCGAAAAGAGGGATGAGAACACACAGGAGTGAACTCAAGAGAAAGAAAGAGTCGCCAGCTAGGCATTTTTATCCCGGAGGAAAGGTAATGCTGCATAGACCTAGAAAGATATGGATAAGACGGTTGCGAACCAGAGAGACTGAGAAAGGGGGTTGGTTACAACCTGGGAAGGTATTAGCACCCAGATTGTCCGCCGTACTCGACGGGATCCACGCTTAAAAGATTTGTGTTTTAAAGGGGTAGTGTCAGTGAAATCTGTGTATCAAAGCTGGAAAGAATGTAAGTGTCAGTGTAAAAGAAGTGTAAAGTGAGATATGTGAAGTGTCGGTGTAAGAACAAGAGTGAAGTGCTCAAGATCATGAGGCTAAAAGAATGATGCTGGAAGAGGGGGAATATACAGAGACTTTTGTTCGATAACTGTTAAGTTATGCCTACGTATCCTCTCGTGCAATGAGGAAGTCAGAACACCGTAGTTCGACCCAAAGAGACTGAAAGATGAATTGACTTGTGAATTGCTTACTTGTCTATGCTCAAGTGTATGACCTGTCTGGCTCAGGTGCAAACTGTCTTGCATTAGACGGAAGAAGCAAGTTCTCGTTTGTGAGTGAATGAGATGAGAAAAGAATCCCGAAGGAGACGATTATTGTTTGTTTTTGGGTTTTCAGTCTTTTATTGCTTTTGGAAAGTTTGTCATAAGTTAATGAGCTTAAGCCTAAACCAATGGGTTAGTAAACTCATCACATCCTCCCTCTGATTAGGGGTAATGAGAATACCTTAAGTGTGAAGTCAGCATCTCACACTTAATCACCCTGGTGTAAGATTAAGATCATTAACCTACTTGTGATTATTTAGATGTTTTTGTTTAGTGTTAAGTAATGAGGTTAAGCCATAATCAAGGATTAAACAGGCTCATTACACCATCCTAATAGAAGGATAATAGATGAGAATGTTTAAGCTGAGGAAGACTCCTCAACTTAATCCATGATTAGGGATTAAACTCATGACAAAACAAAGCCTTTATTAGATGGATTTTAGTTAATGATATGATGAAGAAGTGAGTTTTATGGTTTGTAAGACAACTTGAGGGGGACTTGTCCATTAACACTAGGGTTAGTCCTTCTTAACCAATTAAGGAAGAATTAGAACCCTAATGCAAGGCCCAAGTTACAAGCTTGATGTCTTGATGATTATTAGGTGAATTGATTAAAGGATTTAAACACATTAAGGGTTTAACACTTAGGATTAAAGTTATACACTCCATCCTAATAGAAGGATGCAGGCATAAGCTTAATCACAAAACCTTAAAGCCTTTAGGGTTTAGTCCCTGATTATGAGATGAGAAGAGAAGACTCAATGATGACACAAAGGTAAAAGCTAAATGGGGAAATAATCAAAACCATAATCATTATCATGCTTGGAAGTCCTAGGGTTTGTGAGGTTTAAGAGAAAGATCTTCAGAGGAACCACCAGGAAGCAGATGAAAGGAGCAAAGAGAAGCAAAACAACTTGCTTCACTTAAGAAGTCAAGTTGCTTGAAGAAATAAGGTAAGGGATGAACATGAATGAGCAAGCTCACTCTAGAACACATACACAATGCAGCAATGATGCATAAAGGAGATGAAAAGAAATTGTGAGAAGTGAAGGCAAATTCACTTCTCAATACAACTTACCACCTGAAAAGTTAGTAAAGAAGTGAAATGTAATGCAAATGAGATGAAATGTGATGATGCAAACCAAAACCAGAAGTATGAGTATGATGTTAATGATGCTAAGAGATGATGCAAACATGAGGCAAGGCATGGGAATGATCATACAAACATATGGATGCAAGAGAAGCATGCTTAGAACCATGAACATATATGAAAAGTTATGAAATGCAAATGACATACAACATGGCAAATGAATGATGCAATGATCAAACATGATTCTAATATGTCCTAAGATGTCTTATGAATCAAATGAATGCACAAAATGTCATGGCAAGTCATGGTATGCAAGCAAATGAGAAATGGATGCAAAGGAAAGCATGAATTAGGGTTATATGCAACATACAAAGCAAAAATCCAAAACCAGAAGCAAATGGCATGATAAAAATTTGAAAATGAAATCAAAGGAACCCTAAACCTATACAAACTCACTGCCCAAAGGAGGGGACCCAACTCTTAACCTAGTGAGAGTTATGAATTTTCTAAGATTGCTAGGGTTTTAAGGTACCTCATCAAGAAAAATGCAAAAAAAATTGAAAATGCAAGATCAATTCATGCCAATTTTATCCTATAAACTACATGATATACAAGATGCAATGCAAAAAGAATCATGATCCAACTCTCAAAGGTTAGACAGAAATGAATTTTTGAAGTTTGGAACAAAATATTGCCTTGAAATGAAATTAATTCCAAAGAAAATTATCAAAAGGCATCAAGAACAAAAAATAAATTTGGTTTGAGAGTTGTAAAATGTTTCTAAATGTTCCTAAATGTTATATGAATTTTTTTGTGATTTTTAAATACCTAAAAGTATTTTTAATTAATTAATTTTCATTAACTAATTAAAAATAAAATTTTAAATGTTTTAAAAATGATTTTTAATGCAAAAAATAAAAATAAAAATATTTTTGGTTTCTGAAAATTAATAAAATGTTTGATAAAAATTTTCAGAATTTGTTGATGTTTTTTACTATTTTTTAAAATTCGTACAAAAATAAATAAGAAAAATGCAATAAAAATCAAATAAATGGAAAGGTAATCACATCCAATGCTCCAGATTCAAAGTTGGGAGTTGAGGGTTAACTGGCGCGTTTTTTAATGGCCAAGATGGATTCTGATTTAATTAAACTAATTAATCTTAATTAATTTAATAAAAATGAATTAGGGCTAAGTGAATTAATCTGGGTCGTGCATATCTTAACCTAATCACCATCCAAGGGCTACGAATCAAACTGGCAAATTAATTAGGGATTAGGGTTAAACACTTTCAGGTGACCGGAGGGGAGCTCCGGTCATCTTCTCCGGCGGGACAAAAACCCTAAAACCTCCCCTATGCAAATTTAAGCCCTCAAACCTGCCCAGAAACAATCCCCACACCTCTAGCAACTCAAATCAACAATCAAACATCATTTATCAAACAAGAACAGGCTGAATCGAAACAAAACAAAATTAGGGCCAAACTTTCAGACATTCATAAAATACTCATTTTTTCACCATTTTTAATTCTAAACACATCACGATGATCCTTAAAGCATGCACTTTCAGTTTATAACAAGAAATCAAAGCTTTGTGAAAAATTGTTCTTGACCATACCTGATCTGGAAAACTTCAATGGTGAGCTTCCAGAACCTCCCACTTGTACAAATGAATTCCCTTGGCCCTTCTGAAGCTAGTGGGATGCTTGAAAAGCTTTGATGGTGGCTAGTTTGAAGGTTCCAGTTCTGGTGTAGCAGAATTTGAGGTTTGTGTATGTGATGTTTCAGGCTCTTTTAATGGTTGATTCTTGTTCTATGGATGATGTGTGACTTGTTGGTGAAGAAAAAATTGAAGTTTGATGGCTGGTTTGGGAGAATCGAAGAAGGGAAGGATTTTGCAAGTTTTGTGAAATCTGATTGTGTATGGGGTCTGAGCTTGTGTGAGGCTTGTTTTATGATCCATATACAAGTCCTAAACTATTGGAATGAGTCAGAAGACTTGACATGTACTGTGGGAATGGTATGGAGCAATTGGCCAAAAAGTCAATAGTTGGTGTACTTCAAGCATGGGCCATGACAGAAGCTATCTTAGGGCTTCTCTGAGTTCAGCTGTCTTCAAGGATGGCCATGGGATGTTTTAGAATGATCAGAAGTGAATGGATGGTGAGATGTCACATGTTTTGCAATTTTCACAACTTGTTGCACTTTGAGATTTTGGTCATGTACATGTCTCATTCCAATCTGAATTCAGGTCATGAAATGTTACATGGTGTTATGGTGATGCTTTGAGATCAATTAGAGGTCATACAAACCCTTTGAGAATCAATTTGCAAGAAATCCCTCTTTGCACTTTCATGAAAAATGACTTATGGTTATGTGAAAATCAAGGCATAGAAATGGAAAATTCTTTGGGCCAAACTGATTTTTAGGCATTGGTTTATGTTTGTATGAAAATTAGAAGTCCATTTGATAGCACAATTTGTCTTGGCAAGTGGTTTTGCAACTTTGCCTCTTTGGTAGAAAACTTGAAATTATGTGATTTTGGCCAACTTTGACAAGCCATAACTTTTGATCCAAAATGAATTAGAATGTGTTCTTGTACTTTTTGAAAAGGGAATGATCCATTCTATAACTTTCATGACCAAAGTTTTTTCATTTGAAGCATTTTTGAATCAAAAAGCAAGGGTTGAAAAAGTTTCCCAAAATGGCAATTTTCCATTACAAGTCATTTTCCCAAAAAGTCAACTTTGCAAATGGCTTGAAATACTTTGATTTTGTGAACTTCCAACATCTTCTATGATCAAATAAAGATCATACACAATCAAAATGATGAAGAACACCCTTTGGTTGGGTCATTGGGGGCCTCAGATGCCCTGATTTTGCACTGACTTGCTCAAAAAGTCAACTCTTGATCAGATGACTTCCCCATGGAATTTCTTCATGAAAATTGATATGCATGATCCCTATAGCATATAGAGACCAATAGAAACAAGAATGACCAAAAATTTGGAGTTATGGCCTCTGAAACCAAAACCCTAATTCTAGGTCATCTGTGCAGTCAAACCTAGCTCCGCTTCCATGCCATTCTCAGTTCTTGTGATTCTTTGACTTTATTGACTTTGAGAGGATATAATATGATGCTTGAACATACATGGACCCCTTTTAAGTGATTGATGACCTTTGGAGTGGCTCAAAAAGCTTTTGGATTGCTCAGATCACAAACCCTAGGTGCAGATGACTTAGAAACAATGCAGTGAAGCAAATATGCAATATGAGATGCTATGATTTGAACTTATGCATATGAAAAGATCACAAGCCATGGTGTGAATGGGTGAGGGAAAATTTGGGGTGTTTACAGCTGCCCCTATTCAAACATGAGTTAGCTGTGTAGGATGTAAGCAACGGCTTAACAGGCAAACAAGATAACTTGTGGTTGAATACCAAAGACAGTCCAAAATTTGCACTCACAGAATGAAGAAGAAAAGGGATATAGATTGCAAAAGAAAACGAAGTATATTATGAAGTGCGGGCGACGGAGGACGACCGACGAGCAGAGGACGACTGCTGGGGACACAACGATGACGGGGACGACCGACATGCTGGGGAAGATGCGGGAAATACAGCAGTGACAGGGGCGGCCGACAAGCTGGGGATATGAGAGATCATGGTGGGGACGGATACCAAGACTTTCTGGAGATTATAGGTAAATGAAATAAATGATGAGGTACGGTCATCAAAGGTGAAGGACGATCACCTAGCAGGGGACGGCTGCTCTGTTGGGGATAAGATGAGGGACGGTCATCTAAGGTGAAGGACGATCACCTGGCAAGGTACGGTTGCCAAAAGTATCACGACATAGGACGAATGTTGGATAGAAGGTCGACGATGGGGACGGCCATCGGATAAGCATGATGAAGGATGATCATCAAGAGGTGAAGGACGATCACCTAGCAGGGTACGACTGCTCTCAAGGTTTATCATGACATAGGACGAATGTCAGATAACAAAATCAACGACGGGGACGGCCATCGGATAAAGTGATGAAGGACGATCATCAAGAGGTGAAGGACGATCACCTAGCAGGGGACGACTGCTAAAAATATCACGACATAGGACGAATGCCGGATAGAAGGTCGACGATGGGGACGGCCATCGGATAAGCATGATGAAGGACGATCATCAGGAGGTGAAGGACGATAACCTAGCAGGGTACGGCTGCTCTCAGGGTTTATCATGACATAGGACGAATGTCAGATAACAAGATCAACGATGGGGACGGCCATCAGATAAAGTGATGAAGGACGATCATCAGGAGGTGAAGGACGATTCACCTAGCAAGGGACGGCTGCTAAGAGTATCGCGACATAGGACGAATGCCGGATAGAGAAGGGGTCTAATGAAACAGAGACTCTGCTGGGGAAAGGATGAGGGACGATCATCCGAAGGTGAAGGACGATCACCTGACAGGGTACGGCTGCCGAAAAGGTATCATGACATAGGACGAATGTCAGATAGAAAAGAAATAGTTTAACAAGTTTTGTTGAGGACTTCGCTGGGGAATGATAAACACGGACGAGTGTTTATATCCAAGAAAATGAAAGGTATGAGTGTTTGGACATTGTGTATAGACCAAAGGTGCGGACGAGAATCCTTAAGACTATGATACAGACGAGTATCAGGTAGAAATAAAAACTGACACATGTTCAGAGATGATGATACGGACGAGTATCAACTGGTTAACAAAGAACACGGACGAGCATTAATTCTGCGGGGACTCTTCTGGAGAATAGTAGACACAGACGAGTGTCTACATTCAAGAAGACATAAGTGTTTGACACGGTGTATGGATTAAAGATGCGGACGAGCATTCTTAAGACTGTGATACGGACGGGTATCAGGTAGAAACAAACTCTTGACGCATGTTCAGAGATGATGATATGGACGAGTACCAACTGGTTAACGAAGAACACGGACGAGTGCCGAATCTGAGGGGATATAAGTGGTGTATACGAGATACGGACGAGTATCTGTATGAGTAAAAAGAGGAGTGATATGTATGAGTGGTGTACACAAGTGTTCAACTTGATGGGGAGACTTTGACACGGACGAGTGTCGGAAAAAGTATATTATAAACAGATATATGATTTACAAAGTGGTCAGGTAACTATGTTGGGGAAAGTGACACGGACGGGTGTCAAGGAGTTGTATGTATATGTATCTGTGAGTGCGAAGGGGATGCTTTGGCTTTCTACTGGGGATATGACACGGACGGGTGTCAAGAAGTGTTTGTATTATGTATAAGTGTTTGTTTGTAAAGAAAGCTCGGGCGACTTTACTGGGGAATCATGACACGGACGGGTGCCAAAAGGAGTGTGTATTGGTATTTGTGAGTGTAAGGCAAATGCTTTAGCTTTCTGCTGGGGATATGACATGGACGGGTGTCAAGAAGTATCTGTATTTGTAAGAGAAAGGTCTGGGCTTTCTGCCAGGGAATCTGGGGGAGTTTTCTGTATATCGTTGATGGATTGTCGGTATTCACAAGTGTTTGATCCAGTACATGGCTTATGATTATGCAATATGTTTGATTTTTGCCGTAATGCTCCGTATTAGACGGAATGCTACGCTCTGTGGGGAGAATAATGATGCGAATGCTATGATTATGCAAAGATACCGATCCGGGATTTGGATCCCACTGCTGCGAAGATCTCTGGCTGATCTGCTTGAAGTGGACATCCCAGCTGGGGGTGAGATCATTGGTAGATCTGACAGATGGGACTCTGCTTGGGGAATAGGTCATTGATAAACCTATCTCATTAATGAGGGACCCAGTTGGGGTTTGTAGAAGCTTCCTTCACTCTGTTGTGATTCCTTCGCGCGTTGTTCTTCCGGGTAGAGGTTGACACTCTGTGGGGTGAGATTTCCCTGGCTTTTGTACTTGGCTGAGGAGGAACAATGGATGGCAACTCAGCTGGGGAGAAATCACTTTTGGTGCTAAGACCGAGTAGATATTGATTTGCCAGCTTGCTGGGGTGAAGCTTTCATGCCCCATGTTGTGCTTTGAATACCTGCAATCCTGAAAAGACAGAGAAACGCACAAGTAATCCCGAGGTATCCCTTATCGGATTTCATCATAGGAGTTTAGACACTCCTGGGAGTAAGTATATTTCCTGCAAGCATGTGTTTTTAGAAGAGAAGCATCTGTATTTATGCAATCAATATCTTAAGGACATCGGACATTTTGCAAATAAAAATAAAATGTACGAGATGAAACATGACTGAAAATCTGATTTCATTGATTCGTGTGCCCTGAATTGGCAAGATACAGTCAAAGAAACAAATCCCCTAGAATGAGGAGATTGTTACAAATTGAGAAACAAAAGATGTTGGCAATGTTGATGACGCTTCAAGGAGCTTCCCTTTTGCTATGACTCGTATGACATTTGACGTTCTTCTCGTCTTGCTTTCTGAAGAAGGCTGATTCTGAAAGAAGCTTGAACCTTTCGAAGCTTACCAAGTGATACAGACGAATTCAGAATGCAGTTGTTCGCTTATTCCCTTATTTTGCATGGATCGCCCTTTCGGGTTTTCAATCCATCGGGATACCCATTTTTGCCTGAGTTGTCCAATGCGGCTTTTCAACTCAGCGGGTGTACATTTTTTTTCCCCTTATTTTTGCCCGAATCTTTTATTCTGTTTTTGACTCGCCGGAATGCCCTATTTTTGCCTGGACTTACATTCTGTTTTTATGTCTAGCGGGTCATTTTCATGCGAAGTATTTTTTAACTGCATCTAAATTCACAGGGGACGGGAAGTCTTCACCATCCATAGTGCTGAGCATCAGTGCTCCACCGGAGAAAACTTTCTTTACTACGAATGGCCCTTCATAGTTCAGAGTCCACTTGCCCCTGTGGTCTGTATGAGGAGGGAGGAGTCTTTTCAGCACCAGATCTCCTACTTGGTACTCTCGGAGCCTGACTTTCTGATCGAAGGCTTTCTTCATTCTTTTCTGATATAACTGCCCATGACAGATTGCAGCCAATCTCTTCTCTTCGATCAGATTCAATTGTTTGTATCGGGACCAGACTCATTCTGCTTCGTTCAGCTTAACATCCATTAGTACCCGTAGGGAGGGTAATTCAACTTCAACAGGTAGGACTGCCTCCATACCATACACAAGTTGATACGGTGTTGCCCCAGTAGATGTTCTAATTGATGTACGGTACCCATGCAAGGCAAACGGTAGCATCTCATGCCAGTCTTTATAGGTGACTACCATCTTCTGCACAATCTTCTTGATATTCTTATTAGCTGCCTCAACAGCGCCATTCATCTTTGGCCTGTAAGGAGAAGAATTGTGGTGTTGGATCTTGAAGTCCCGGCACAGCTCTGCCATCATTTTGTTGTTCAAGTTGGAACCATTATCAGTAATGATTCGCTCGGGAACTCCATACCGACAGATGATGTCTCTCTTTAGAAATCGGGCTACCACTTGCCTTGTAACATTTGCATAAGAAGCTGCTTCAACCCACTTGGTAAAATAGTCAATGGCTACCAGGATGAATTTGTGGCCATTTGAAGCGGTCGATTCAATCTTGCCAATCATATCAATGCCCCACATGGCAAAGGGCCAGGGTGAAGACATCACATTCAGAGGATTGGGAGGCACATGCACCTTATCTGCATAGATCTGGCATTTATGGCATTTTCTGGCATAGGCACAACAGTCTGCATCCATTGTGATCCAGTAATAACCTGATCTTAGAAACTTCTTGGCCATGGCATGCCCTCCAGCATGGGTACCAAAAGATCCTTCGTGCACCTCGTGCATCAGTAAGTCTGCTTCTGCCTTATCAACACATCTGAGAAGTACCATATCAAAGTTTCTCTTGTACAAGGAACCATCAGCATTCAGGAAGAAACTACCAACTAGCCTTCTTAATGTCTTCTTGTCATTGGATGATGCCCCAGGTGGATATGTTTGATCCTCCAAGAAGCACTTAATATCATGGAACCAAGGCTTATCATCTTTGGCAACATCTGCTGCAAATACATACGCTGGTCTGTCAAGTCTGGATACTGAAATCCGAGGTACAAAGTTGGCAGCTTGAACTTTGATCATGGATGAAATGGTAGCCAGAGCATCTGCAAACTGATTCTCATCCTGAGGGATATACTCAAGCTTGACCGTTGTAAAGAAAGTCAATAACCTCCTTGTATAATCCCTGTAAGGTGTCAGATGATCCTGGTGTGTGTACCATTTGCCGTTGGTTTGATTAACTACCAGAGCTGAATCTCCGAATACCGTCAAAGTTTTGATCTTGAGGTCAATGGCTTCCTCAAGACCCATAATACAAGCTTCGTATTCAGCTTCGTTGTTAGTGCAGTTAAAGGTGAGTTTTGCCGAGAAAGGCATGTGAACTCCCTTAGGTGTAATGAGTACTGCACCAACACCACGACCATTCATATTGACAGCCCCATCAAACATCATAGTCCATTCTTCTTCCGGGTCAGGCCCTTCGGTGTGAATAGGCTCTTCATGATCTCTTGCTTTAATGAACATGATGTCTTCATCAGGGAAGTCAAATCTCATAGGCTGGTAATCATCAATGGGTTGCTCAGCAAGGTAATCAGACAATACACTGCCTTTGATGGCTTTCTGCGATGTGTACTGGATGTCATACTCTGTGAGGATCATTTGCCATCTTGCAACCCGTCCGGTGAGTGCTGGCTTCTCAAAAATGTACTTAACTGGGTCCATCTTTGATATCAATAAAGTAGTGTGGGTCAACATATACTGCCTTAGTCGGCGAGCAGCCCACGCTAAAGCACAACAAGTTTTCTCGAGCAGTGAATAACGTTGTTCACAGTCGGTAAACTTTTTGCTTAGGTAGTATATTGCATACTCTTTTCGACCAGACTCGTCATTTTGGCCCAGCACACACCCCATTGACTCTTCTAATACTGTCAAGTACATTATCAAAGGTCTTCCTTCAACTGGAGGCATAAGGATCGGAGGCTCTTGCAAGTATTCCTTGATTTTGTCAAAAGCCCTCTGACAGTCTTCATTCCACCTGACCGTTTGTTCTTTTCTTAACAGCTTGAACAAAGGCTCACAAGTTGCTGTAAGGTGAGATATGAACCTTGAAATGTAGTTCAATCTACCTAGGAAACCTCGAACTTCTTTCTCAGTTTTCGGTGCAGGCATTTCTTGAATGGCTTTGACTTTATCAGGGTCAACTTCAATCCCTTTCTCGCTTACAATAAATCCCAGCAGCTTACCAGATCGCACCCCGAATGTGCACTTGTTGGGGTTCAACTTCAGTTGGTACTTCCTCAGGCGCTTGAATAACTTCAGCAGATTCACCAGGTGGTCTTCTTCTGTAAGGGACTTGGCAATCATGTCATCCACATAACATTCGATTTCTTTATGGATCATGTCGTGGAATAATGTTACCATAGCCCGTTGATAGGTTGCACCAACATTCTTCAGTCCGAATGGCATCACCTTATAACAAAACGTGCCCCAGGGTGTGATGAAAGTTGTCTTCTCCATGTCTTCAGGTGACATCTTGATCTGATTGTATCCTGAAAACCCGTCCATGAAGGAGAATACCGAGAACTGAGCCGTATTATCAACCAATACATCAATGTGAGGTAATGGGAAGTCATCTTTTGGGCTGGCTCTTTCAGATCCCGGTAGTCCACACACATCCTCACCTTGCCATCTTTCTTAGGCACAGGTACAATATTAGCGACCCACGGCGGGTAACTAGTCACAGCAAGGAAACCGGCGTCCCACTGCTTTTGTACCTCTTCTTTGATCTTCATTGCCATATCCGGGCGAGTACGGCGCAGCTTCTGCTTTACCGGCGGGCAGTCTTCTTTCAAAGGCAGCTTGTGCATGACAATATCGGTGTCCAACCCTGGCATATCCTGATAAGACCAAGCAAACACATCCACATACTCTCGAAGCATATCAATCAGTTGCTCTTTTACTGAATCTTGTAGGCAGGCCCCGATCTTAACCTCTTTCACGTCTTCGTCCGTACCAAGATTAACCGTTTCAATCTCCTCCTGATGAGGAGTAATAACCTTCTCCTCCTACCTTAACAACCTGACTAGCTCTTCAGGAAGCTCATAATCTTCTTCAACCCCTTCATCAGCTTGATTGATTGGATTGTCAAAGTCATACGAAGCCATAGCTGTGTTGTTGTCGGTGCAATATGAAAGGCACTCTCTGCAAGGGTTTAGATTGTTCATTTTAGTGACCGATTTTAATCTTGTTTAGAAAAAAGTGAAATGAAGTTTATCATTTTGGAAAACATTGCCATTTTATTTTTGTACAAAAAGAAAAATGAAAAACAGTGAGCGAAAAAAAGGAAAAGACTCGTTTGCAAAAGATGTCCGATATTCATTGATTGATCTGTTTGCACAAAATTACAAGATGGCCCGATTACAAAATGAGTCTTGTCATCTTGGGCAAGATGCAAGACTTGATGCATGCTTAAAAATACAGGAAATAATAATTACTCTGCAGGAGTAACCCTTATAATTTCCTAGGAAGACCAGTTAAGGACTTGGCTCCCCGGGATCCTTGGACGTATCCAGCTCTCCAGGTTGCGGTCGCTTTCATCCTCGTCTTCCAAGTTGTTCACTGCATCCTGGGTGAGCATTCCCCCGCTGACAAAACTGGGCTTCTTGGCAGCCTCTGATTGATCTTGTTGAGTTGGTTTGTAACCCAACCCAAATCTGTCCTCTTTCTTCAACAACCTTCCTGGCTTGCTGATAAGATGTCATGGAGGTTCCAAGTACAGCAGATGCTTCATTTATGTTCAGGGCCTCATACCCTTGGCTCATAGTTTCATGGATTTCTCCATCCATCTCAATATACTTATACGTAGCCAGATGGCTAACAAAGATATCTTCTTCACCACAGATGGTGATGATCTGGCCTTCCCACTCTAATTTCAGCTTTTGGTGAAGGGTAGACGTAACAGCGCCAGCGGCATGGATCCAAGGTCTACCCAACAAACAGCTGTAGGCCGGCTGAATGTCCATCACATAGAAGGTAATTTTAAAAGTCTGCGGGCCAATCATCACAGGCAGATCAATCTCCCCAAGCACTGATCTCTTTGAACCATCAAATGCCCTTACCACCAAATTACTTGGACGAAGTGCCAAGCCATCGTACTCCAACTTCACTAAGGCTTTATTTGGCAAGACATTGAGTGAAGACCCAGTGTCTACCAGTACATGGGATAGAACATCACCCTTGCATTCCAGAGTGATGTGTAAAGCCTTGTTGTGGTTACGTCCCTCAGTTGTTAAGTCAGCATTGGTAAAGCCCAGTCATGACTGGTGTTGACATTTGCCACCACAGTTTCTAGCTGATTAACAGTGATCTCCTCTGGCACATATGCTGCGTGCAAGACTTTCAATAATGCATTCCTGTGAGCTTCAGAACACATCAACAGGGATAATATGGAGATCTTTGAGGGAGTTTGGTGAAGCTGATCCACCACTTTGTAATCACTTCTCTTTATAATTCTCATGAATTCATCTACATCTTGCTCAAAAGATGTCTTCTGAGTTTCTTTGATGATTGGTTCTTCAGATATCACACTCTTCCCCTTTACTTTGGCAGCAGCTTCTGCTTCGGCATTAGGTCTTTGCAATTGTGAGGCAAAAAGGCGTCGCTTCTGGTGAAGCCTCCGCCTCCCCCAACATTATCAATCTGTGGAGAAGAAGTTGAAGAGTCCAAAGTGATTTTCTCCCCGTTGCAGTAGAGGTCAGAGCCATAATGCCAAGGTATGGCATTACTGCTTTCATATGGAACTGGTCCAGGCACCGTGACAGTAACTGGACTGACTGCTGCAGAGGAGGGTACTGAAATGGTGTGTGGATCGTAGTAAATGGTGACGGGTGACCTGACAGGAAGTGCCATTGTTTGTTGCTGAAAGTTGTTGTCTGGAGGAACACTTGACGGATCATAGTAGATAGTGACTGCTGAGATATCTTCATTAATTGTTGTTGGTGTTATAGAAGATCCTGCTGAATAAATGGATGCTGATATTGTAGAAGAAATGGTTGTTGACATCTGATTTGTTGAAGTGATAGATGAAGCCATTGTTGATGATATTGATGAATTGGTCGGAATGATTGTTGTTGCAGTTGTAGAAGAGTCAGGAATTGTTGTCAAAGGGTTTGCTGGATTTGTAGGTGCTGATGTAGTGATCTGAAGTATACCACTTTTGATAAGACCATCTATTCCGCTTCTCAAGTTATCACACCCGTTGACTGAAATGTTGCAGTACCCACAACTGAGCTCACACCCGGGGAACATCTGGCATTCTAGGAGCTGAGCTTTGATTTCTACCAGAGGTGTCCGAATCTGCCCAACACTGGTGATTAAAAAAGATGGCTTGTCTTCCTCAATGGCATTAATTCTTGGTCCTCCATGATTGGGCATGGGATTCTTGGTGACACTTGGAGGGGGTGCAAAGTTGAGGGCCTTAGAATCCACCAGGTCTTGTACCTTCATTTGTAAAGCCCTGCATTTTTCCGTATTGTGGCCAGGTGCATTGGAATGGAAAGCACACCTGGCGTTGACATTATAATTCCTTGGAAGATTGGAGGGATCTGGTGGTGCCAACGTCCTTAATTCAACCAAGTTGAGTTTCAGGAGTTGTGGCAATAAAGCGGCATAAGGCATAGGGATTGGATCAATCACCCTATTGGCCTGTGATGGTCTCTACTGAAAGGGTCTTTGCTGCTGATTGTTGTTATTGTTGTTGTAGGTCCTCTGTGGCGGATACTGAACTTGCTGTTGATAGTGTGATTGTTGTGGTTGATATGCTGGTTGCTGAGGAATCGGAGCTGGAATTGTGATAGCTGCTACTGACCTGTGGACATACTGAGGTCTGCCCCTGCTGGCATGAATGGCATTTGTCTCACCAGTTCTTCTAGGTCCCACAACAGGCTTTCTGGAGTTACTTGATGAACTTGCACCATTATCAGAAATCTTGCCCATTTTCAGAAGGCTCTCAATTCTCTCTCCAGCTATAACTACGTCAGCAAAGTTGGTGGAAGAAAAGGCAGCTAGCCTATCAATATATGTTCCTTGCAGCGTATTCATAAACATGTCGGCCATTTCTCTTTCCGACATGGGTGGCTGGACAGCAGCAGCAAGCTGTCTCCACCTCTGGGCATATTCCCTGAAGCTTTCTTTGGAGGATTGAGACATTCCCATCAAAAGGGTCCTGTTAGGAGCCATGTCCAGGTTGTATTGGTACTGTCTGATGAAGGCCTCAGCTAGGTCCTTCCAGC
Organism: Lathyrus aphaca; assembly: GCA_963966055.1. NCBI lineage: Eukaryota > Viridiplantae > Streptophyta > Magnoliopsida > Fabales > Fabaceae > Lathyrus > Lathyrus aphaca. Next base: position 481,854,119 of record OZ014524.1, on the reverse strand, counting down.
ATCTGATTGTAGCCCTGGTCAAGTGAGAGTACCACTCTCTTGAAGCCCCAGTCAAACTGTCTTCAAAGTAAAACATCCACAGTTTTTCATCCATTGTGTATGCCTTGAGTCTCCCCAGGAAGGATTGCAAGTGAGTTCGTGGACAGGAAGTTCCATTGTACTTCTCGAAGCACGGGGGTTTAAACTTGTGGGGAATCCTTACCCCATCCACTAACCCCATATCCATGACATCAAAACCCAGGGAATTTTGAGACTCCAGAGATCTCAACTTCTCAGCAATTTCATCAAGCCTTCTATCATAAACTTCATCCCCAGCTCCCATTACAGTGAATTGCTCCTCCTGGGGGTCTTCTTGTAAGATTCTGCCTGCAGTAGTATTCCCTTGCACATTAGTCGGGATGTTGACTTCCGGATGTAGATGAGGCCCATATACTGGTAGGTTAACATGAGGCTGACCCCTCTCATTGTTACTTGTTCCTCCAGTTCCCAGATGGGGTTCTTCTGGGGTCTGTCTTTCTACCAATGCCCTCAACCTTTCTTGACTTTGAGCCAAGCCATTCATTACTTCCATGAACTGGGTCATTTGGTTTCTCATCTCCAGCCTTTCATTAGCCATCTGGGTTCTGACCTCTGTCAGATCTTGCTGTACTTGGTCCATCTGGATACCAGGAAGATTGTTGCGAGTAGAATACCTGTGGGGACGGTTGAGAGGGAACACCCGACGGCGAGCAATAATTCCTGAATCACAACAGAGTTAGTAACAAACAAAACAAAGACCTACAAAACAAAACAAAAGTTAGTATGCAATGCAATATGCTTATTTGTTTCCAAGGTATCCGGCTTGGCATTTGGTTTTGACCTTTCCAGACCCTGAGGAAGATGCTTTGATGTTTGCTTGAGAAAAAGAAACTCAAATGAAACAAACTAACAAATATATTACAAAAGGTGCATAGCACATAGTCTGTTTTTACAACACATGCCCTCTGAGGGGTCAAAATACAACATAAAAGGAAAAGTACATGAAATGGAAAGTAACAACAAGCAAAGAAGTCAAACATCTAATCCAAACTCATCCTCCTTAACCTCCTTCAGAAGTGCTTCAGTTACAGGACCAGCCGGATGCTCTGTGATGTTTCTGATAAGAAGGTTTCTGGTGGCAATAGCAGTGGTCAGCTTCTTGTGCCTGTCTTGGTCCTTTGACCTCTTCACACCAGCCCTAAGCTTCAACACTGAAATCTCCTTCTGGGCTGCTAGCAGAGCCTCCTGTTGCTTCTTTTCATTGGCCTCCAATTGCTCAATCCTGTCTTGAGTTCTCTTATCTTCTTGAGTGCGAGCTTCAGTGATCCTGACCCACCTAGCTTGACTTTCTTTCAGATAGAGATCAGTCCTAGCCTTCTGAAACTGGGCCTCTTTACAGGCATTCTTCAAAATTTGCTCTCCAGCTCTTGATTTCTTGATGTAGTCCTCTGCTTTCTCAATTCTGGCTAGATGCTCCACCTTAAGCTTTTCCAACCTTTCAATGTCTAGACGGCCATCACTCCTCTCCCAGAGGGTCCTCTTTAGAGCTTGAGACAGATTCTCATTCCTTTCCTTCAGTTTCTCGAATTCTTCCAGGCTGACAGTGGCTGGAGGTGGTGCTGTGGATGGTCCAGGTGCATCCTCAATGGTGAAAGGCATCCCAGAAATCTGAGCCCTTGCATGAGACCATTCATAATACTGAGCTGAAGCCACATTATTGCATCTCCCAAGAATGGCCATCCCTTTGGTCTGGATGTTGTCCCAAGCCCAGGATGCTTGTCTGACAACAGCTAGATTAGGCTTTATCTCACAATAAAGGGTTTCAGCCAAGTCTTGTACTTTAGGAGGGTGAAACAAAGCATAGCCCAATTGTCTTTTAAACAGCAAAGGGTTGTAGTTGATGCAACCCTTCACTCCTACTAGAGGTACATTGGGGAACTGTCCACAGCTAGTAATTATGTCCCTGCCTTTGGTGCTCTGGGTGCACCACCTGATGTCATCTGAGGTCAAAGCAATAAGCCTCTTAGCCCAATTCTTCTGTTGGTGAGGATTCAGGAAAGCATCAGTCTTGGGTAAATGTTTAAGCAGCCAGGTGTGAAACAAGGGAGCACAACATCTCACCAATCTCCCTCTTTGCTTCTCATTTCTTTGGTGAACAGAATAATAGAAATCTCCCAGCAAGGTGGGCACTGGGTTCCTCAGAAGGAAAAGATGAATGGCATTCTTGCTGATAAACTTGGGCTCATCTACAAATAGTATAACCCCATATACACTGAGGGCTAACAATGCACAAACTGCCCTCCATTCTCCCAAGGAGGCCTTCAGGATGGCCTGAGAAGTCAAGAAATCCAAGTGTAGACCAGAGATCCCAGCCTTTGTTGTCATGTTCTGCTCAATCAAAACAGGCTCCAGGCACAGTGTTTTTGCCACTTCTTCATTGCTGGGAAAAGCCATCTCTGGGTTGAAGGGGACACCACCCCTGACAGGTACTCCAATCAAAGATGAGAACTCCTCCAGCAGAGGTCCTAGCTGAAAGTTCTGGAAAGTGAAACATCTCAAGGGAGGGTCATAGAACTGTAGGCAAGTGTGGATCAAACTCCTCTGGGAAGGGTCTAAGTCCATAACCATGTCAAGGATGCCTCCATAATGCTCTCTGAACAATGGGATGTGGTCTGGAGTAATAAGTGCCTGGACCTGCCTGATGCCAGCCAGCACAGGCTCAAAGAAATGGTATGAAATGTTGCTCTTCTTGGGTTCCATGACTGCTGATGAAGAGCTGAAAACAAGTGCTGATGATGAAGACTGATACTGGAGATGAGCCACTGATAGGATGATGATGGAGGTAGCTGAAGCAGGCAACTGATGAAGATAGCTGAAGCAGATAGCTGATGAAATAAAGGTCTATGCAGATGAAGGGGTAAAAACCAAGCCAGATACAATATGGATACCCTGAAAAACAAATAAACAAATGTTAAATGATGCAAATGATGAGTATGCAAATGATATGAAAGGGTTTGTGATCAAGCTGGATCTGATTACTGCCTTGATATAAGTCCATGTATGTTTAAGAAGTCCAGCTGGAGGTTCAGAAGTCCAGTAACCAAGGTGGGGGACTCAAATAAAGAGTCACATGTCTAGGGTTCAAATCACAAGAACTGTCCAAAGTGGAACACTCTTAATCAAAACAAAGTATCAGGCTATGATGTGGTCAAGGGTACCTGCAAACCTGTAAACAGCCCAACCCCCTCACAGGTGGTGTTCTAGAACAAGGATCCTCAGACTTGGATCAGTTATGAGAAGTGTAAACACTTCTAACCCAGAGGTACAATGTTTACAATAACCATAAAGGATCCTCCTCTAATTCACCTCAGTTTCTGAAGGTCATAATAAAGGTCATCCAGACTTAGCAGGCTTCCCAGATAGCCCTAGCACTACAGGAGATCTGTAGCACAGAGTTCTAAAGAAGAAACCCATATCTGAACCGTGTTTCATATTCCCGCACCAGACCGAAATGGAATGGGAAAGAACATGAACCACTCTAGCCTAGGTGTCACTCAGGTCCCAGGTATAGGACCTAAACCTCTCAATAGAACCCCACCCACCAAAGCAAAACCAGATCCAGCCAGATGACAATATGACAGTATGATGTATATAAAGCTGTAAAGAAAGCAATAAATAACTGTACATAAAGCAGTAAATAAAGCAAATATACAAGCACAAATAACACATAACACCCCAGTAAACACAAATCAAACAAGCGCTAGGAGGAACCCACAAAAAGAACCAGAAGCTCTGGTTACAGTATAAGGGTCCCCAGCAGAGTCGCCAAGCTGTCGCTCCCACCAAAATGACACACAAAGGTCAGAAGGGGTACAGACGCGAACGGTCGGCGAAAAGAGGGATGAGAACACACAGGAGTGAACTCAAGAGAAAGAAAGAGTCGCCAGCTAGGCATTTTTATCCCGGAGTAAAGGTAATGCTGCATAGACCTAGAAAGATATGGATAAGACGGTTGCGAACCAGAGAGACTGAGAAAGGGGGTTGGTTACAACCTGGGAAGGTATTAGCACCCAGATTGTCCGCCGTACTCGACGGTGTCGCTCCCGATAAATGGGAATGGCCCAAATAAAGGTACAGACGCGAACGGTCGGCGAAAGGAACAATGAGAACACACAGCAGTGAACTCACTGGAGAAGAAAAGAGTCGCCAGCTAGGCATTTTTATCCCGGAGGAAAGGCAATGCTGCATAGACCTAGAAAGATATGGATAAGACGGTTGCGAACCAGAGAGACTGAGAAAGGGGATTGGTTACAACCTGGGAAGGTATTAGCACCCAGATTGTCCGCCGTACTCGACGGGATCCACGCTTAAAAGATTTGTGTTTTAAAGGGGTAGTGTCAGTGCAATCTGTGTATAAAATAGCTGGAAAAGGATGTACAGGTGTCAGTGCAAAAGAAGTGAAGTGTAATATATACAGTGTCAGTGTAGGGACAGGAGTGAAATGCTCATGATAATGAGGCCAAAAGAATAAGGCTAGAAAGAGGGGGAATGTACAGAGACTTTTGTTCGATAACTGTTAAGTTATGCCTACGTATCCTCTCGTGCAATGAGGAAGTCAGAACACCGTAGTTCGACCCAAAGAGACTGAAAGATGAATTGACTTGTGAACTGCTTGCTTGTCTATGCTCAAGTGTATGACCTGTCTGGCTCAGGTGCAAACTGTCTTGCATTAGACGGAAGAAGCAAGTTCTCGTTTATGAGTGAATGAGATGAGAAAAGAATCCCGAAGGAGACGATTGTTGTTTGTTTTTGTGTTTTCAGTCTTTTATTGCTTTTGAAAGTTTGTCATAAGTTAATGAGCTTAAGTCTAAACCAATGGACTTAGTAAACTCATCACATCTTCCCTCTGATTAGGGGTAATGAGAATACCTTAAGTGTGAAGTCAGCTTCTCACACTTAATCACCTTTGATGTAGGATTAAGATCATTAACCTACTTGTGATTACTTAGATGTTTTTGGTGTTTTTGTTTAGTGTTGAGTAATGAGATTAAGCCATAATCAGGGATTAAACAAACTCATTACACCATCCTAATAGAAGGATAATAGATGAGAGTGTTTAAGCTGAGGAAAGCTCCTCAACTTAATCCATGATTAGGGATTAAACTCATGACAAAACAAGCCTTTGATTAAGTGGATTTTAATTAATGATAAGATGATGAAGTGATTTTTAGGGTTTTTAAGACAACTTGAGGGGGACTTGTCCATTAACACTAGGGTTAGTCCTTCTTAACCAGTTAAGGAAGAATTAGAACCCTAATGCAAGGCCCAAGTTACAAGCTTGATGTCTTGATGATTATTAAGTGAATTGATTAAAGGAGTTAAACACATTAAGGGTTTAACACTTAGGATTAAAGTTATACACTCCATCCTAATAGAAGGATGCAGGCATAAGCTTAATCACAAAGCCTTAAAGCCTTTAGGGTTTAGTCCCTGATTATGAGGTGAGAAGAGAAGACTCAATGAGACACAAAGGTAAAAACTAAGTGGGGAGACTAATCAAAACCCTAATCATTGTCATGCTTGGTTATTCCTAAGGTTTGTGAGGTTTAAGAAAGAAATCTTCAATGGAACCACCAGGAAGCAGATGAAAGGATCAGGAGAAGCAAAGTAACTTGCTTCATTTAAGAAGACAAGTCACTTGAGGAAAGAAAGTAAGAAGAAGAAGAAAGAGCAAGCTCAATCTCAAACACAAGACAAAATGCAGCAAGGATGCATAAAAGATATGAAGAGAAGTTATGAGAAGTGAAGGCAAATTCACTTCTCAAAGTTACTTACCACCTGAAAAGTTAGTGAGAAAAATGCAATGCAATGCAAGATGGGATGAAATGGCATGATGTAAATCAAAACCAGAAGCAAATATGAGATAATAATGATGCTATGAGATGCTGCAAACATGAAACAACACATGGGGATGATCATACAAGCTCATGGAGGCAAATGAAACAAGTTAGGAAACATGAACATACATGAAAAGTTATGAAATGCAAATGGCATACAACATGGCAAATGCAAGATGCAATGATCAAACATGCTTTCAATGTGTCTTAAGATGTCACATGAATCAAATGGATGCAAAAAATGCTATGGCAAGTCAAGGTATGAATGCAAATGCAAGATGTATGCAAATGGAAACCCAGATTAGGGTTTATGATCAAAGCATCAAACACAAACCAAAATCAGAAGCAAACACCAAGATAAAAAATTGAAAATGCATTCAAAGGATCCCTAAACCTATACTAACCCACTGCCCAAAGGAGAAGTTCCAACTCTTAACCTAACTCAAGTTATGATTTTTCTAAGTTTTCTAGGGTTTTAAGGTTCCTTAACAAGAAAAATGTCAAACAAATGGAAAATGAAAGATCAAATCATGACCATTTAATCTCAAAAACTAAATGCTAAACACAATTCAATGCAAAAAGAATCAAGGTCCAACTCTCAATGGTTAGGCAGAAATGATTTTTGGAAGTTTGGATCAAAATAATGCCTAAAAATGATTTTAATTCCATGAAAAATTCTCAAAATGCATCAAGATCAAAAAATAAATTTGGTTTGAGGGTTGGACAATGTTTCTAAATGGTTTTAAATGTTTCATGAATTTTTTGGTGATTTTTAAATACCTAAAAGTATTTTTAATTAATTAATTCTCATTAATTAATTAAAAATAAACTTTTAAATATTTAAAAATATTTTTTGAATGCAAAAAATAAAAATAAAAATGTTTTTGGTTTCTGAAATTAAATAAAATTTTGTATAAAAAATTTCAGAATTTTTGAATAAGTTTTACTATTTTTAATAAAATGTACAAATTAAATGAAATAATATGAAAAATAAAATGAATTTAAAGCTGAAAAAGAAAAGTAATCCAATCTGATGGTCTAGATTCAAACATGCACGCGCGCGAATTGACCTGACACCATATCCAATGGCTGACATTCAAACTTGGCTAATTAAGTGATTAAGCCCTAATCTTGCCCTAATGACTTTCAGATGACCGAAACAGTGGTTCCGGTCATCTTCTCCGGCGAGTCAAAATGCCAAATCACTCTACACGCAATGAAAATGAAAACTAACTATCCAGAACTCTTCCCCACTCAAACACGAATCAAACCCCCCATTCAAACAACATTTATCATTCCTAAATCAGCCAAATCGAATCAAAATAGTTTTAGGGCAAAAAGTTTCAGAGACTGCATACATACTCATTTTCGAAAACAATCACATATTCATGATCAGGGAAACATGTAGAAGCTATTAAGAACTTAAAATCATGCTTCTGGAAAAAAAAGTTCATGAAGCTACCTGAGTTTGAAGCTCTTTAGTCTGGAACTTTCTGACCCCTTCTCTTGTGCAAAACCATTCCTATGACTTCCCTTATGCTTCTGAAAGGCTTATAACAAATTTATTTGGGCTGGTTTGAGAGTTTACAGAAGTTCTGTTCAAGCTCAGGTGAGGATCGTATTTCTGATTCTTTGAGTTTCAGGCTGTTTTGAAGGTTGGTTTGGGTTCAGTGAAGCATGGTGAGAAGGTTTGTGAAGTTTGTTTATGAGTTTGTGGCTTGAGGAGAGTGTTTCGAAGAGTTTTGCAAAATGGGGTGAAAATGAGAGAGCTGTGTTCTGGCTGGTTTTAGGCTTGCTTGTTGTGGTGTTTGGCTTGCCTTTTCTTTGTATAAACAAATGCTATTGGTCAGATGACATGACATGTCCTTTTGTGATAGGTATGGGTGCTTTTGCAAAATGTCAACTTTTGTGTAAGAAGGGCATGGGCAACTTGCTAGCCTAGTACAAGAGGCATGTCCTGCGCAGCATGATGAGGGAAAAGGGCTAGGATGGTTCATCAAACTAGGCAGCAAGTGGATGAGAAGTTATCATGACTTTTGCAACTTGGCTTGCCTTTGGTTCTTATGAGAGAAACTTGATCCATGGGCCATAAAACATGTGATTCCTTGGGTGCATTCTGAACTTTAGATGTTGTGTGATCATGTTGTGTGGATTAGAAACCCATTTGATGACTTAATTGGCCTTGAGAAGTGAATTTGCAACTTTGCCTCTTTGGTGCATGACTTGAAATTTAGTGATTTTTTCCAACTTTGATGAACCATATCTTTTGATCCAAAATGAATTAGGTCATGTTCTTGTACTTTTTGAAAAGGGAATGATCCATTCTACAACTTTCATGACCAAGGTTTTTCCATTTGAAGCTTTCTTGAATCAAAAAGTAAGGGTTGAAAAAGTTGCCTAAAATGACATTTCCATAAAAAGTCAAACTTGCTCAAAAAGTCAACTTTGAAAAAGACTTGAAATTCTTGAATTTTGTGAACTTCCAACTTCTTCCATGATCAAATAAATATCATATACAATCAAAATGATGAAGAACACCTTTTGGTTGGGTCATTGGGGGCCTCAGATGCCCTGATTTTGCACTGACTTGTTCAGAAAGTCAACCTCTGATCAGATGACTTCCCCAAGGAATTTCTTCATGAAAATTGATATGCATACTCCCTATACCATATAGAGACCAATAGGAACAAGAATGACCAAAAAAATTGGAGTTATGGCCTTTGAAACCAAAACCCTAATTCTAGGTCATCTGTGCAGTCAAGCCTGGCTCTGCTTCCATACCAATCCCAGTTCTTGTGATTCTTTGACATTATTGACTTTGAGGGAGTATAATATGATACTTGAACACACATAGACCCCTTTGAAGTGATTGATGGCCTTTGGAATGGCTCAAGAGGCTCCTGGATTGCTCAGATCACAAACCCTAGATGCAGATGACTTTGAATCTATGCAGTGAATCAAAATTGTGGTATGAGATGGTATGATTGAGTTTATGCATATGGAATGATCACAAGCCATGGTGAAATGGGTGAGGGAAAATTTGGGGTGTTTACAGCTGCCCCTATTCAAACATGAGTTAGCTGTGCAGGATGTAAGCGACAACTTAGCAGGCAAACAAGATAACTTGTGGTTGAATACAAAAGACAGTCCAAAATTTGCACTCACAGAATGAAGAAGAAAAGGGATATAGATTGTAAAAGAAAATAAAGTATATTGTAAAGTGCGGGCGACGGAGGACGACCGTCGAGCAGAGAACGACTGCTGGGTAAAGAGCAATGACGGGGACGACCGACATGCAGGAAAAGTGCGGAAAATAATGCAATGATGGGGACGGCCGACATGCTGGGGATAAAAGAATTATGATGGGGATTAATGAAACATGACGGGGACGACCATCAAGTTCATAAAGCAAAGTAACCAACGATGGGGACGGCTATCGGGCTAAACTGATGAAGGACGATCATCAGGAAAAGGAAAAGGGACCACGACGGGGACGGCCATCGGGTTAAAGAATAAATGAAATAAACAGATGATGAGGTACGGTCATCAAAGGCGAAGGACGATCACCTAGCAGGGGACGGCTGCTCTGTTGGGTACAAGATGAGGGACAGTCATCTACGGTGGAGGACGACCACCTGGCAGGGTACGGCTGCCGAAAATATCGCGACATAGGACGAATGCCGGATAAAAGGTCAACGATGGGGACGGCCATCGGATGAGCATGATGGAGGACGACCATCAAGAGGTGGAAGACGACCACCTAGCAGGGGACGGCTGCTCTCAAGGTTTGTCTTGACATAGGACGAATGTCAGATAACCAAAATCAACAATGGGGACGGCCATTGGATAAAATGATGAAGGACGATCATCAAAAGGTGGAGGACGACCACCTAGCAGGGGACGGCTGCTAAATATCACGACACAGGACGAATGTCGGATAGAAAATCAACGATGGGGACGGCCATCGGATGAGCATGATGGAGGACGACCATCAAGAGGTAGAGGACGACCACCTAGCAGGGTACGACTGCTTTCAGGGTTTATCATGACATAGGACGAATGTCAGATAAAAAGAAATTGTTTCGTTGGCGATCTACTGGGGAATAGTAAACACGGACGAGTGTTTACATTCCAAGAAACAAAAGGTATAAGTGTTTAGATGTTTGTGTATAGATTAAAGATGCGGACGAACATCCTTAAGACTATGATACAGACGAGTATCAGGTAGAAACAAGTACTGACACGTGTTCAGAGATGATGATACGGACGAGTATCAACTGGTTAACGGAGAACACGGACGAGTGTCGAATCTGAAAGGACTCTTCTGGGGAATGGTAGACACAAACGAGTATCTATACTCGAGAAAACAAGAGTGTTTGACACAGTGTATGGATTAAAGACGCGGACGAGCATCCTTAAGACTATGATACGGACGAGTATCAGGTAGAAACAAACGCTTGACGCAAGCTCTGAGATGATGGTACGGACGAGTACCAACTGGTTAACAAAGAACACGGACGAGTGTCGAATCTGCGGGGATATAAATAGTGTATACAAGATACAGACGAGTATCTGTATAAGTAATGTATAGATGAGTGTTTATCTGTTGGGGAAAGTGACACGGACGAGTGTCAAAAGAGGGAAAAGTATAGTATAAACAAGCATCTGATGTACAAAGTGTTTATATCACTGTGCTGGGGAAAGTGACATGGACGGATGTCAAGGAAATGTATATAAGTATTTGTGAGTGCAAAGAGGATGTCTTTGGCTTTCTGCTGGGGGTATGACACGGACGGGTGTCCAAAAGGTATCTGTAATGCGGGTGGTACTGTTTGCAAAGAGTGTTCTGGCGACTTTACTGGGGAGTATTGACACGGACGGGTGCCGAAGAGAGTATATACCGGTGTTTGTGAATGCAAGGCAACTGTGTTTGCTGGGGAATCTCCGCTGGGGATTTTGGGGGAGTTTTATGTTGATGGACTGTTATTACTCACAAGTGTTTGATTCAGAACATGGCTTATGATTATGCTATATGTTTGATTTTTGCCGTAATGCTCTGTACTAGACGGAATGCTACGCTTTGTGGGTGAATATGATGCGAATGCTATGATTATGCAAATATACCAATCCGGGACTCGGATCCCGTTGTTGTGGAGATTTTTGGTCGATCTGTCTGAAGTGGACATCCCAGCTGGGGATGAGGTCATTTGATAGATCTGATGAGATGCTATTGCTTGGGGATATAGGTCACTGATAGATCTATCCTTATAACGAGGGACCCAGCTGGGGTTTGTAGAAGCTTTCGTCACTCTGTTGTGATCCCTTCGTGCATTGCTCTTCTGGATAGAGGCTGAAGCTCTGTGGGAAGATGGTCCCCTGACTTTTGTACTTGGCTGAGGATGAAATGGCAACTCGGCTGGGGAGAAAGAGGGATCACTGAAAGATCTCCCTAGAGATTCTGTTGAGGAGGGTTCTTGACTCAGCCGGGGATATGGGTGTCTTCCGATGCTGCCCTATTGGAGAGGTGATGCCTGGCAACTCTGATGGGGAGAAGTAACAAGTGGCAACTCAGCTGGGGAGAAGACACTTTGGGTTCTAAGGCTGAGTGTTGATTTGTCAGCTTGCTGGAGTGAAGCTTTCATGCCCCAAGTTGCGCTCTGGATACCTGCAATCCTGCAAAGATAGGGAAACGCACAAGTGATCCCGAGGTATCTTTTACTGGATTCCGTCATAGGAGTTTAGACACTTCTGAGAGTAAGTATATTTCCTGCAAGCATGTGACTTTTATTACATATTTTTTTGAAGATAAGCATCTGTATTTATGCAATCAGTTTTTTAGAGACATCAGACATTTTTGCAAATAAAAATGTACAAGACGAAACATGACTGGAAATCTGGTTTTATTAATCCGCGTGCCCTGAATTGGCAATATACAGTCAAAGAAACAAATCCCCTGAAATGAGGAGATTGTTACAAAATGAGAAAACAAAATGTGTTGGCAATGTTGACGACGCTTTAAGGAGCTTCCCTTTGCCATGACTCGTATGACATTTGACGTTCTTCTCGTCTTGCTTTCTGAAGAAGGCTGATTCTGAAAGAAGCTTGATCCATCCGAAGCTTACCAAGTTGTGAGTGATACAGACGAATTCAGAATGCAGTTGTTCGCTTACTCCCTTATTTTGCATGGATCGCCTTTTCGGGTTTTCAATCCATCGGGATACCCATTTTTTCCTGAGTTGTCCAATGCGGCTTTTCAACTCAGCGGGTGTACATTTTTTCTTATTTCCCTTATTTTTGCCCGAGTCTTTTATTCTGTTTTTGACTCGCCGGGATGCCCTATTTTTGCCTGGACTTACATTCTGTTTTTATGTCCAGCGGGTCATTTTTATGCGAAGTATTTTTTAACTGCATCTGAATTCACAGGGGACGGGAAGTCTTCACCATCCATGGTGCTGAGCATCAGCGCTCCACCAGAGAAAACTTTCTTTACTACAAATAGTCCTTCATAATTCGGAGTCCATTTGCCCCTGTGGTCTGTATGAGGAGGGAGGATTCTTTTCAGCACAAGATCTCCTACTTGGTACTCTCGGTGCCTGACTTTCTGATCGAAGGCTCTCTTCATTCTCTTCTGATATAACTGCCCATGACAGATTGCAGCCAATCTTTTCTCTTCAATCAGACTCAGTTGTTCGTATCGGGCCCGAAACCATTTTGCTTCACTCAGTTTAACATCCATCAGTACCCGTAGAGAGGGTAATTCAACTTCAACAGGTAGGACTGCTTCCATACCATACACAAGTTGATACGGTGTTGCCCCAGTGGATGTTCTGATCGACGTGCGGTACCCATTCAAGGCAAATGGTAGCATCTCATGCCAGTCTTTGTAGGTGATTACCATCTTCTGCACAATCTTCTTGATATTTTTATTAGCTGCCTCAACAGCGCCGTTCATCTTTGGCCTGTAAGGAGAAGAATTGTGATGTTGGATCTTGAAGTCCCGGCACAGTTCTGCCATCATTTTGTTATTCAAGTTGGAACCATTGTCAGTAATGATTCGCTCGGGAACTCCGTATCGACAGATGATATCTCTTTTCAGAAATCTGGCTACCACTTGTCTTGTAACGTTTGCATAAGACGCTGCTTCGACCCACTTGGTGAAATAGTCAATGGCGACCAGGATGAATCTGTGGCTGTTTGAAGCAGTCGGCTCGATCTTGCCAATCATGTCAATGCCCCACATGGCAAAGGGCCAGGGTGAAGACATCACATTCAAAGGATTGGGGGGTACATGCACTTTATCCGCATAAATCTGGCATTTATGACACTTCCTGGCATAGGCACAACAGTCGGCATCCATTGTGATCCAGTAATAACCTGATCTTAGCAACTTCTTTGCCATGGCATGCCCTCCTGCATGGGTACCAAAGGATCCTTCGTGCACCTCGTGCATCAACAAGTCTGCTTCTGTTCTATCGACGCATCTGAGCAGTACCATATCAAAGTTTCTCTTGTACAGGGAACCATCAGTATTCAGGAAGAAACTGCCAGCAAGCCTTCTTAGTGTCTTCTTATCATTGGAAGATGCCCCAGGTGGGTATGTTTGATCCTCCAAGAAGCACTTAATGTCATGGAACCAAGGCTTATCATCTTTGACAACATCTGCTGCTAACACATATGCTGGTCTGTCAAGTCTGGACACTGAGATTTGAGGTACAAAGTTGGCAGCTTGAACTTTGATCATGGATGAAATGGTAGCAAGAGCATCTGCAAACTGATTCTCGTCCCGAGGGATATACTCAAGCTTGACTGTTGTAAAGAAAGTCAATAACCTCCTTGTATAATCCCTATAAGGTATCAGATGATCCTGGTGGGTGTACCATTTGCCGTTGGTTTGATTGATTACCAGAGCTGAATCTCCGAATACGGTCAATGTCTTGATCCTGAGGTCAATGGCTTCCTCAAGACCCATAATGCAAGCTTCGTATTCAGCTTCGTTGTTAGTGCAGTTAAAGGTGAGTTTTGCCGAGAAAGGCATATGAACTCCTTTAGGTGTAATGAGTACTGCACCAACACCACGACCATTCATATTAACGGCCCCATCAAACATCATAGTCCATTCTTCTTCCGGGTCAGGCCCTTCAGTGTGAACAGGCTCTTCATGATCTTTTGCTTTTATGAACATGATGTCTTCATCAGGGAAGTCAAACCTCATAGGCTGGTAATCATCAATAGGTTGCTTAGCAAGATATTCAGACAATACACTGCCCTTGATGGCCTTCTGAGAGGTGTACTGAATGTCATACTCTGTGAGGATCATTTGCCATCTTGCAACCCGTCCGTTAAGTGCTGGCTTCTCAAATATGTACTTAACTGGGTCCATTTTGGAGATCAATAAAGTAGTGTGGGTCAACATATACTGTCTCAGTCGGCGAGCAGCCCACGCTAAAGCACAACAAGTTTTCTCGAGCAGTGAATAACGTTGTTCACAGTCGGTAAACTTTTTGCTTAGGTAGTATATTGCATACTCTTTTCGACCAGACTCGTCATGCTGGCCCAGCACACACCCCATTGACTCTTCTAATACTGTTAAGTACATTATCAGAGGTCTTCCTTCAACTGGAGGCATAAGGATTGGAGGTTCTTGTAAGTATTCCTTGATCTTGTCAAAAGCCTTCTGGCAGTCTTCGTTCCACCTAACCGTCTGTTCTTTTCTCAACAATTTGAACAAGGGCTCACAGGTTGCCGTAAGGTGAGATATGAACCTTGATATGTAGTTCAATCTACCTAAGAACCCTCGAACTTCTTTTTCTGTCTTCGGTGCAGGCATCTCTTGGATAGCTTTGACTTTATCAGGGTCAACTTCAATCCCTTTCTCACTTACAATAAATCCCAGCAGCTTACCAGATCGCACCCCAAATGTGCACTTGTTGGGGTTCAACTTCAGTTGGTACTTCCTCAGACGCTTGAATAGCTTTAGCAGATTTACCAGGTGGTCTTCATCAGTGAGGGACTTGGCAATCATATCATCCACATAACATTCGATTTCTTTATGGATCATATCGTGGAATAATGTCACCATAGCCCGTTGATATGTTGCACCAGCATTCTTCAATCCAAATGGCATTACCTTGTAACAGAACGTGCCCCAGGGTGCGATGAAGGTTGTCTTCTCCATGTCTTCAGGTGACATTTTGATCTGATTGTATCCTGAAAATCCGTCCATGAAGGAGAATACCGAGAACTGAGCCGTATTATCAACCAATACGTCAATGTGAGGTAATGGGAAATCATCTTTCGGGCTGGCTCTGTTCAGATCCCGGTAGTCAACACACATTCTTACTTTGCCGTCTTTCTTAAGCACAGGCACAATATTAGCAACCCACGGTGGGTAGCTAGTTACAGCAAGGAACCCGGCGTCCCATTGCTTCTGTACCTCTTCTTTGATTTTCATTGCCATGTCTGGGCGAGTACGGCGCAGTTTCTGTTTAACTGGCGGGCATTCTTCTCTTAAAGGCAGCTTATGCATAACAATGTCGGTGTCCAACCCTGGCATATCTTGGTAAGACCAAGCAAACACATCCACATACTCTTGAATTAGGTCAATCAGTTGTCTCTTCACTGAGTCTTGTAAGCAGGCCCCGATTTTAACTTCTTTCACGTCTTCATCTGTACCAAGATTGATCGTCTCCACCTCCTCCTGGTGAGGAGTGATAACCCTTTCCTCTTGTCTCAACAACCTGGCTAGCTCTTCAGGAAGCTCATATTCTTCTTCAACCCCTTCATCAGCTAGATTGATCGGATTGTCAAATTCATACGAAGTCATAGCCGTGCTGTTGTCGGTGCTGTCTGGAAGGCACTCTCTGCAAGGGTTCAGTTTGTTCATTTTAGTGATTTGATTTTAATCTTGTTTAGAAAAGTGAAATAAAATTGTCATTTTGAAAACACTGCCATTTATTTTTTGTACAAAAAGAAAAATGGAAAAACAGTGAACGGGAAAAGAAAAGGACTCATTTGCAAAAAGATGTCTGATATTTCATTGATTAATCTTGTTGCACAAAAATTACAGATGGCCCGATTACAAAATGAGTCTTGTCATCTTGGGCAAGATGCAAGACTTTGATGCATGCTATAAAAATACAGGAAATAATAATTACTCTGCTGGAGTAACTCTTATAATTTCCTGGGAAGACCAGTTTGAGATACTGCTCCCCGGGATCTTTGGACGGATCCAACTCTCCAGGTTGTGGTCGCTTTCATCCTCATCTTCCAAATTGTTGACAGCATCGGGGGTGAGCATCCCCCCACTAACAAAGTTGGGCTCCTTAGCAGCCTCTGCTTGATCTTGTTGAGTTGGTTTGTAACCCAACCCAAATCTATCTTCTTTCTTCTCCACAGGTAACAATTTGCCCCAGCCTTGGGCAGTCCCTTCTTCAACAACCTTTCGGGCTTGTTGATAAGATGTTATTGAGGTTCCAGGTACAGCAGAAGTTTCATTTATGTTCAAGGCCTCAAACCCTTGACTCATTGTTTCATGGATCTCCCCATCCATCTCAATATATTTGTAGGTAGCCAGGTGGCTCACAAAAATATCCTCCTCTCCACAGATAGTAACGACTTGGCCCTCCCACTCGAATTTTAACTTCTGGTGAAGGGTTGAGGTCACGGCGCCAGCGGCGTGAATCCATGGCCTACCCAATAGACAGCTGTAGGCAGGCTGTATATCCATCACGTAGAAGGTCGTTTTGAAAGTTTGCGGGCCAATCGTTATAGGCAACTCAATTTCTCCCAGAACTGATCTCTTAGAACCGTCAAAGGCTCTCACTACTAAGTTACTGGGGCGTAATGCCAATCCGTCATACTCTAGCTTCACAAGGGCTTTTTTAGGTAAGACATTAAGGGATGATCCTGTGTCTACCAGCACATGGGAAAGAACTGCACCTTTGCATTCCATGGTAATGTGCAGAGCCTTGTTATGATTGCGGCCTTCCGTAGTCAAATCAGTGTTGGTGAACCCTAGTCCATGACTAGCATTAACATTTCCAACCACGGCTTCCAACTGATTGACGGTGATCTCTTCTGGCACATAAGCTGCGTGCAAGACTTTTAGTAGTGCGTTCCGATGAGCCTCGGAGCACATAAGCAATGATAGAATGGAGATCTTAGAAGGCGTCTGGTGAAGCTGGTCCACTATTTTGTAATCACTTTTCTTGATGATTCTCATGAATTCATCAACTTCTTGATCAAAAGGTGTTTTCAAAGCTTCCTTAACAATTTGCTCTTCTTGCACCATACTCTTCCCTTTTGCCTTGGCAGCAGCTTCTGCTTCAGCAGTGGGTCTTTGAATTTGTGGGGCAAAGAGACGTCCGCTTCGAGTGAAGCCTCCGCCTCCTCCCACATTATCTATTTGTGGTGCAGGGGTTGATGATTCAAGAGTGATTTTCTGTCCTTCGCAGTATAGATCGGAGCCGTAATGCCAGGGGATGGCATTACTGCTTTCATAAGGTACTGGCCCAGGCACTGTGATAGTGACTGGACTGATGGCGGCTGCAGAAGGGACCATGATAGTTTGTGGATCATAGTATATTGTGACTGGTGCTCTGATAGGAGTGGCCTTTTGTGAGTTGTAGGCAGAATCATTTTCAGGATCATAATAAATCGTAACTGTTGAGACATTTGCTGCTGAAGTTGTAGGAGACATTGTTGAATGGATGGGTGTTGTTGTTGTAGGAGATTCTGAATGAAGGGGTGTTGAAGTTGTAAAAGGGATGTTTGTTGATATCTGATCCGTTGAAGTAACAGATGAAGCATTTGTAGACGAGATTGAAGAATTGCTTGGAACAATGGTTGTTGTATTTGTAGAAGACTCGGGGATTGTTGCTGATGGGATTGCTGGATTAGTAGGAATTGAAGTTGTGATTTGAAGCAGGCCACTCTAGATGAGACCATCTATGCCATCTCTCAAGTTATCACAACCATTCACTGAAATGTTGCAATAAGCACACCCTAGCTCACATCCCGGGAACATTTGACATTCAAGGAGTTGAGCTTTAATCTCTACCAACGGTGTCTGAATCTGACCCACACTGGTTATCAAGTAAGACGGCTTGTCTTCTTCAATAGCATTGATTCTGGGACCTCCGTGGTTTGGCATAGGGTTCTTGTTAACATTCAGTGGTGGTGCAAAGTTCAGAGCTTTAGAGTCTACCAGGTCTTGTACCTTCATGTGCAAGGCTCTGCACTTCTCTGTACTGTGGCCAGGTGCATTTGAGTGAAAAGCACATCTGGCGTTGGAGTCGTAGTTCCTGGGTAGGCTGGTAGGATCTGGAGGTGCCAACGTCCTTAGCTCAACCAGGTTGAGTTTCAGGAGTTGTGGCAGTAATGTGGCATAGGGCATAGGGATCGGATCGATCACCCTATTGGCCTGAGAGGGTCTCTGTTGGAACGGTCTTTGCTGATTGTTGTTGTTGGTGTTATTGTAGTTTCTCTGAGGAAGATACTGATTTTGTTGCTGATAATTTTGCTGCGGTGGTTGATAAGCTGGTTGTGGATGAATTGGAGCGGGAATGGTGACTGCTGCCACAGACCTATGAACATATTGGGGTCTGCCTCTGCTGGCATGGATAGCATTGGTTTCACCAGTTCTTCTTGGGCCCACAAAAGGCTTCCTTGTGTTGCTGGATGAGCTGGCACCGTTGTCAGAAATCTTGCCCATCTTTAACAGGCTCTCAATTCTCTCTCCAGCTATAACGACATCTGCAAAGCTGGTAGAAGAGAAAGCATCAAGCCTGTCAATGTATGTTCCTTGGAGGGTGTTCATAAACATATCTGCCATCTCCCTCTCTGACATAGGTGGCTGGACAGCAGCAGCCAGCTGCCTCCACCTCTGGGCGTACTCCCGGAAGCTTTCTCTAGATGATTGTGACATCCCCATCATGAGGGTCCTGTTGGGTGCCATATCCAAATTATACTGGTATTGTCTAATGAAGGCCTCTGCCAAATCCTTCCAACACCTGATGGTTGCTCTAGTCAGATGTGAGTACCATTCCCTTGAAGCTCCCGTTAAGCTATCCTCAAAATAAAACATCCATAGCTTCTCGTCCATGGTATATGCCTTCAGCCTCCCCAGAAAGGATTGTAAGTGGGTCCGTGGGAAGGAAGTCCCGTTGTACTTTTCAAAGCACGGTGGTTTAAATTTATGGGGAATCCTGACCCCGTCCACTAGGCCCATGTCCATGACATCAAAGCCCAGAGAGTTTTTGTAAACACCCCAAATTTGCCCTCACCCATTTCACCATGGCTTGTGATCATTTCATATGCATAAACTCAATCATAACATCTCATATCACATTTTTGATCCACTGCATTGGTTCCAAGTCATCTGCATCTAGGGTTTGTGATCTGAGCAATCTAAGAGCTTCTTGAGCCATTCCAAAGGCCATCAATCACTTAAAAGAGGTCCATGTGTGTTCAAGTATCATATTATACTCCCTCAAAATCAGGAATGTCAAAGAATCACAAGAACTGAGATTGGTATGGAAGCAGAGCCAGGCTTGACTGCACAGATGACCTAAAATTAGGGTTTTGGTTTCAGAGGCCATAACTCCAATTTTTTTTGTCATTATTGTTTCTATTGGTCTCTATATGGTATAGGGAGTATGCATATCAATTTTCATGAAGAAATTCCAAGGGGAAGTCATCTGATCAAGAGTTGACTTTTCAGGCAAGTCAGTGCAAAATCAGGGCATCTGAGGCCCCCAATGACCCAACCAAGGGGTGTTCTTCATCATTTTGAATGTATATGACCTTTATTTGATCATAGAAGAAGTTGGAAGTTCACAAAATTCAAAAATTCCAAGTCTTTTGCAAAGTTGACTTTTTGGGCAAGTTTGACTTTTAATGAAAATGCCATTTTTGGCAACTTTTTCAACCCTTACTTTTTGATCCAAAAATGCTTCAAATGAAAAAACTTTGGTCATGAAAGTTGTAGAATAGATCTTTCCCTTTTCAAAAAGTACAAGAACATGACCTAATTCATTTTTGATCAAAAGTTATGGCTTGTTAAAGTTGGCAAAAATCACAAAATTTCAAGTCATGCACCAAAGAGGCAAAGTTGCAAATTCACTTCTCAAGGCCAATTAAGTCATCAAATGGGCTTCTAATCCACACAACATGATCACACAACATCTAAAGTTCAGAATGCACCCAAGGAATCACATGTTTTATGGCCCATGGATCAAGTTTCTTCCATAAGAACCAAAGTGGACCAAGTTGCAAAAGTCATGATAACTTCTCATCCACTTGCTGCCTAGTTTGCTGAACCATCCTAGCCCTTTTCCCTCAACATGCTGCGCAGGACATGCCTCTTGTACTAGGCTAGCAAGTTGCCCATGCCCTTCTTACACAAAAGTTGACATTTTGCAAAAGCACCCATACCTATCACAAAAGGACATGTCATGTCATCTGACCAATAACATTTGTTTATACAAAGAAAATGCAAGCCAAAGCACATAACAAGCAAGCCTGAAACCAGCCATAACACAACTCTCTCATTTTCACCCCATTTTGAAAAAACTCTTCGAAACACTCTCCTCAAGCCACAAACTCATAAACAAACTTCACAAACCTTCTCACCATGTTTCACTGAACCCAAACCAACCTTTAAAGCAGCCTGAAACTCAAAGAATCAGAAATACGATCCTCACCTGAGCTTGAACAGAACTTCTGTAAACTCTCAAACCAGCCCAAATAAATTTGTTCCAAGCCTTTCAGAAGCATAAGGGAAGTCATAGGAGTGGTTTTGCACATGAGAAGGGGTCAGAAAGTTCCAGACTAAAGAGCTTCAAACTCAGGTAGCTTCATGAACTTTTTTTTCCAGAAGCATGATTTTAAGTTCTTAATCAAATCTACATGCTTCCCTGATTATGAATATGTGGTTGTTTTCGAAAATAAGTGAAAAATGAGTATGTATGCAGTCTCTGAAACTTTTTGCCCTAAAACTATTTTGATTCGATTTGGCTGATTTAGGATTGATAAATGTTGTTTGAATGGGGGGTTTGATTCGTGTTTGAGTGGGGAAGAGTTCTGGATAGTTAGTTTTCATTTTCATTGCGTGTAGAGAGAGTTTGTGTTTTTGACTCACCGGAGAAGATGACCGGAACCACTGTTCCGGTCATCTGAAAGTCATTAGGGCAAAATTAGGGCTTAATCACTTAATTAGCCAAGTTTGAATATCAGCCATTGGATATGGCGCCAGGTCAATTCGCGCGCGTGCATGTTTGAATCTGGACCATCAGATTGGATTACTTTTCTTTTTCAGCTTTAAATTCATTTTAATTTTCATATTATTTCATTTAATTTGTACATTTGATTAAAAATAGTAAAACTTATTCAAAAATTCTGAAATTTTTTATACAAGCTTTTATTAAATTTCAGAAACCAAAAATATTTTTATTTTTATTTTTTGCATTTTAAAAATATTTTTAAATATTTAAAAGTTTATTTTTAATTAATTAATGAGGATTAATTAATTAAAAATGCTTTTAGGTATTTAAAAATCACAAAAAAAATTCATGAAACATTTAAAAACATTTAGAAACATTGTCCAACCCTCAAACCAAATTTCTTTTTTGATCTTGATGCATTTTGAGAATTTTCCATGGAATTAATTCATTTTCAAAGCATTATTTTGATCCAAACTTCCAAAAATCACTTCTGCCTAGCCATTGAGAGTTGGACTTTGATTCTTTTTGCATTGTGTTTAGAATATCATGTAGTTTGTGAGATTAAATTGGCATGAATTGATCTTGCAGTTTCCATTTGTTTGGCATTTTTCTTGTTAAGGTATCCTAAAACCCTAGAAAACTTAGAAAAATCATAACTTGAGTTAGGTTAAGAGTTGGAACTTCTCCTTTGGGCAGTGGGTTAGTATAGGTTTAGGGATCCTTTGAATGAATTTTCAATTTTTTATCTTGGTGTTTGCTTCTGATTTTGGTTTTTGTTTGATGCTTTGATCATAAACCCTAATTTGGGCTTCCATTTGCATACACCTTGCATTTGCATTCATACCTTGACTTGCCTTAGTATTTTGTGCATCCATTTGGTTCATTTGACATCTTAAGACATATTGAAAGCATGTTTGATCATTTCATCTTGCATTTGCCATGTTGTATGCCATATGCACTTCATAACTTTTCATATGTGTTCATGGTTCTTAGCTTGTTTCATTTGCATCCATGAGCTTGTATGATCATCCCCATGTGTTGTTTCATGTTTGTAGCATCTCATAACATCATTAACATCATGTATGTGCTTCTGGTTTTGTTTCTCATCATGCCATTCCATTCCATTTGACATTGCATTGTATTTCTTTCACTAACTTTTCAGGTGGTAAGCAACTTTGAGAAGTGAATTTGCCTTCACTTCTCACACTTTCTTCTCACTCTACCTCATGCATCCTTGCTGCATTTTATTATGTGTTTGAGTTTGAGCATGCTCATTCTTCTTCTTCTCACTTTCTTTCCTCAAGTGACTTGTCTTCTTAAATGAAGCAAGTTACTTTGCTTCTCCTGATCCTTTCATCTGCTTCCTGGTGGTTCCATTGAAGATTTCTCTTGTTAACCTCACAAACCCTAGGAACAACCAAGCATGACAATGATTAGGGTTTTGATTAGTCCCCCCTCTTAGTTTTACCTTTGTATCTCTTTGAGTCTTCTCTTCTCATCTCACAATCAGGGACTAAACCCTAAAGGCTTTAAGGCTTTGTGATTAAGCTTATGCCTGCATCCTTCTATTAGGATGGAGTGTATAACTTTAATCCTAAGTGTTAAACCCTTAATGTGTTTAAATCTCTTAATCAATTCACTTAATAATCATCAAGACATCACACTTGTAACTTGGGCCTTGCATTAGGGTTCTAATTCTTCCTTAATTGGTTAAGAAAGACTAACCCTAGTGTTAATGGACAAGTCCTCCTCAAGTTGTCTTACAAACCCTAAAAATCACTTCATCATCTTACCATTAATCTGAAATCCACTTGATAAAGGCTTTGTTTTGTCATGAGTTTAATCCCTAATCATGGATTAAGTTGAGGAGCTTTCCTCATCTTAAACATTCTCATCTATTATCCTTCTATTAGGATGGTGTAATGGGTCTGTTTAATCCCTGATTATGGCTTAATCTCATTACTTAACACTAAACAAAAACAACAAAAACATCTAAATAATCACAAGTAGGTTAATGATCTTAATCCTACACCAAAGGTGATTAAGTGTGAGAATCTGACTTCACACTTAAGGTACTCTCATTACCCCTAATCAGAGGGAAGATGTGATGAGTTTACTAGCCTATTGGTTTAGGCTTAAGCTCATTTTCTTATGACAAACTTCAAAAAGCAATAAAAGACTGAAAACTCAAAAAAAACAAACAATAATCGTCTCCTTCGGGATTCCTTTCTCATCACCTTCACTCACAAACGAGAACTAGCTTCTTCCGTCTAATGCAAGACAGTTTGCACCTGAGCCAGACAGGTCATACACTTGAGCATAGACAAGTAAGCAGTTCACAAGTCAATTCATCTTTCAGTCTCTTTGGGTCGAACTACGGTGTTCTGGCTTCCTCATTGCACGAGAGGATACGTAGGCATAACTTAACAGTTATCGAACAAAAGTCTCTGTATATTCCCCCTCCTTCTAGCTTCATTCTTTTAAGCCTCATAGTCATGAGCATTTCACTCTTATCCTTACACTGACACTGTATATATCACACTTTACACTTCTTTTACACTGACACCTGTACATTCTTTTCCAGCTATTTTATACACAGATTGCACTGACACTACCTCTTTAAAACACAAATCTTTTGAGCGTGGATCCCGTCGAGTACGACGGACAATCTGGGTGCTAATACCTTCCCAGGTTGTAACCAACCCCCTTTCTCAGTCTCTCTGGTTCGCAACCGTCTTATCCATGTCTTTCTAGGTCTATGCAGCATTGCCTTTCCTCCGGGATAAAAATGCCTAGCTGGCGACTCTTTTCTTCTCCAGTGAGTTCACTGCTGTGTGTTCTCACTGTTCTTTTCGCCGACCGTTCGCGTCCGTACCTTTATTTGGGCCAGTCCTATCTATCGGGAGCGACAGCTTGGCGACTCTGCTGGGGATGTACCTGGTGCTGTAACCAGGGCTTCTAGTTCTGTTTGTGGGTTCCTCCTAGCGCTTGATTGATTTGTGTTTACTGGGGTGTTATGTGCTATTTGTGTTTGTATATTTTATTTATTGCTTTATGTACAGTTGCTTTATTGCTTTCTTTATAGCTTTGCATATATCATATTGTCATACTGTGCTGGCTGGATCTATTTGTTGCTTTGGTGGGTGGGTGTGCTATTGAGAGTTGAGGTCCTATACCTGGGACCTGAGTGACACCTAGGCTAGAGTGGTTCATATTCTTTCCCATTCCATCTCGGTCTGGTGCGGGAATATGAAGCACGATTCAGATATGGGTTTCTTCTTGAGAACTCTGTGTTGCAGATTTCCTGCAATACTAGGGCTATCTGGGAAGCCTGCTAAGTCTGGATGACCTTTAGTATTGACCTTCAAAAACTGAGGTGAATTAGAGGAGGAACTTTTATGGTTATTGTAAACACTGTACCTCCGGGTTAGAAGTGTTTACACTTCTCATAACTGATCCAAGTCTGAGGATCCTTGTTTTAGAACACCACCTGTGAGGGGGTTGGGTTGTTTACAGGTTTGCAGGTACACTTGACCTCAGCATACCCTGTTACTTTGTTTGATTAAGAGTACTCCATTTTGGAACAGTTCTTGTGATTTTAACCCTGGACATGTGACTCTTTATTTGAGTCCCCCACCTCGGTTACTGGACTTATGGACCTCCATCTGGATTTCTTGAACATACCTGGATTCATATCAGAGCACTTGATCAGATCCAGCTCAGTCACAAACCCTTGCATATCATTTGCATACATCATCATTGCATCATTTTGACATTTGCTTATTTGTTTTTCAGGGTATCCATCCTTTATTTTTGGCTTGGTTTTGACCCCATCATCAGCATAGACCTATCTTCATCAGCATCTACTTCAGCTATCAGATACCTGCTTCAGTCACCAGTCTCTGCCTGCCAGTGGCTCATCTTCAGTGTTATTTCTCCATCATTAGCACCTGTCTCAGCACCTCTTCAGCAACATGGCACCTAAGAAGAGTAACATCTCCTATCATTTCTTTCAGCCTGAGCTAGCTGACATCAGGAAGATTCAGACCCTGATTACTCCAGACCATATACCACTATTCAGAGAACACTATGGAGGCATACTTGATGTGGTTATGGATTTGGACCCTTCACAGAGAAGCCTGATTCATACTTGCCTGCAGTTCTATGATCCCCCTCTGAGGTGTTTCACTTTTCAGGATTTTCAGTTGGGCCCTTTATTAGAGGAGTATTCATCATTGGTTGGTATACCTATCAGGGGTGGGGTCCCTTTCAACCCTGAGATGGCTTTTCCAAGTAATGAAGAAGTGGCAAAGGCATTATATCTAGAACCAGTCCTGATTGGGCAGAATATGACTACTAAAGCTGGAATCTCTGGTCTACATCTGGATTTCTTGATCTCTCAAGCTACCCTGAAGGCTTCTGTGGGAGAGTGGAAGGCAGTCTGTGCTTTATTGGCCCTTAGCATATATGGGATCATATTATTTGCAGATGAGCCTAAGTTTGTTAGTAAGAATGCAATCCATCTTTTCATCCTGAGGAACCCAGTGCCCACTTTATTGGGGGATTTCTACTACTCTGTGCACCAAAGGAACGAAAAGCAAAGGGGAAGATTAGTGAGGTGCTGTGCTCCTTTGTTCCATACTTGGCTTCTCAAGCATTTGCCCAAGACAGATGCATTTTTGAATCCTCATCAGCAGAGGAACTGGGCTAGACGACTCATGCTTTAACTTCGGCTGATATCAGGTGGTGCACTCAAAGCACAAAAGGCAGGGATATCATTACCAGTTGTGGGCAGTTTCCCAATGTACCCCTGATAGGAGTTAAGGGTTGCATCAATTACAACCCTCTTCTATTCAAAAGACAACTGGGCTATGCATTGGTCCACACTCCTAAGGCACAAGACTTGGCTGAGACTCTTTACTGTGAGAACAAGCCTAATCTGGCTATTGTCAGGCAAGCAGCCTGGGCCTGGGACAATGTTCAAACTAAAGGAGTAACCATTCTGGGGAAGTGCAACAATGTGGCATCAGCACAGTACTATGAGTGGTCCCATGCCAGGGCTCAATTTTCTGGGATGCCTTTCACCATGGAGGATATGCCTGGACCATCCTCAGCACCACCTCCTGTCACTGTCAGTTTGGAGGAGTTTGAGAAATTGAAGGAGAGAAATGAGAAGTTGACTCAGGCTCTACAGAAGACCCTCTGGGAGAGGAGTGATGGAAGGTTGGATATTGAAAGGTTGGAAAAGTTGAAGGTGGAGCATCTGGCCAGAATTGAGAAGTCAGAGGATTATATCAAGAAGTCTAGGGCTGGAGAACAGATCTTGAAGAATGCCTACAAGGAAGCCCAGTTCCAGAAAGCCAGGACTGATTTGTATCTGAAGGAGAGCCAAGCTAGGTGGGTCAGGATCATCGAAGCTCGTACTCTGGAAGATAAGAGGACTCAGGACAAGATTGAGCAACTGGAAGCTAGTGCAAAAGAGCAACAGGAAGCCCTGGCAGCAGCCCAGAGGGAGATCTCAGAGCTGAAGATTAGAGTTGGTGTGAAGAGGTCAAAGGACCAGAGTCAACACAAGAAGCTAACTGCAGCTGTAACTACCAGGAATCTCCTTATCAGGAACCTCACAGAGCGTCCGGCTGATCCTGTGACTGAAGCACTTCTCAAGGAAGTTCAGGAGGATGAGTTTGGTCTTGGTGTCTGACTTTTGCTTGTTGTTGCTTTCATTTCATGTACTTTTATTGTTCTTATGTTGTATTTTGACCCCTCAGAGGGCATGCCTTTGTAAAAAAGAAACAAATTATGTATCATTTACTTTTTGTAATATATGTATTATTTTGTTTTATCTGAGTTCTCCAAGCAACATCAACAGCATCTTCAAGGGTCTGGAAAGGTCAAAACCAAGCGCCAAGCCGGATACCTTGGAAACAAATAAGCATACTGCATTGCATGCTAACCTTTGTTTGTTTTGTAGGTTTTGTTTTGTTGTTGTTGCTAACTCTGTTGTGATATTCAGGAACTATTGCTCGACGTCGGGTATTTCCACTCAACCGTCCACACAGATATCCCACCCGCAACAACCTTCCGGGAATACAGATGGACCAGGTACAACAGGACCTTACAGAGGTCAGGAACCAAATGGCCAACGAGAGATTGGAAATGAGGGATCAGATGACACAATTTATGGAGGTGATGAACAATATGGCTCAAAGCCAAGAGAGATTAAGAGCAATGGTAGAAAGGCAGAATCAGGAAGATCCCCATCTAGGGACTGCTGAGACAAGCAACAATGAGAGGGTCCAACCTCATGTCAACCCCCCTGTATTTGGACCCCACCTCCATCCAGAGATCAACATTCCTGCTAATGTACAAGGGACTGCCACTGCAGGCAGAGTGCTGCAAGAAGACCCCCAGGAGGACCAGTTCACAGTAATGGGTGCTGGGGATGAGGCCTATGACAGAAGGCTGGATGAAATTGCTGAAAAATTAAGATCCTTGGAGTCTCAAAACTCTTTGGGTTTTGATGTTATGGACATGGGCTTAGTGGACGGGGTCAGGATTCCCCATAAATTTAAACCACCGTGCTTTGAGAAGTACAACGGGACCTCCTGCCCACGGACCCACTTGCAATCCTTTATGGGGAGGTTGAAAGCATATACCATGGACGAGAAGCTATGGATGTTTTATTTTGAGGATAGCTTAACGGGAGCTTCAAGGGAATGGTACTCCCATCTGACTAGAGCAACCATCAGGTGTTGGAAGGACTTGGCAGAGGCCTTCATCAGACAATACCAGTATAATTTGGATATGGCACCCAACAGGACTCTCCTGATGGGGATGTCACAGTCATCTAGAGAAAGCTTCCAAGAGTACGCCCAGAGGTGGAGGCAGCTGGCTGCTGCTGTCCAGCCACCTATGTTAGAGAGGGAGATGGCAAATATGTTTATGAACACCCTC
Source organism: Lathyrus aphaca (assembly GCA_963966055.1). NCBI lineage: Eukaryota > Viridiplantae > Streptophyta > Magnoliopsida > Fabales > Fabaceae > Lathyrus > Lathyrus aphaca. The sequence goes on along the minus strand of OZ014524.1, from coordinate 481,826,029 downwards.
CAAGGAACATACATTGACAGGCTGGCTGCTTTCTCTTCTACCAGCTTTGCAGATGTCGTTATAGCTGGAGAGAGAATTGAGAGCCTGTTAAAGATGGGCAAGATTTCTGACAACGGTGCCAGCTCATCCAACAACACAAGAAAGCCTTTTGTGGGCCCAAGAAGAACTGGTGAGACCAATGCTATCCATACTAGCAGGGGCAGACCCTAATATGTTCATAGGTCTGTGGCAGCAGTCACCATTCCCGCTCCAATTCATCCACAACCAGCTTATCAACCACAACAGCAAAATTATCAGCAACAAAATCAGTATCCTCCTCAGAGAAACTACAACAACACCAACAACAACAATCAGCAAAGACCGTTCCAACAGAGACCTTCTCAGGCCAATAGGGTGATCGATCCGATTCCTATGCCCTATGCCACATTATTGCCACAACTCCTAAAACTCAACCTAGTTGAGCTAAGGACATTGGCACCTCCAGATCCTGCCAGTCTACCCAGAAATTACGACTCCAACGCCAGATGTGCTTTTCATTCAAATGCACCTGGCCATAGTACAGAAAAGTGCAGAGCTTTGCACATGAAGGTACAAGACCTGGTAGACTCTAAGGCTCTGAACTTTGCACCACCACCGAATGTTAACAAGAACCCTATGCCAAACCACGGAGGTCCCAGAATCAATGCTATTGAAGAAGACAAGCCGTCTTACTTGATAACCAGTGTGGGTCAGATTCGGACACCGTTGGTAGAGATTAAAGCTCAACTCCTCGAATGTCAAATATTCCCGGGATGTGAGTTAGGGTGTGCTTATTGCAACATTTCAGTGAATGGTTGTGATAACTTGAGAGATGGCATAGATGGTCTCATCCAGAGTGGCCTGCTTCAAATCACAACATCAATTCCTACCAATCCAGCAATCTCATCAGCAACAATTCCCGTATCTTCTACAACTGCAACAACCATTGTTCCAGACAACTCCTCAGCTTCATCAACAAATGCTTCATCTGTCACTTCAACTGACCAAATATCAGCAAACATCCCTTCTACAACTTCAGCACCACTTCATTCAGAATCTCCTACAACAACAACATCCATCCTTCCAACAATGTCTCCTACAACTCCAGCAGCAAATGTCTCAACGGTTACAATTTATTATGATCCTGAAAATGATTCTGCCTACAACTCACAAAATGCCACTCCCATCAGAGCACCAGTCACAATATATTATGATCCACAAACTATCATGGTCCCTTCTGCAGCTGCCATCAGTCCAGTCACTATCACAGTGCCTGGACCAGTACCTTATGAAAGCAGTAATGCCATCCCTTGGCATTACGGCTCTGATCTATACTGCGAAGGACAGAAAATCACTCTTGAATCATCAACTTCTTCACCACAAATAGACAACGTGGGGGGAGGCGGAGGCTTCACTCGAAGCGGACGTCTCTTCGCTCCACAAATTCAAAGACCCACTGCCGAAGCAGAAGCTGCTGCCAAGGCAAAAGGGAAGAGCTTGGTGCAAGAAGAGCAGATTGTTAAAGAAGCTTTAAAAACACCTTTTGATCAAGAAGTTGATGAATTCATGAGAATCATCAAGAAAAGTGATTACAAAATAGTGGACCAGCTTCACCAGACGCCTTCCAAGATCTCAATTCTATCATTGCTTATGTGCTCCGAGGCTCATCGGAACGCACTACTAAAAGTCTTGCACGCAGCTTATGTGCCAGAAGAGATCACCGTCAATCAGTTGGAAGCTGTGGTTGGAAATGTTAATGCTAGTCATGGGCTAGGGTTTACCAACACTGACTTGACTACGGAAGGCCGCAATCATAACAAGGCTTTGCACATTACCATGGAATGTAAAGGTGCAGTTCTTTCCCATGTGCTGGTAGACACAGGATCATCCCTCAATGTCTTACCTAAAAAATCCCTTGTGAAGCTGGAGTATGAAGGATTGGCATTACGTCCCAGCAACCTAGTAGTGAGAGCCTTTGACGGTTCTAAGAGATCAGTTCTAGGAGAAATTGAGTTGCCCATAACGATTGGCCCACAAACTTTCAAAACGACCTTCTACGTGATGGATATACAGCCTACCTACAGCTGTCTATTGGGTAGGCCATGGATTCACGCCGCTGGCGCCGTGACCTCAACCCTTCACCAGAAGTTAAAATTCGAGTGGGAGGGCCAAGTCGTTACTATCTGTGGAGAGGAGGATATTTTTGTGAGCCACCTGGCTACCTACAAATATATTGAGATGGATGGGGAGATCCATGAAACGATGAGTCAAGGGTTTGAGGCCTTGAACATAAATGAAACTTCTGCTGTACCTGGAACCTCAATAACATCTTATCAACAAGCCCGAAAGGTTGTTGAAGAAGGAACTGCCCAAGGCTGGGGCAAATTGCTACCTGTGGAAAAGAAAGAAGATAGATTTGGGTTGGGTTACAAACCAACTCAACAAGATCAAGCAGAGGCTGCTAAGGAGCCCAACTTTGTTAGTGGGGGGATGCTCACCCCTGATGCTGTCAACAATTTGGAAGACGAGGATGAAAGCGACCGCAACCTGGAGAGTTGGATCCGTCCAAAGATCCCGGGGAGCAGTATCTCAAACTGGTCTTCCCAGGAAATTATAAGAGTTACTCATGCAGAGTAATTATTATTTCCTGTATTTTTATAGCATGCATCAAAGTCTTGCATCTTGCCCAAGATGACAAGACTCATTTTGTAATCGGGCCATCTGTAATTTTTGTGCAACAAGATTAATCAATGAAATATCAGACATCTTTTTGCAAATGAGTCTTTTTCTTTTCCCGCTCACTGTTTTTTCCATTTTTCTTTTTGTACAAAAAATAAATGGCAGTGTTTTCAAAATGACAATTTTATTTCACTTTTCTAAACAAGATTAAAATCAAATCACTAAAATGAACAAACTGAACCCTTGCAGAGAGTGCCTTCCAGATAGCACCGACAACAGCACGACTATGACTTCGTATGACTTTGACAATCCGATCAATCAAGCTGATGAAGGGGTTGAAGAAGAATATGAGCTTCCTGAAGAGCTAGCCAGATTGTTGAGACAAGAGGAAAGGGTTATCGCTCCTCATCAGGAGGAAGTCGAAACGATCAATCTTGGTACAGATAAAGACGTGAAAGAAGTTAAAATCGGGGCCTGCTTACAAGACTCAGTGAAGAGACAACTGATTGACCTGCTTCAAGAGTATGTGGATGTGTTTGCTTGGTCTTACCAAGATATGCCAGGGTTGGACACCGACATTGTTGTGCATAAGCTTCCTTTAAGAGAAGAATGCCCGCCGGTTAAACAGAAGCTGCGCCGTACTCGCCCAGACATGGCAATGAAAATCAAAGAAGAGGTACAAAAGCAATGGGACGTCGGGTTCCTTGCTGTGACTAGCTATCCACCGTGGGTTGCTAATATTGTGCCTGTGCCTAAGAAAGACGGCAAAGTAAGAATGTGTGTTGACTACCGGGATCTGAACAGAGCTAGCCCAAAAGATGATTTCCCATTACCTCACATTGATGTATTAGTGGATAACACAGATCAGTTCTCGGTATTCTCCTTCATGGACGGATTTTCAGGATACAATCAGATCAAAATGTCACCTGAAGACATGGAGAATACAACCTTCATCACACCCTGGGGCACGTTCTGTTACAAGGTAATGCCATTTGGACTGAAGAATGCTGGTGCAACATATCAACGGGCTATGGTGACATTATTCCACGATATGATCCATAAAGAAATTGAATGTTACGTGGATGACATGATTGCCAAGTCCCTCACTGAAGAAGATCACCTGGTGAATCTGCTGAAACTGTTCAAACGCCTGAGGAAGTACCAACTGAAGTTGAACCCCAACAAATGCACATTCGGGGTGCGATCTGGTAAGCTGATGGGATTTATTGTAAGCGAGAAAGGGATTGAAGTTGACCCTGATAAAGTCAAAGCTATTCAAGAGATGCCTGCACCGAAGACAGAAAAAGAAGTTCGAGGGTTCTTAGGTCGATTGAACTACATTTCAAGGTTCATATCTCACCTTACAGCAACCTGTGAGCCCTTGTTCAAATTGTTAAGAAAAGAACAGACGGTCAGGTGGAACGAAGACTGCCAGAAGGCTTTTGACAAGATCAAGGAGTACTTGCAAGAACCTCCAATCCTTATGCCTCCAGTTGAAGGAAGACCTCTGATCATGTACTTGACAGTATTAGAAGAGTCAATGGGGTGCGTGCTGGGCCAGCATGACGAGTCTGGTCGAAAAGAGTATGCAATATACTACCTAAGCAAAAAGTTTACCGACTGTGAACAACGTTATTCACTGCTCGAGAAAACTTGCTGTGCTTTAGCGTGGGCTGCTCGCCGACTGAGACAGTATATGTTGACCCACACTACCTTGTTGATCTCAAAGATGAACCCAGTTAAGTACATATTTGAGAAGCCAGCTCTTACCGGACGGGTTGCAAGATGGCAAATGATCCTCACAGAGTATGACATTCAGTACACATCTCAGAAAGCCATCAAGGGCAGTGTATTGTCTGAATATCTTGCTGAGCAACCTATTGATGATTACCAGCCTATGAGATTTGACTTCCCTGATGAAGACATCATGTTCATAAAAGCAAAAGATCATGAAGAGCCTGTTCACACTGAAGGGCCTGACCCGGAAGAAGAATGGACTATGATGTTTGATGGGGCTGTTAACATGAATGGTCGTGGCGTTGGTGCAGTACTCATTACACCTAAAAGAGTTCATATGCCTTTCTCGGCAAAACTCACCTTTAACTGCACTAACAACGAAGCTGAATACGAAGCTTGCATTATGGGTCTTGAGGAAGCCATTGACCTCAAGATCAAAACATTGACCGTATTCGGAGATTCAGCTTTGGTAATCAATCAGACCAACGGCAAATGGTACACCCACCAGGATCATCTAATACCTTACAGGGATTATACAAGGAGGTTATTGACTTTCTTTACAACGGTCAAGCTTGAGTATATCCCTCGGGACGAAAATCAGTTTGCAGATGCTCTGGCTACCATTTCATTCATGATCAAAGTTCAAGCTGCCAACTTTGTACCGCAAATCTCAGTGTCCAGACTTGACAGACCAGCATATGTGTTCGCAGCAGATGTTGTCAAAGACGATAAGCCTTGGTTCCATGACATTAAGTGCTTCTTAGAGGATCAAACATACCCACCTGGGGCATCTTCCAATGATAAGAAGACATTAAGAAGGCTTGCTGGTAGTTTCTTTCTGAACACTGATGGTTCCCTGTATAAAAGAAACTTTGATATGGTACTCCTCAGATGCGTTGATAGAACAGAAGCAGACTTGTTAATGCATGAAGTGCACGAAGGATCCTTTGGTACCCATGCAGGAGGGCATGCCATGGCTAAGAAGTTGCTGAGATCAGGCTATTACTGGATCACAATGGATGCCGACTGTTGTGCCTATGCCAAAAAATGCCATAAATGCCAGATTTATGCGGATAAGGTGCATGTGCCTCCCAATCCCCTGAATGTGATGTCTTCACCTTGGCCCTTTGCTATGTGGGGCATTGACATGATTGGCAAGATTGAACCGACTGCTTCAAACGGCCACAGATTCATCCTGGTCGCCATTGACTATTTCACCAAGTGGGTCGAAGTAGCGTCTTATGTGAACGTTACAAGACAAGTGGTAGCCAGATTTCTGAAAAGAGATATCATCTGTCGATACGGAATTCCCGAGCGAATCATTACTGATAATGGTTAAAACTTGAACAATAAAATGATGGCAGAGCTGTGCCGGGACTTCAAGATCCAACATCACAATTCTTCTCCTTACAGGCCAAAGATGAACGGCGCTGTTGAGGCAGCTAATAAGAATATCAAGAAGATTGTGCAGAAGATGGTAGTCACTTACAAAGACTGGCATGAAATGCTACCATTTGCCTTGCATGGGTACCGCACGTCGATCAGAACATCCACCGGGGCAACACCGTATCAACTTGTGTATGGTATGGAAGCAGTCCTACCCGTTGAAGTTGAATTACCCTCTCTACGGGTACTGATGGATGTTAAGTTGAACGAAGCAGAATGGGTTCGGTCCCGATACGAGCAACTGAGTCTGATTGAAGAGAAGAGATTGGCTGCAATCTGTCACGGGCAGTTATATCAGAAGAGAATGAAGAAAGCCTTCGATCAGAAAGTCAGGCACCGAGAGTACCAAGTAGGAGATCTTGTGCTGAAAAGAATCCTCCCTCCTCATACAGACCACAGGGGCAAGTGGACCCCGAACTATGAAGGACCGTTTGTAGTAAAGAAAGTGTTCTCTGGTGGAGCACTGATGCTCAGCACTATGGATGGTGAAGACTTCCCGTCCCCTGTAAATTCAGATGCAGTTAAAAAATACTTCGCATAAAAATGACCCGCTGGACACAAAAACAGAATGTAAGCCCAGGAAAAAATAGGGCATCCTGGCGAGTCAAAAACAGAATAAAAAGACTCGGGCAAAAATAAGGGAAAATAAACAAAAAAAAAGAGTACACCCGCTGAGTTGAAAAGCCGCATTGGACAACTCAGGCAAAAATGGGTATCCCGATGGATTGAAAACCCGAAAGGGCAATCCATGCAAAACAAGGGAATAAGCGAACAACTGCATGCTGAATTTGTCTATATCGTTTACAACTTGGTAAGCTCCGGAAGGATCAAGCTTCTTTCAGAATCAACCTTCTTCAGAAAGCAAGACGAGAAGAACGTCAAATGTCATACGAGTCATAGCAAAGGGAAGCTCCTTAAAGCGTCGTCAACATTGCCAGCATTTTGTTTCTCAATTTGTAACAATCTCCTCATTTCGGGGGATATGTTTCTTTGACTGTATCTCGCCAATTCAGGGCACTTGAATTAATAAAAGCAGATTTTCAGTCATGTTTCGTCTTGTACATTTTTATTTGCAAAAAATGTCTGATGTCTTAAGAAAAACTGATCGCATAAATACAGATGCTTATCTTCAAAATATATAATAAAAGTCACATGCTTGCAGGAAATATACTTACTCTCAGAAGTTTTTAAACTCCTATGATGGAATCCAGTAAAGGGTACCTCGGGATTACTTGTGCGTTTCCCTATCTTTGCAGGATTGCAGGTATCCAGAACGCAACACGGGGCATGAAAGCTTCACTCCAGCAAGCTGACAAATCAACACTCAGCCTTAGCACCCAAAGTGTCTTCTCCCCAGCTGAGTTTCCACTTGCTATTTCTCCCCCAGCCGAGTTGCCAATCATTCCCAGTTAAGTACAAAAGCTAGGGAGCCATCTCCCCACAGAGTTTCAGCCTCTATCCGGAAGGACAACGCGTGAAGGAATCACAACAGAGTGAAGAAAGCTTCTACAAACCCCAGCTGGGTCTCTCAGTACAAGGATATGTCTATCAGTGACCTATATCCCCAGGCAAACACATCTCGTCAGATCTACCAATGATCTCATCCCCAGCTGGGATGTCCATTTCAACCAGATCGACCAGAGATCTTCATGAGCCACGGGATCCAAATCCCGGTTTGGTATCTTTGCATAATCATGGCATTTGCATCACATTCACCCACAAAGTGTAGCATTCCGTCTAACACGGGGCATTATGGCAAAAATCAAACATATAGCATAATCATAAGCCATGTAAATATTGAAATCCATCAACATACAGAAAACTCCCTCCCAAAAATCCCCAACGGAGATTCCCCAGCAAAAAACAGTTGCCTCACATTCACAAACACCAGTATATGCCTCCTTTAGACACCCGTCCGTGTCATCATTCCCCAGTAAAGTCGCCAAAACACTCTTTGCAAACAGTACCACCCGCATTACAAATACCTTGTGGCACCCGTCCGTGTCATATCCCCAGCAGAAAGCCAAAGACATCCTCTTTGCACTCACATATACTTATATAATTTTCTTGACATCCGTCCGTGTCATTTTCCCCAGTGCAGTAACATAAACACTTTGTATATCAGATACTTGTTCATACTATACTTTTCTTCTTTCGACACTCGTCCGTGTAACTCTCCCCAGCAGTTAAACAATCATCTATACATACTCATACTCATACAGATACTCGTCCGTATCTTGTATACACCACTTATATCCCCGCAGATTCGACACTAGTCCGTGTTCTTTGTTAACCAGTTGGTACTCGTACGTACCATCATCTTAGAGCATGCGTCAAGCGTTTGTTTCTACCTGATACTCGTCCTTATCATAGTCTTAAGGATGCTCGTCCGCATCTTTAATCCATACACTGTGTCAAACACTTCTGTCTTCTTGAATTTAGACACTCGTCTGTGTCTATCATTCCCCAGAAGAATCCCTTCAGATTCAACACTCGTCCGTGTTCTCTGTTAACCCGTTGATACTCGTCCGTATCATCATCTCTGAACACGTGTCAGTACTTGTTTCTACCCGATACTCGTCCGTATCGTAGTCTTAAGGATGCTCGTCCGCATCTTTAATCTATACACAAACATCTAAACACTTATACCTTTTGTTTCTTGGGTATAAACACTCGTCCGTGTTTACTACTCCCCAGTAGATCGTCAACAAAGCAAATTTTCCTTTTTATCTGACATTCGTCCTGTGTCATGATAAGCCCTGAGAGCATCCGTACCCTGCTAGGTGGTCGTCCTCCACCTCTTGATGGTCTTCCTCCATCATGCTCATCCGATGGCCGTCCCCATCGTTGATTTTTCTATCCGACATTCGTCCTATGTCGTGATATTTAGCAGCCGTCCCCTGCTAGTTGGTCGTCCTCCACCTCTTGATGATCGTCCTTCATCATTTTATCCAATGGCCGTCCCCATTATTGATTTTGGTTATCTGACATTCGTCCTATGTCATGATAAACCTTGAGAGCAGCCGTCCCCTGCTAGGTGGTCGTCCTCCACCTCTTGATGGTCGTCCTCCATCTTGCTCGTCCGATGGCCGTCCCCATCGTTGACCTTTTTATCCGGCATTCGTCCTATGTCGCGATATTTTCGGCAGCCGTACCCTGCCAGGTGGTCGTCCTCCACCTTAGATGACCGTCCCTCATCTTAACCCAACAGAGAAGCCGTCCCCTGCTAGGTGATCGCCCTTCACCTTTGATGACCGTACCTCATCATCTGTTTATTTCATTTATTCTTTAACCCGATGGCCGTCCCCGTCGTGGTCCCTTTTCCTTTCAGTTTAGCCCGATGGCCGTCCCCATCATGTTTCATTAATCCCCAGAAAATTTTACAGCTTTACCTTGATGGTCGTCCCCATCATAATACCTTTTTATCCCCAGCATGTCGGCCGTCCCCGTCATTGCTTTATTTTTCTCACTTTCCCCAGCATATCGGCCGTCCCCGTCATTGCTCTTTACCCAGCAGTCGTCCCCTGCTCGACGGTCGTCCTCCGTCGCCCGCACTTTATAATATACTTTATTTTCTTTTACAATCTATATCCTTTTTCTTCTTCATTCTGTGAGTGCAAATTTTGGACTTTCTTTGGTATTCAACCACAAGTTATCTTGTTTGCCTGATAAGCCGTCGCTTACATCCTGCACAGCTAACTCATGTTTGAATAGGGGAAACTGTAAACACCCCAAATTTGCCCTCACCCATTTCACCATGGCTTGTGATCATTTCATATGCATAAACTCAATCATAACATCTCATATCACATTTTTGATCCACTGCATTGGTTCCAAGTCATCTGCATCTAGGGTTTGTGATCTGAGCAATCTAAGAGCTTCTTGAGCCATTCCAAAGGCCATCAATCACTTCAAAGAGCTCCATGTGTGTTCAAGTATCATATTATACTCCCTCAAAATCAGGAATGTCAAAGAATCACAAGAACTGAGATTGGTATGGAAGCAGAGCCAGGCTTGACTGCACAGATGACCTAAAATTAGGGTTTTGGTTTCAGAGGCCATAACTCCAATTTATTTGGTAATTCTTGTTTCTATTGGTCTCTATATGGTATAGGGAGTATGCATATCAATTTTCATGAAGAAATTCCAAGGGGAAGTCATCTGATCAAGAGTTGACTTTTCAGGCAAGTTAGTGCAAAATCAGGGCATCTGAGGCCCCCAATGACCCAACCAAGGGGTGTTCTTCATCATTTTGAATGTATATGACCTTTATTTGATCACAGAAGAAGTTGTAAGTTCACAAAATTCAAAAATTCCAAGTCTTTTGCAAAGTTGACTTTTTGGGCAAGTTTGACTTTTAATGAAAATGCCATTTTTGGCAACTTTTTCAACCCTTACTTTTTGATCCAAAAATGCTTCAAATGAAAAAACTTTGGTCATGAAAGTTGTAGAATAGATCTTTCCCTTTTCAAAAAGTACAAGAACATGACCTAATTCATTTTTGATCAAAAGTTATGGCTTGTCAAAGTTGGCAAAAATCACTAAATTTCAAGTCATGCACCAAAGAGGCAAAGTTGCAAATTCACTTCTCAAGGCCAATTAAGTCATCAAATGGGCTTCTAATCCACACAACATGATCACACAACATCTAAAGTTCAGAATGCACCCAAGGAATCACATGTTTTATGGCCCATGGATCAAGTTTCTTCCATAAGAACCAAAGTGGACCAAGTTGCAAAAGTCATGATAACTTCTCATCCACTTGCTGCCTAGTTTGCTGAACCATCCTAGCCCTTTCCCTCATCATGCTGCACAGGACATGCCTCTTGTACTAGGCTAGCAAGTTGCCCATGCCCTTCTTACACAAAAGTTGACATTTTGCAAAAGCACCCATACCTATCACAAAAGGACATGTCATGTCATCTGACCAATAACATTTGTTTATACAAAGAAAATGCAAGCCAAAGCACATAACAAGCAAGCCTGAAACCAGCCATAACACAACTCTCTCATTTTCACCCCATTTTGCAAAAACTCTTCGAAACACTCTCCTCAAGCCACAAACTCATAAACAAACTTCACAAACCTTCTCACCATGCTTCACTGAACCCAAACCAACCTTCAAAGCAGCCTGAAACTCAAAGAATCAGAAATACGATCCTCACCTGAGCTTGAACAGAACTTCTGTAAACTCTCAAACCAGCCCAAATAAATTTGTTCCAAGCCTTTCAGAAGCATAAGGGAAGTCATAGGAGTGGTTTTGCATAAGAGAAGGGGTCAGAAAGTTCCAGACTGAAGAGCTTCAAACTCAGGTAGCTTCATGAACTTTTTTTTCCAGAAGCATGATTTTAAGTTCTTAATCAAATCTACATGCTTCCCTGATCATGAATATGTGGTTGTTTTCGAAAATAAGTGAAAAATGAGTATGTATGCAGTCTCTGAAACTTTTTGCCCTAAAACTATTTTGATTCGATTTGGCTGATTTAGGATTGATAAATGTTGTTTGAATGGGGGGTTTGATTCGTGTTTGAGTGGGGAAGAGTTCTGGATAGTTAGTTTTCATTTTCATTGCGTGTAGAGAGAGTTTGTGTTTTTGACTCACCGGAGAAGATGACCGGAACCACTGTTCCGGTCATCTGAAAGTCATTAGGGCAAAATTAGGGCTTAATCACTTAATTAGCCAAGTTTGAATATCAGCCATTGGATATGGCGCTAGGTCAATTCGCGCGCGTGCATGTTTGAATCTGGACCATCAGATTGGATTACTTTTCTTTTTCAGCTTTAAATTCATTTTAATTTTCATATTATTTTATTTAATTTGTACATTTTATTAAAAATAGTAAAACTTATTCAAAAATTCTGAAATTTTTTATACAAGCTTTTATTAAATTTCAGAAACCAAAAATATTTTTATTTTTATTTTTTGCATTTTAAAAATATTTTTAAATATTTAAAAGTTTATTTTTAATTAATTAATGAGGATTAATTAATTAAAAATGCTTTTAGGTATTTAAAAATCACAAAAAAAATTCATGAAACATTTAAAAACATTTAGAAACATTGTCCAACCCTCAAACCAAATTTCTTTTTTGATCTTGATGCATTTTGAGAATTTTCCATGGAATTAATTCATTTTCAAAGCATTATTTTGATCCAAACTTCCAAAAATCACTTCTGCCTAGCCATTGAGAGTTGGACTTTGATTCTTTTTGCATTGTGTTTAGAATATCATGTAGTTTGTGAGATTAAATTGGCATGAATTGATCTTGCAGTTTCCATTTGTTTGGCATTTTTCTTGTTAAGGAACCCTAAAACCCTAGAAAACTTAGAAAAATCATAACTTGAGTTAGGTTAAGAGTTGGAACTTCTCCTTTGGGCAGTGGGTTAGTATAGGTTTAGGGATCCTTTGAATGCATTTTCAATTTTTTATCTTGGTGTTTGCTTCTGATTTTGGTTTTTGTTTGATGCTTTGATCATAAACCCTAATTTGGGCTTCCATTTGCATACACCTTGCATTTGCATTCATACCTTGACTTGCCTTAGTATTTTGTGCATCCATTTGGTTCATTTGACATCTTAAGACATATTGAAAGCATGTTTGATCATTGCATCTTGCATTTGCCATGTTGTATGCCATATGCACTTCATAACTTTTCATATGTGTTCATGGTTCTTAGCTTGTTTCATTTGCATCCATGAGCTTGTATGATCATCCCCATGTGTTGTTTCATGTTTGTAGCATCTCATAACATCATTAACATCATGTATGTGCTTCTGGTTTTGTTTCTCATCATGCCATTCCATTCCATTTGACATTGCATTGTATTTCTTTCACTAACTTTTCAGGTGGTAAGCAACTTTGAGAAGTGAATTTGCCTTCACTTCTCACACTTTCTTCTCACTCTACCTCATGCATCCTTGCTGCATTTTATTATGTGTTTGAGTTTGAGCATGCTCATTCTTCTTCTTCTCACTTTCTTTCCTCAAGTGACTTGTCTTCTTAAATGAAGCAAGTTACTTTGCTTCTCCTGATCCTTTCATCTGCTTCCTGGTGGTTCCATTGAAGATTTCTCTTGTTAACCTCACAAACCCTAGGAACAACCAAGCATGACAATGATTAGGGTTTTGATTAGTCCCCCCTCTTAGTTTTACCTTTGTATCTCTTTGAGTCTTCTCTTCTCATCTCACAATCAGGGACTAAACCCTAAAGGCTTTAAGGCTTTGTGATTAAGCTTATGCCTGCATCCTTCTATTAGGATGGAGTGTATAACTTTAATCCTAAGTGTTAAACCCTTAATGTGTTTAAATCTCTTAATCAATTCACTTAATAATCATCAAGACATCACACTTGTAACTTGGGCCTTGCATTAGGGTTCTAATTCTTCCTTAATTGGTTAAGAAAGACTAACCCTAGTGTTAATGGACAAGTCCTCCTCAAGTTGTCTTACAAACCCTAAAAATCACTTCATCATCTTACCATTAATCTGAAATCCACTTGATAAAGGCTTTGTTTTGTCATGAGTTTAATCCCTAATCATGGATTAAGTTGAGGAGCTTTCCTCATCTTAAACATTCTCATCTATTATCCTTCTATTAGGATGGTGTAATGGGTCTGTTTAATCCCTGATTATGGCTTAATCTCATTACTTAACACTAAACAAAAACAACAAAAACATCTAAATAATCACAAGTAGGTTAATGATCTTAATCCTACACCAAAGGTGATTAAGTGTGAGAATCTGACTTCACACTTAAGGTACTCTCATTACCCCTAATCAGAGGGAAGATGTGATGAGTTTACTAGCCTATTGGTTTAGGCTTAAGCTCATTTTCTTATGACAAACTTCAAAAAGCAATAAAAGACTGAAAACTCAAAAAAACAAACAATAATCGTCTCCTTCGGGATTCCTTTCTCATCACCTTCACTCACAAACGAGAACTAGCTTCTTCCGTCTAATGCAAGACAGTTTGCACCTGAGCCAGACAGGTCATACACTTGAGCATAGACAAGTAAGCAGTTCACAAGTCAATTCATCTTTCAGTCTCTTTGGGTCGAACTACGGTGTTCTGACTTCCTCATTGCACGAGAGGATACGTAGGCATAACTTAACAGTTATCGAACAAAAGTCTCTGTATATTCCCCCTCCTTCCAGCTTCATTCTTTTAAGCCTCATAGTCATGAGCATTTCACTCTTATCCTTACACTGACACTGTATATATCACACTTTACACTTCTTTTACACTGACACCTGTACATTCTTTTCCAGCTATTTTATACACAGATTGCACTGACACTACCTCTTTAAAACACAAATCTTTTGAGCGTGGATCCCGTCGAGTACGACGAACAATCTGGGTGCTAATACCTTCCCAGGTTGTAACCAACCCCCTTTCTCAGTCTCTCTGGTTCGCAACCGTCTTATCCATGTCTTTCTAGGTCTATGCAGCATTGCCTTTCCTCCGGGATAAAAATGCCTAGCTGGCGACTCTTTTCTTCTCCAGTGAGTTCACTACTGTGTGTTCTCACTGTTCTTTTCACCGACCGTTCGCGTCCGTACCTTTATTTGGGCCAGTCCCATCTATCGGGAGCGACATTTTTGAGACTCCAAGGACCTTAATTTTTCAGCAATTTCATCCAGCCTTCTGTCATAGGCCTCATCTCCAGCACCCATCACTGTGAACTGATCCTCCTGGGGGTCTTCTTGCAGCACTCTGCCTGCAGTGGCAGTCCCTTGAACATTAGCAGGGATATTGATTTCTGGATGAAGGTGGGGTCCAAATACAGGGGGGTTGACATGAGGCTGAACCCTCTCGTTGTTGCTTGTCCCAGCAGTCCCTAGATGGGGATCTTCCTGATTCTGCCTTTCTACCATTGCTCTTAATCTCTCTTGGCTTTGAGCCATATTGTTCATCACCTCCATAAATTGTGTCATCTGAGCCCTCATTTCTAATCTTTCATTGGCCATTTGGTTCCTGACCTCTGTAAGGTCCTGTTGTACCTGGTCCATCTGTATACCCGGAAGGTTGTTACGGGTTGGATATCTGTGTGGACGGTTGAGTGGAAATACCCGACGTCGAGCAATAGTTCCTGAGATTGCAACAGAGTTAGTAACAAAAATAAAACAAACCTACAAAACAAACAAAGGGTTAGCATGCAATGCAGTATGCTTATTTGTTTCTAAGGTATCCGGCTTGGCACTTGGTTTTGACCTTTCCAGACCCTTGAAGATGCTTGTGATTTTGCTTGAAAGAAACTCAGATGGAACAAACTGATACATATATTACAAAAAAGCAAATGATACATAGATTGTTTCTTACAAATCATGCCCTCTGAGGGGTCAACAATACGACATAAGAAATAAAAGTACATGAAATGAAAGCAACAACAAGCAAAAGTCAGACACCAAGACCAAACTCATCCTCCTGAACTTCCTTGAGAAGTGCTTCAGTCACAGGATCAGCTGGACGCTCTGTGAGATTCCTGATAAGGAGATTCCGGGTAGTAACAGCTGCAGTTAGCTTCTTGTGTTGACTCTGGTCCTTTAACCTTTTCACACCGGCTCTAATCTTCAACTCTGAGATTTCTCTTTGGGCTTCTAGAAAGGCTTCCTGTTGCTCCTTTGTACTAGCCTCCAACTGCTCAATCTTGTCCTGAGTCCTCTTATCTTCCAGAGTACGAGCTTCGGTGATCCTGACCCACCTAGCTTGACTCTCCTTCAGATACAAATCAGTCCTGGCCTTCTGGAACTGGGCTTCCTTGCAGGCATTCTTCAGAATTTGTTCTCCAGCCCTAGACTTCTTGATGTAATCCTCAGACTTCTCAATCCTAGCCAGATGCTCCACCTTCAACTTTTCCAACCTTTCAATATCCAACCTACCATCACTCCTCTCCCAGAGGGTCTTCTGTAGGGCCTGAGTCAACTTCTCATTTCTCTCTTTTAATTGCTCAAACTCCTCCAAACTGACAGTGACTGGAGGTGGTGCTGAGGATGGCCCAGGCATATCTTCCATGGTGAAGGGCATCCCAGAAAATTGAACCCTGGCATGGGACCACTCATAGTACTGTGCTGATGCCACATTGTTGCACTTCCCCAGAATGGTTACTCCTTTAGTCTGAACATTGTCCCAGGCCCAGGCTGCTTGCCTAACAATAGCCAGATTAGGCTTGTTCTCACAATAAAGAGTCTCAGCCAAATCTTGTGCCTTAGGAGTGTGGACCAATGCGTAGCCCAGTTTTCTTTTGAATAGCAGAGGGTTGTAATTGATGCAACCCTTAACTCCTATCAGGGGTACATTGGGAAACTGCCCACAACTGGTAATGATGTCCCTGCCTTTTGTGCTTTGAGTGCACCACCTGATATCAGCTGAGGTCAAAGCAGTGAGTCTTCTAGCCCAGTTTCTTTGCTGGTGAGGGTTCAAGAATGCATCAGTCTTTGGCAAATGCTTGAGCAGCCAAGTATGGAACAAGGGAGCACAACATCTCACTAATCTTCCTCTTTGATTTTCATTCCTTTGGTGAACAGAGTAGTAGAAATCCCCCAATAAAGTGGGCACTGGGTTCCTCAGGATGAAAAGATGGATTGCATTCTTGCTGATGAATCTAGGGTCATCTGCAAATAATATGATCCCATATATGCTAAGGGCTAATAAAGCACAGACTGCCTTCCACTCTCCCAAAGAAGCCTTCATGGTAGCCTGAGAGATCAAGAAGTCCAGGTGTAAACCAGAGACTCCAGCCTTGGTAGTCATATTCTGCCCAATCAGGACTGGTTCTAAATACAAGGCCTTTGCCACCTCTTTATTACTAGGAAAGACCATCTCAGGGTTGAAGGGGACTCCACCCCTGATAGGTACACCAACCAATGATGAATACTCTTCTAACAAAGGGCCCAACTGAAAATCCTAAAAAGTGAAACACCTCAGAGGGGGATCATAGAACTGCAGGCAGGTATGAATCAGGCTCCTCTGTGAAGGGTCCAAATCCATAACCACATCAAGTATGCCTCCATAGTGTTCTCTGAATAGTGGTATATGGTCTGGAGTAATCAGGGTCTGAATCCTCCTGATGTCAGCTAGCTCAGGCTGAAAGAAGTGGTAGGAGATGTTACTCTTCTTAGGTGCCATGTTGTTGAAGAAGAGCTGAAACAGGTGCTGATGATGGAGAATAGCACTGGAGATAGGCCACTGACAGGCAGGTGCAGGTGACTGAAGCAGGTAGCTGATAGCTGAAGTGGATGCTGATGAAGATAGGTCTATGCTGATGATGGGGTCAAAACCAAGCCAAAATAAAGTATGGATACCCTGAAAAACAAATAAGCAAATGTTAAAATGATGCAATGATGATGTATGCAAATGATATGCAAGGGTTTGTGACTGAGCTGGATCTGATCAAGTGCTCTGATATAAGCCCAAGTATGTTCAAGAAATCCAGATGGAGGTCTATAAGTCCAGTAACCAAGGTGGGGGACTCAAATAAAGAGCCATATATCCAGGGTTAAAATCACAAGAACTGTTCCAAAATGGAGTACTCTTAATCGAAACAAAGTAACAGGGTATGCTGCGGTCAAGGGTACCTGCAAACCTGTAAACAGCCCAACCCCCTCACAGGTGGTGTTCTAAAACAAGGATCCTCAGACTTGGATCAGTTATGAGAAGTGTAAACACTTCTAACCCGGAGGTACAGTGTTTACAATAACCATAAAAAATCCTCCTCTAATTCTCCTCAGTTTCTGAAGGTCATAATAAAGGTCATCCAGACTTAGCAGGCTTCCCAGATAGCCCTAGTATTGCAGGAAATCTGCAACACAGAGTTCTCAAGAAGAAACCCATATCTGAACCGTGTTTCATATTCCCGCACCAGACCGAGATGGAATGGGAAAGAATATGAACCACTCTAGCCTAGGTGTCACTCAGGTCCCAGGTATAGGACCTCAACTCTCAATAGAACACCCACCCACCAAAGCAACAAATAGATCCAGCCAGCACAGTATGACAATATGATATATGCAAAGCTATAAAGAAAGCAATAAAGCAACTGTACATAAAGCAATAAACAAAACAAATATACAAACACAAATAGCACATAACACCCCAGTAAACACAAATCAAACAAGCGCTAGGAGGAACCCACAAAAAGAACCAGAAGCCCTGGTTGCAGTATAAGGGTCCCCAGCAGAGTCGCCAAGCTGTCGCTCCCGATAAATGGGAATGGCCCAAATAAAGGTACAGACGCGAACGGTCGGCGAAAGGAACAATAAGAACACACAGCAGTGAACTCACTGGAGAAGAAAAGAGTCGCCAGCTAGGCATTTTTATCCCGGAGGAAAGGCAATGCTGCATAGACCTAGAAAGATATGGATAAGACGGTTGCGAACCAGAGAGACTGAGAAAGGGGGTTGGTTACAACCTGGGAAGGTATTAGCACCCAGATTGTCCGCCGTACTCGACGGGATCCATGCTTAAAAGATTTGTGTTTTAAAGGGGTAGTGTCAGTGCAATCTGTGTATAAAATAGCTGGAAAAGGATGTACAGGTGTCAGTGCAAAAGAAGTGAAGTGTAATATATACAGTGTCAGTGTAGGGACAGGAGTGAAATTCTCATGATAATGAGGCCAAAAGAATAAGGCTAGAAAGAGGGGGAATGTACAGAGACTTTTGTTCGATAACTGTTAAGTTATGCCTACGTATCCTCTCGTGCAATGAGGAAGTCAGAACACCGTAGTTCGACCCAAAGAGACTGAAAGATGAATTGACTTGTGAACTGCTTGCTTGTCTATGCTCAAGTGTATGACCTGTCTGGCTCAGGTGCAAACTGTCTTGCATTAGACGGAAGAAGAAAGTTCTCGTTTATGAGTGAATGAGATGAGAAAAGAATCCCGAAGGAGACGATTGTTGTTTGTTTTTGTGTTTTCAGTCTTTTATTGCTTTTGAAAGTTTGTCATAAGTTAATGAGCTTAAGTCTAAACCAATGGACTTAGTAAACTCATCACATCTTCCCTCTGATTAGGGGTAATGAGAATACCTTAAGTGTGAAGTCAGCTTCTCACACTTAATCACCTTTGATGTAGGATTAAGATCATTAACCTACTTGTGATTACTTAGATGTTTTTAGCGTTTTTGTTTAGTGTTGAGTAATGAGATTAAGCCATAATCAGGGATTAAACAAACTCATTACACCATCCTAATAGAAGGATAATAGATGAGAGTGTTTAAGCTGAGGAAAGCTCCTCAACTTAATCCATGATTAGGGATTAAACTCATGACAAAACAAGCCTTTGATTAAGTGGATTTTAATTAATGATAAGATGATGAAGTGATTTTTAGGGTTTGTAAGACAACTTGAGGGGGACTTGTCCATTAACACTAGGGTTAGTCCTTCTTAACCAGTTAAGGAAGAATTAGAACCCTAATGCAAGGCCCAAGTTACAAGCTTGATGTCTTGATGATTATTAAGTGTATTGATTAAAGGAGTTAAACACATTAAGGGTTTAACACTTAGGATTAAAGTTATACACTCCATCCTAATAGAAGGATGCAGGCATAAGCTTAATCACAAAGCCTTAAAGCCTTTAGGGTTTAGTCCCTGATTATGAGGTGAGATGAGAAGACTCAATGAGACACAAAGGTAAAAACTAAGTGGGGAGACTAATCAAAACCCTAATCATTGTCATGCTGGGTTATTCCTAAGGTTTGTGAGGTTTAAGAAAGAAATCTTCAATGGAACCACCAGGAAGCAGATGAAAGGATCAGGAGAAGCAAAGTAACTTGCTTCATTTAAGAAGACAAGTCACTTGAGGAAAGAAAGTAAGAAGAAGAAGAAAGAGCAAGCTCAATCTCAAAAACAAGACAAAATGCAGCAAGGATGCATAAAAGAGATGAAGAGAAGTTATGAGAAGTGAAGGCAAATTCACTTCTCAAAGTTACTTACCACCTGAAAAGTTAGTGAGAAAAATGCAATGCAATGCAAGATGGGATGAAATGGCATGATGTAAATCAAAACCAGAAGCAAATATGAGATAATAATGATGCTATGAGATGCTGCAAACATGAAACAACACATGGGGATGATCATACAAGCTCATGGATGCAAATGAAACAAGTTAGGAAACATGAACATACATGAAAAGTTATGAAATGCAAATGGCATACAACATGGCAAATGCAAGATGCAATGATCAAACATGCTTTCAATGTGTCTTAAGATGTCACATGAATCAAATGGATGCAAAAAATGCTATGGCAAGTCAAGGTATGAATGCAAATGCAAGATGTATGCAAATGGAAACCCAGATTAGGGTTTATGATCAAAGCATCAAACACAAACCAAAATCAGAAGCAAACACCAAGATAAAAAATTGAAAATTCATTCAAAGGATCCCTAAACCTATACTAACCCACTGCCCAAAGGAGAAGTTCCAACTCTTAACCTAACTCAAGTTATGATTTTTCTAAGTTTTCTAGGGTTTTAAGGTTCCTTAACAAGAAAAATGTCAAACAAATGGAAAATGAAAGATCAAATCATGACCATTTAATCTCACAAACTACATGCTAAACACAATGCAATGCAAAAAGAATCAAGGTCCAACTCTCAATGGTTAGGCAGAAATGATTTTTGGAAGTTTGGATCAAAATAATGCCTAAAAATGATTTTAATTCCATGAAAAATTCTCAAAATGCATCAAGATCAAAAAAGAAATTTGGTTTGATGGTTGGACAATGTTTCTAAATGGTTTTAAATGTTTCATGAATTTTTTGGTGATTTTTAAATACCTAAAAGTATTTTTAATTAATTAATTCTCATTAATTAATTAAAAATAAACTTTTAAATATTTAAAAATATTTTTTGAATGCAAAAAATAAAAATAAAAATGTTTTTGGTTTCTGAAATTAAATAAAAGTTTGTATAAAAAATTTCAGAATTTTTGAATAAGTTTTACTATTTTTAATAAAATGTACAAATTAAATGAAATAATATGAAAAATAAAATGAATTTAAAGCTGAAAAAGAAAAGTAATCCAATCTGATGGTCCAGATTCAAACATGCACGCGCGCGAATTGACCTGGCGCCATATCCAATGGCTGACATTCAAACTTGGCTAATTAAGTGATTAAGCCCTAATCTTGCCCTAATGACTTTCAGATGACCGGAACAGTGGTTCCGGTCATCTTCTCCGGCGAGTCAAAATGCCAAATCACTCTACACGCAATGAAAATGAAAACTAACTATCCATAACTCTTCCCCACTCAAACACGAATCAAACCCCCCATTCAAACAACATTTATCATTCCTAAATCAGCCAAATCGAATCAAAATAGTTTTAGGGCAAAAAGTTTCAGAGACTGCATACATACTCATTTTTCACTCATTTTCGAAAACAATCACATATTCATGATTAGGGAAACATGTAGAAGCTATTAAGAACTTAAAATCATGCTTCTGGAAAAAAAGTTCATGAAGCTACCTGAGTTTGAAGCTCTTCAGTCTGGAACTTTATGACCCTTTCTCTTGTGCAAAACCACTCCTATGACTTCCCTTATGCTTCTGAAAGGCTTAGAACAAATTTATTTGGGCTGGTTTGAGAGTTTACAGAAGTTCTGTTCAAGCTCAGGTGAGGATCGTATTTCTGATTCTTTGAGTTTCAGGCTGTTTTGAAGGTTGGTTTGGGTTCAGTGAAGCATGGTGAGAAGGTTTGTGAAGTTTGTTTATGAGTTTGTGGCTTGAGGAGAGTGTTTCGAAGAGTTTTGCAAAATGGGGTGAAAATGAGAGAGCTGTGTTCTGGCTGGTTTCAGGCTTGCTTGTTGTGGTGTTTGGCTTGCCTTTTCTTTGTATAAACAAATGCTATTGGTCAGATGACATGACATGTCCTTTTGTGATAGGTATGGGTGCTTTTGCAAAATGTCAACTTTTGTGTAAGAAGGGCATGGGCAACTTGCTAGCCTAGTACAAGAGGCATGTCCTGCGCAGCATGATGAGGGAAAAGGGCTAGGATGGTTCAGCAAACTAGGCAGCAAGTGGATGAGAAGTTATCATGACTTTTGCAACTTGGCTTGCCTTTGGTTCTTATGAGAGAAACTTGATCCATGGGCCATAAAACATGTGATTCCTTGGGTGCATTCTGAACTTTAGATGTTGTTTGATCATGTTGTGTGGATTAGAAACCCATTTGATGACTTAATTGGCCTTGAGAAGTGAATTTGCAACTTTGCCTCTTTGGTGCATGACTTGAAATTTAGTGATTTTTGCCAACTTTGATGAACCATATCTTTTGATCCAAAATGAATTAGGTCATGTTCTTGTACTTTTTGAAAAGGGAATGATCCATTCTACAACTTTCATGACCAAGGTTTTTCCATTTGAAGCTTTCTTGAATCAAAAAGTAAGGGTTGAAAAAGTTGCCTAAAATGACATTTCCATTAAAAGTCAAACTTGCTCAAAAAGTCAACTTTGCAAAAGACTTGAAATTCTTGAATTTTGTGAACTTCCAACTTCTTCCATGATCAAATAAGGATCATATACAATAAAAATGATGAAGAACACCTTTTGGTTAGGTCATTGGGGGCCTCAGATGCCCTGATTTTGCACTGACTTGTTCAGAAAGTCAACCTCTGATCAGATGACTTCCCCAAGGAATTTCTTCATGAAAATTGATATGCATAGTCCCTATACCATATAGAGACCAATAGGAACAAGAATGACCAAAAAAATTGGAGTTATGGCCTTTGAAACCAAAACCCTAATTCTAGGTCATCTGTGTAGTCAAGCCTGGCTATGCTTCCATACCAATCCCAGTTCTTGTGATTCTTTGACATTCTTGACTTTGAGGGAGTATAATATGATACTTGAACACACATAGACCCCTTTGAAGTGATTGATGGCCTTTGGAATGGCTCAAGAGGCTTCTGGATTGCTCAGATCACAAACCCTAGATGCAGATGACTTTGAATCTATGCAGTGAATCAAAATTGTGGTATGAGATGGTATGATTGAGTTTATGCATATGGAATGATCACAAGCCATGGTGAAATGGGTGAGGGCAAATTTGGGGTGTTTACAGCTGCCCCTATTCAAACATGAGTTAGCTGTGCAGGATGTAAGCGACGGCTTAGCAGGCAAACAAGATAACTTGTGGTTGAATACAAAAGACAGTCCAAAATTTGCACTCACAGAATGAAGAAGAAAAGGGATATAGATTGTAAAAGAAAATAAAGTATATTGTAAAGTGCGGGCGACGGAGGACGACCGTCGAGCAGAGGACGACTGCTGGGTAAAGAGCAATGACGGGGACGGCCGACATGCAGGAAAAGTGCGGAAAATAATGCAATGACGGGGACGGCCGACATGCTGGGGATAAAAGAATTATGATGGGGATTAATGAAACATGACGGGGATGGCCATCAAGTTCATAAAGCAAAGTAACCAACGATGGGGACGGCCATCGGGCTAAACTGATGAAGGACGATCATCAGGAAAAGGAAAAGGGACCACGACGGGGACGACCATCGGGTTAAAGAATAAATGAAATAAACAGATGATGAGGTACGGTCATCAAAGGCGAAGGACGATCACCTAGCAGGGGACGGCTGCTCTGTTGGGTACAAGATGAGGGACGGTCATCTACGGTGGAGGACGACCACCTGGCAGGGTACGGCTGCCGAAAATATCGCGACATAGGACGAATGCCGGATAAAAGGTCAACGATGGGGACGGCCATCAGATGAGCATGATGGAGGACGACCATCAAGAGGTGGAGGACGACCACCTAGCAGGGGACGGCTGCTCTCAAGGTTTGTCTTGACATAGGACGAATGTCAGATAACCAAAATCAACAATGGGGACGGCCATTGGATAAAATGATGAAGGAAGATCATCAAAAGGTGGAGGACGACCACCTAGCAGGGGACGGCTGCTAAATATCACGACACAGGACGAATGTCGGATAGAAAATCAACGATGGGGACGGCCATCAGATGAGCATGATGGAGGACGACCATCAAGAGGTGGAGGACGACCACCTAGCAGGGTACGGCTGCTCTCAGGGTTTATCATGACATAGGACGAATGTCAGATAAAAAGAAATTGTTTCGTTGGCGATCTACTGGGGAATAGTAAACACGGACGAGTGTTTACATTCCAAGAAACAAAAGGTATAAGTGTTTAGATGTTTGTGTATAGATTAAAGATGCGGACGAACATCCTTAAGACTATGATACAGACGAGTATCAGGTAGAAACAAGTACTGACACGTGTTCAGAGATGATGATACGGACGAGTATCAACTGGTTAACGGAGAACACGGACGAGTGTCGAATCTGAAAGGACTCTTCTGGGGAATGGTAGACACAAACGAGTATCTATACTCGAGAAAACAAGAGTGTTTGACACAGTGTATGGATTAAAGACGCGGACGAGCATCCTTAAGACTATGATACGGACGAGTATCAGGTAGAAACAAACGCTTGACGCAAGCTCTGAGATGATGGTACGGACGAGTACCAACTGGTTAACAAAGAACACGGACGAGTGTCGAATCTGCGGGGATATAAATAGTGTATACAAGATACGGACGAGTATCTGTATAAGTAATGTATAGATGAGTGTTTATCTGTTGGGGAAAGTGACACGGACGAGTGTCAAAAGAGGGAAAAGTATAGTATAAACAAGCATCTGATGTACAAAGTGTTTATATCACTGTGCTGGGGAAAGTGACATGGATGGATGTCAAGGAAATGTATATAAGTATTTGTGAGTGCAAAGAGGATGTCTTTGGCTTTCTGCTGGGGGTATGACACGGACGGGTGTCAAAAAGGTATCTGTAATGCGGGTGGTACTGTTTGCAAAGAGTGTTCTGGCGACTTTACTGGGGAGTATTGATACGGACGGGTGCCGAAGAGAGTATATACCGGTGTTTGTGAATGCAAGGCAACTGTGTTTGCTGGGGAATCTCCGCTGGGGATTTTGGGGGAGTTTTATGTTGATGGACTGTTATTACTCACAAGTGTTTGATTCAGAACATGGCTTATGATTATGCTATATGTTTGATTTTTGTCGTAATGCTCCGTACTAGACGGAATGCTACACTTTGTGGGTGAATATGATGCGAATGCTATGATTATGCAAAGATACCAATCCGGGACTCGAATCCCGTTGCTGTGGAGATTTTTGGTCGATCTGTCTGAAGTGGACATCCCAGCTGGGGATAAGGTCATTTGATAGATCTGATGAGATGCTATTGCTTGGGGATATAGGTCACTGATAGATCTATCCTTATAACGAGGGACCCAGCTGGGGTTTGTAGAAGCTTTCGTCACTCTGTTGTGATCCCTTCGTGCATTGCTCTTCTGGATAAAGGCTGAAGCTCTGTGGGAAGATGGTCCCCTGACTTTTGTACTTGGCTGAGGATGAAATGGCAACTCGGCTGGGGAGAAAGAGGGATCACTGAAAGATCTCCCTAGAGATTCTGTTGAGGAGGGTTCTTGACTCAGCCGGGGATATGGGTGTCTTCCGGTGCTGCCCTGTTGGAGAGGTGATGCCTGGCAACTCTGATGGGGAGAAGTAACAAGTGGCAACTCAGCTGGGGAGAAGACACTTTGGGTGCTAAGGCTGAGTGTTGATTTGTCAGCTTGCTGGAGTGAAGCTTTCATGCCCCAAGTTGCGCTCTGGATACCTGCAATCCTGCAAAGATAGGGAAACGCACAAGTGATCCCGAGGTATCTTTTACTGGATTCCGTCATAGGAGTTTAGACACTTTTGAGAGTAAGTATATTTCCTGCAAGCATGTGACTTTTATTACATATTTTTTTGAAGATAAGCATCTGTATTTATGCAATCAGTTTTTTAGAGACATCAGACATTTTTGCAAATAAAAATGTACAAGACGAAACATGACAGGAAATCTGGTTTTATTAATTCGCGTGCCCTGAATTGGCAATATACAGTCAAAGAAACAAATCCCCTGAAATGAGGAGATTGTTACAAAATGAGAAAACAAAATGTGTTGGCAATGTTGACGACGCTTTAAGGAGCTTCCCTTTGCTATGACTCGTATGACATTTGACGTTCTTCTCGTCTTGCTTTCTGAAGAAGGCTGATTCTGAAAGAAGCTTGATCCATCCGAAGCTTACCAAGTTGTGAGTGATACAGACGAATTCAGAATGCAGTTGTTCGCTTACTCCCTTATTTTGCATGGATCGCCTTTTCGGGTTTTCAATCCATCGGGATACCCATTTTTGCCTGAGTTGTCCAATGCGGCTTTTCAACTCAGCGGGTGTACATTTTTTCTTATTTCCCTTATTTTTGCCCGAGTCTTTTATTTTGTTTTTGACTCGCCGGGATGCCCTATTTTTGCCTGGACTTACATTCTGTTTTTATGTCCAGCGGGTCATTTTTATGCGAAGTATATTTTTAACTACATCTGAATTCACAGGGGACGGGAAGTCTTCACCATCCATGGTGCTGAGCATCAGCGCTCCACCAGAGAAAACTTTCTTTACTACAAATGGTCCTTCATAATTCGGAGTCCATTTGCCCCTGTGGTCTGTATGAGGAGGGAGGATTCTTTTCAGCACAAGATCTCCTACTTGGTACTCTCGGTGCCTGACTTTCTGATCGAAGGCTCTCTTCATTCTCTTCTGATATAACTGCCCATGACAGATTGCAGCCAATCTTTTCTCTTCAATCAGACTCAGTTGTTCGTATCGGGCCCGAACCCATTCTGCTTCACTCAGTTTAACATCCATCAGTACCCGTAGAGAGGGTAATTCAACTTCAACAGGTAGGACTGCTTCCATACCATACACAAGTTGATACGGTGTTGCCCCAGTGGATGTTCTGATCGACGTGCAGTACCCATGCAAGGCAAATGGTAGCATCTCATGCCAGTCTTTGTAGGTGATTACCATCTTCTGCACAATCTTCTTGATATTTTTATTAACTGCCTCAACAGCGCCGTTCATCTTTGGCCTGTAAGGAGAAGAATTGTGATGTTGGATCTTGAAGTCCCGGCACAGTTCTGCCATCATTTTGTTATTCAAGTTGGAACCATTGTCAGTAATGATTCGCTCGGGAACTCCATATCGACAGATGATATCTCTTTTCAGAAATCTGGCTACCACTTGTCTTGTAACGTTTGCATAAGACGCTGCTTCGACCCACTTGGTGAAATAGTCAATGGCGACCAGGATGAATCTGTGGCCGTTTGAAGCAGTCGGCTCGATCTTTCCAATCATGTCAATGCCCCACATGGCAAAGGGCCAGGGTGAAGACATCACATTCAAAGGATTGGGGGGTACATGCACTTTATCCGCATAAATCTGGCATTTATGACACTTCCTGGCATAGGCACAACAGTCGGCATCCATTGTGATCCAGTAATAACCTGATCTTAGCAACTTCTTTTCCATGGCATGCCCTCCTGCATGGGTACCAAAGGATCCTTCGTGCACCTCGTGCATCAACAAGTCTGCTTCTGTTCTATCGACGCATCTGAGCAGTACCATATCAAAGTTTCTCTTGTACAGGGAACCATCAGTATTCAGGAAGAAACTGCCAGCAAGCCTTCTTAGTGTCTTCTTATCATTGGAAGATGCCCCAGGTGGGTATGTTTGATCCTCCAAGAAGAACTTAATGTCATGGAACCAAGGCTTATCATCTTTGACAACATCTGCTGCGAACACATATGCTGGTCTGTCAAGTCTGGACACTGAGATTTGAGGTACAAAGTTGGCAGCTTGAACTTTGATCATGGATGAAATGGTAGCAAGAGCATCTGCAAACTGATTCTCGTCCCGAGGGATATACTCAAGCTTGACTGTTGTAAAGAAAGTCAATAACCTCCTTGTATAATCCCTATAAGGTATCAGATGATCCTGGTGGGTGTACCATTTGCCGTTGGTTTGATTGATTACCAGAGCTGAATCTCCGAATACGGTCAATGTCTTGATCCTGAGGTCAATGGCTTCCTTAAGACCCATAATGCAAGCTTCGTATTCAGCTTCGTTGTTAGTGCAGTTAAAGGTGAGTTTTGCCGAGAAAGGCATATGAACTCCTTTAGGTGTAATGAGTACTGCACCAACACCACGACCATTCATATTAACGGCCCCATCAAACATCATAGTCCATTCTTCTTCCGGGTCAGGCCCTTCAGTGTGAACAGGCTCTTCATGATCTTTTGCTTTTATGAACATGATGTCTTCATCAGGGAAGTCAAACCTCATAGGCTGGTAATCATCAATAGGTTGCTCAGCAAGATATTCAGACAATACACTGCCCTTGATGGCCTTCTGAGAGGTGTACTGAATGTCATACTCTGTGAGGATCATTTGCCATCTTGCAACCCGTCCGGTAAGTGCTGGCTTCTCAAATATGTACTTAACTGGGTCCATTTTGGAGATCAATAAAGTAGTGTGGGTCAACATATACTGTCTCAGTCGGCGAGCAGCCCACGCTAAAGCACAGCAAGTTTTCTCGAGCAGTGAATAACGTTGTTCACAGTCGGTAAACTTTTTGCTTAGGTAGTATATTGCATACTCTTTTCGACCAGACTCGTCATGCTGGCCTAGCACACACCCCATTGACTCTTCTAATACTGTCAAGTACATTATCAGAGGTCTTCCTTCAACTGGAGGCATAAGGATTGGAGTTTCTTGTAAGTATTCCTTGATCTTGTCAAAAGCCTTCTGGCAGTCTTCGTTCCACCTGACCGTCTGTTCTTTTCTCAACAATTTGAACAAGGGCTCACATGTTGCCGTAAGGTGAGATATGAACCTTGAGATGTAGTTAAATCTACCTAAGAACCCTCGAACTTCTTTTTCTGTCTTCGGTGCAGGCACTTGTTGGGGTTCAATCCCTTTCTCACTTACAATAAATCCCAGCAGCTTACCAGATCGCACCCCAAATGTGCACTTGTTGGGGTTCAACTTTAGTTGGTACTTCCTCAGACGCTTGAATAGCTTTAGCAGATTTACCAGGTGGTGTTCTTCAGTGAGGGACTTGGCAATCATATCATCCACATAACATTTGATTTATTTATGGATCATATCGTGGAATAATGTCACCATAGCCCATTGATATGTTGCACCAGCATTCTTCAATCCAAATGGCATTACCTTGTAACAGAACGTGCCCCAGGGTGTGATGAAGGTTGTCTTCTCCATGTCTTCAGGTGACATTTTGATCTGATTGTATCCTGAAAATCCGTCCATGAAGGAGAATACCGAGAACTGAGCCGTATTATCAACCAATACGTCAATGTGAGGTAATGGGAAATCATCTTTCGGGTTGGATCTGTTCAGATCCCGGTAGTCAACACACATTCTTACTTTGCCGTCTTTCTTAGGCACAGGCACAATATTAGCAACCCACGGTGGGTAGCTAGTTACAGCAAGGAACCCGACGTCCCATTGCTTCTGTACCTCTTCTTTGATTTTCATTGCCATGTCTGGGCGAGTACGACGCAGTTTCTGTTTAACTGGCGGGCATTCTTCTCTTAAAGGCAGCTTATGCATAACAATGTCGGTGTCCAACCCTGGCATATCTTGGTAAGACCAAGCAAACACATCCACATACTCTTGAAGCAGGTCAATCAGTTGTCTCTTCACTGAGTCTTGTAAGCAGGCCCCGATTTTAACTTCTTTCACGTCTTCATCTGTACCAAGATTGATCGTCTCCACCTCCTCCTGGTGAGGAGTGATAACCCTTTCCTCTTGTCTCAACAACCTGGCTAGCTCTTCAGGAAGCTCATATTCTTCTTCAACCCTTTCATTAGCTAGATTGATCGGATTGTCAAAGTCATACGAAGTCATAGCCGTGCTGTTGTCGGTGCTGTCTGGAAGGCACTCTCTGCAAGGGTTCAGTTTGTTCATTTTAGTGAGAAGTGTAAACACTTCTAACCCGGAGGTACAGTGTTTACAATAACCATAAAGGATCCTCCTCTAATTCACCTCAGTTTCTGAAGGTCATAATAAAGGTCATCCAGACTTAGCAGGCTTCCCAGATAGCCCTAGCACTACAGGAGATCTGTAGCACAGAGTTCTCAAGAAGAAACCCATATCTGAACCGTGTTTCATATTCCTGCACCAGACCGAAATGGAATGGGAAAGAACATGAACCACTCTAGCCTAGGTGTCACTCAGGTCCCAGGTATAGGACCTAAAACTCTCAATAGAACCCCACCCACCAAAGCAAAACCAGATCCAGCCAGATGACAATATGACAGTATGATGTATATAAAGCTGTAAAGAAAGCAATAAATAACTGTACATAAAGCAGTAAATAAAGCAAATATACAAGCACAAATAGCACATAACACCCCAGTAAACACAAATCAAACAAGCGCTAGGAGGAACCCACAAAAAGAACCAGAAGCTCTGGTTACAGTATAAGGGTCCCCAGCAGAGTCGCCAAGCTGTCGCTCCCACCAAAATGACACACAAAGGTCAGAAGGGGTACAGACGCGAACGGTCGGCGAAAAGAGGGATGAGAACACACAGGAGTGAACTCAAGAGAAAGAAAGAGTCGCCAGCTAGGCATTTTTATCCCGGAGTAAAGGTAATGCTGCATAGACCTAGAAAGATATGGATAAGACGGTTGCGAACCAGAGAGACTGAGAAAGGGGGTTGGTTACAACCTGGGAAGGTATTAGCACCCAGATTGTCCGCCGTACTCGACGGGATCCACGCTTAAAAGATTCGTGTTTTAAAGGGGTAGTGTCAGTGCAATCTGTGTATCAAAGCTGGAAAGAATGCAAGTGTCAGTGTAAAAGAAGTGTAAAGTGAGATATGTGAAGTGTCGGTGTAAGAACAAGAGTGTAGTGCTCAAGATCATGAGGCTAAAAGAATGATGCTGGAAGAGGGGGAATATACAGAGACTTTTGTTCGATAACTGTTAAGTTATGCCTACGTATCCTCTCGTGCAATGAGGAAGTCAGAACACCGTAGTTCGACCCAAAGAGACTGAAAGATGAATTGACTTGTGAATTGCTTACTTGTCTATGCTCAAGTGTATGACCTGTCTGGCTCAGGTGCAAACTGTCTTGCATTAGACGGAAGAAGCAAGTTCTCGTTTGTGAGTGAATGAGATGAGAAAAGAATCCCGAAGGAGACGATTATTGTTTGTTTTTGGGTTTTCAGTCTTTTATTGATTTTGGAAAGTTTGTCATAAGTTAATGAGCTTAAGCCTAAACCAATGGGTTAGTAAACTCATCACATCCTCCCTCTGATTAGGGGTAATGAGAATACCTTAAGTGTGAAGTCAGCATCTCACACTTAATCACCCTGGTGTAAGATTAAGATCATTAACCTACTTGTGATTATTTAGATGTTTTTGTTTAGTGTTAAGTAATGAGGTTAAGCCATAATCAAGGATTAAACAGGCTCATTACACCATCCTAATAGAAGGATAATAGATGAGAATGTTTAAGCTGAGGAAGACTCCTCAACTTAATCCATGATTAGGGATTAAACTCATGACAAAACAAAGCCTTTATTAGATGGATTTTAGTTAATGATATGATGAAGAAGTGAGTTTTATGGTTTGTAAGATAACTTGAGGGGGACTTGTCCATTAACACTAGGGTTAGTCCTTCTTAACCAATTAAGGAAGAATTAGAACCCTAATGCAAGGCCCAAGTTACAAGCTTGATGTCTTGATGATTATTAGGTGAATTGATTAAAGGATTTAAACACATTAAGGGTTTAACACTTAGGATTAAAGTTATACACTCCATCCTAATAGAAGGATGCAGGCATAAGCTTAATCACAAAGCCCTAAAGCCTTTAGGGTTTAGTCCCTGATTATGAGATGAGAAGAGAAGACTCAATGATGACACAAAGGTAAAAGCTAAATGGGGGACTAATCAAAACCCTAATCATTATCATGCTTGTAAGTACTAGGGTTTGTGAGGTTTAAGAGAAAGATCTTCAGAGGAACCACCAGGAAGCAGATGAAAGGAGCAAAGAGAAGCAAAACAACTTGCTTCACTTAAGAAGTCAAGTTGCTTGAAGAAAGAAGGTAAGGGATGAACATGAATGAGAAAGCTCACTCTAGAACACATACACAATGCAGCAATGATGCATAAAGGAGATGAAAAGAAATTGTGAGAAGTGAAGGCAAATTCACTTCTCAATACAACTTACCACCTGAAAAGTTAGTAAAGAAGTGAAATGTAATGCAAATGAGATGAAATATGATGATGCAAACCAAAACCAGAAGCATGAGTATGATGTTAATGATTCTAAGAGATGATGCAAACATGATGCAAGGCATGAGAATGATCATACAAACATATGGATGCAAGAGAAGCATGCTTAGAACCATGAACATATATGAAAAGTTATGAAATGCAAATGACATACAACATGGCAAATGAATGATGCAATGATCAAACATGATTCTAATATGTCCTAAGATGTCTTATGAATCAAATGAATGCACAAAATGTCATGGCAAGTCATGGTATGCAAGCAAATGAGAAATGGATGCAAAGGAAAGCATGAATTAGGGTTATATGCAACATACAAAGCAAAAATCCAAAACCAGAAGCAAATGGCATGATAAAAATTTGAAAATGCAATCAAAGGAACCCTAAACCTATACAAACTCACTGCCCAAAGGAGGGGACCCAACTCTTAACCTAGTGAGAGTTATGAATTTTCTAAGATTGCTAGGGTTTTAAGGTACCTCATCAAGAAAAATGCAAAACAAATTGAAAATGCAAGATCAATTCATGCCAATTTTATCATATAAACTACATGCTATACAAGATGCAATGCAAAAAGAATCATGATCCAACTCTCAAAGGTTAGACAGAAATGAATTTTTGAAGTTTGGAACAAAATATTGCCTTGAAATGAAATTAATTCCAAAGAAAATTATCAAAAGGCATAAAGAACAAAAAATAAATTTGGTTTGAGAGTTGGACAATGTTTCTAAATGTTCCTAAATGTTATATGAATTTTTTTGTGATTTTTAAATACCTAAAAGTATTTTTAATTAATTAATTTTCATTAACTAATTAAAAATAAACTTTTAAATGTTTTAAAAATGATTTTTAATGCAAAAAATAAAAATAAAAATATTTTTGGTTTCTGAAAATTAATAAAATGTTTGATAAAAATTTTCAGAATTTTTTGATGTTTTTTACTATTTTTTAAAAATTCGTACAAAAATAAATAAGAAAAATGCAATAAAAATTAAATAAATGGAAAGGTAATCACATCCAATGCTCCAGATTCAAAGTTGGGAGTTGAGGGTTGACTGGCGCGTTTTTTAATGGCCAGGATGGATTCTGATTTAATTAAACTAATTAATCTTAATTAATTTAATAAAAATGAATTAGGGCTAAGTGAATTAATTTGGGCCGTGCATATCTTAACCTAATCACCATCCAAGGGCTACGAATCAAACTGGCAAATTAATTAGGGATTAGGGTTAAACACTTTCAGGTGACCGGAGGGGAGCTCCGGTCATTTTCTCCGGCGGGACAAAAACCCTAAAACCTCCCCTATGCAAATTTAAGCCCTCAAACCTGCCCAGAAACAATCCCCACACCTCTAGCAACTCAAATCAACAATCAAACATCATTTATCAAGCAAGAACAGGCTGAATCGAAACAAAACAAAATTAGGGCCAAACTTTCAGACATTCATAAAATACTCATTTTTTCACCATTTTTAATTCTAAACACATCACGATGATCCTTAAAGCATGCACTTTCAGTTTATAACAAGAAATCAAAGCTTTGTGAAAAATTGTTCTTGACCATACCTGAGCTGGAAAACTTCAATGGTGAGCTTCCAGAACCTCCCACTTGTGCAAATGAATTCCCTTGGCCCTTATGAAGCTAGTGGGATGCTTGAAAAGCTTTGATGGTGGCTAGTTTGAAGGTTCCAGTTCTGGTGTAGCAGAATTTGAGGTTTGTGTATGTGATGTTTCAGGCTCTTTTAATGGTTGATTCTTGTTCTATGGATGATGTGTGACTTGTTGGTGAAGAAAAAATTGAAGTTTGATGGCTGGTTTGAGAGAATCGAAGAAGAGAAGGATTTTGCAAGTTTTGTGAAATCTGATTGTGTATGGGGTCTGAGCTTGTGTGAGGCTTGTTTTATGATCCATATACAGGTCCTAAACTATTGGAATGAGTCAGAAGACTTGACATGTACTGTGGGAATGGTATGGAGCAATTGGCCAAAAAGTCAATAGTTGGTGTACTTCAAGCATGGGCCATGACAGAAGCTATCTTAGGGCTGCTCTGAGTTCAGCTGTCTTCAAGGATGGCCATGGGATGTTTTAGAATGATCAGAAGTGAATGGATGGTGAGATGTCACATGTTTTGCAATTTTCACAACTTGTTGCACTTTGAGATTTTGGTCATGGACATGTCTCATTCCAATCTGAATTCAGGTCATGAAATGTTACATGGTGTTATGGTGATGCTTTGAGATCAATTAGAGGTCATACAAACCCTTTGATAATCAATTTGCAAGAAATTCCTCTTTGCACTTTCATGAAAAATGACTTATGGTTATGTGAAAATCAAGGCATAGAAATGGAAAATTCTTTGGGCCAAACTGATTTTTAGGCATTGGTTTATGTTTGTATGAAAATTAGAAGTCCATTTGATAGCACAATTTGTCTTGGCAAGTGGTTTTGCAACTTTGCCTCTTTGGTAGAAAACTTGAAATTATGTGATTTTGGCCAACTTTGACAAGCCATAACTTTTGATCCAAAATGAATTAGAATGTGTTCTTGTACTTTTTGAAAAGGGAATGATCCATTCTATAACTTTAATGACCAAACTTTTTTCATTTGAAGTATTTTTGAATCAAAAAGCAAGGGTTGAAAAAGTTTCCCAAAATGGCAATTTTCCATTACAAGTCATTTTCCCAAAAAGTCAACTTTGCAAATGGCTTGAAATCCTTTGATTTTTTGAACTTCCAACATCTTCTATGATCAAATAAAGATCATACACAATCAATATGATGAAGAACACCCTTTGGTTGGGTCATTGGGGGCCTCAGATGCCCTGATTTTGCACTGACTTGCTCAAAAAGTCAACTCTTGATCAGATGACTTCCCCATGGAATTTCTTCATGAAAATTGATATGCATGATCCCTATAGCATATAGAGACCAATAGAAACAATAATGACCAAAAAATTTGGAGTTATGGCCTCTGAAACCAAAACCCTAATTCTAGGTCATCTGTGCAGTCAAACCTGGCTCTGCTTCCATGCCATTCTCAGTTCTTGTGATTCTTTGACTTTCTTGACTTTGAGAGGATATAATATGATTCTTGAACATACATGGACCCCTTTGAAGTGATTGATGACCTTTGGAGTGGCTCAAAAAGCTCTTGGATTGCTCAGATCACAAACCCTAGGTGCAGATGACTTAGAAACAATGCAGTGAAGCAAATATGCAATATGAGATGCTATGATTTGAACTTATGCATATGAAAAGATCACAAGCCATGGTGTTAATGGGTGAGGGCAAATTTGGGGTGTTTACACCCACAATGTGCAATCACTACAACATTTTTATCCTATGGCAACGCCTAATTATTAAGAGGTAAAAATATTGTTCTCGTAGAGAGTAATAGACAACAACTTTTATATTTAGTTGCGATAGGGAATATAAATTTTGAAAATTTTATGCAATGGCTCAAAACCCTTCTAATAGGTAACAAAGAAAACGGTTTTGATTAGCAACTATTTAAAACCGTTCTAGTATAATTTTAAATTATTTTAATAAGAATTTTATTACACAAGATCGTTCTCGTTTGTTTTGTTAAAATAATATAGAAAAAAATTACATGTTAGAATCGAATCGATGTCTTTAGATTAAAACAACAAAAGTGAAATTTCATTAAGCTCTAAAAGAAAAATTCATTCCCTCCAAATAAAATAAAAATATTTACATTTTCTTCCGAAACCCTCAATCAGAGCATGTTTCTCCTTCTCCCAAATCCGCTTCTCCTTCTTCCAAACCCTCAATCAGAGCTTGTATATCCTGCATGAATGATTCTTATTCCCAACCCTAACCATTTTTCCACATTATACACATGGTTCTTATCTTCTATGTGTGATATTTTTCGTTACTAATTGGATCTTGTGCATGCTTCGTCGCTTCATAAATGCGCTTCCTTCAACTACCAGTTATCCTTCCTTGTACGAGCTTCCTTCAACTTTCTTTTTTCTCTCAGTATGAATCTAACCATTTATTTTTTGTAGGTCTCAAACCCTAACTATTAAAGACTCTGAGACTACAAAATTTCTCAAAACTCAAAGGGCTTTTGAACCTTTCATTACTAGTAAGTTATTTTTTCATTCAGTAATGTAATCTTAACAAAAATTGGTTATTTCTACTCTAGTTTCTTATTTAATAAATTTTTCTTCTTGAATTTTAAACTTTGTTTTACCTTGCTAACTGGTACTACTTTCTCTATTCTTTCCATGATATTTTTGTTTCAAATGCAGGGGATGAAACATAAACTTGAGTGTTAAACTGGTTTTAAATTTGGGTGGTTAGAGCTTTTGTTATATAAAATGGCAAGATGAGAAGCTTTTGGTATTTGTTATGATCGAATACTTCTTCCTTGGTTGTTGTTGTCGTTCATCATTGTGGATATACAACTACACTAAAGGATATGGGTAATGCGATAAACTACTTTCTAAAGAAGCCTTTTTGCTTCTCAAAGAATTAGGATATGGTCTTCATTTGAAGGTTTCTGATATTTTCTGTAGATTGTGATACTTTCTATTGGCATACTTTCTTGTGACTATGCTAATTTTTTAATTTATTTGACAATGTAGATTTACTATGTTCTATATTTTCTTATGTTGAAGTCTAGTGATGCTAACAAACCATTTTTCATAATCTACAAAGTTAATCAATAGTTTTAAGTAGTGTCTTGAAAAAGTGCTACCTAGTTGCATGTGGATGGTGGATTAGTGTTGCCAATCACATACTGCAGAAAATAGTGGTCTGTAAAATTTATGTATGATGCAGAGTTATACCACCACTACACTACTACAGTGGCTAGTTGACACAAACAACATATTTGGAGATCTGGATAATTGAAATTATTCACGAGGAAGTTAATTACATAAGTGAAAAGAGCATGAGTACCAAACAACTCACTGTCTATCTTGAAAAGAATAAGAACACAATAGCCAAAAACAACTAGAATGAAAGACCAGACTGATTAATGAACCTTAGCAATGCTTATGTTATTCTGGTGTGCCTGCTGGGATGGTAAAGTCAAGAAACGAGGCCTTGTGCCTGATCCAATCAGTACTGCCTCCATATAGTTTCTTAAACTAGGACTAATAAGAATATCATATATCACATACAGGTTCATAACTCCTTTTATCTCCAATCCCATAAGACAATCCATTGTTGTCACCTGTTTAATCAGGTACATAAACATTATAACCAGTCATGTTTCAGAAGATTGGTTGGTGCATGTTTTAGAATCCTTCAATTGTAAAATGTGATCTTCAAATGATCCTATTATGAATGAATCATTATATTTTGGTGACAGCATGATGCTTAAAGGAAAAATCTCAGTTGAGATTATAGCTTGCATTTCTGATAACATTTTTGTACAATTAAATTTTTATTTTTAATGCCAGTAACAGCTAGATGCTGCCCTTCAGTATTGCTTTTGGATTGCTACTGCATTTTTTATTTATCTTAGGACTTGCTAATTCTTTCTTTTCTTGATTCTATGCAAATCAGTTACCCATAAGACTATTGATGAATGATAAGTCATCAAGCAAGGACTAGAGAGGTGGAACTACACAAGTGCATTCACAACTTACAAGGGCACTAAATTATTTGTATTGATGCCAATCAGTTCTGTCTCCAAGAGATAAGTATCTAGTAAAATTTTCCTGCACCTTCAATGACAGTTCTTGAATCTCAAGTATTACTGCTACCTAGTATTTTAATTTCTCTTATAGTATTATTAACATTCATGAATATTGGAATAAAATTTAATTTAAACATAAATGGGTCAAATTTACTTACTTTTTCTTAGCACTCATATAGATTGGGAGCATATTATATCTATTTATTTTTTAATATAATGTGTTAATTTGATTTTGCAATTTCTCAATCGTTTCATCACTTTCTACGTAGTTATAAATATGTAACCTCATCTACTCTTTTCTTATTTGAAAAATTATATAGATTTAGTGAAAAAGTTGATGCTTTTGCTTGTAAAATGTATTAGAACACTCTGTTTTTATACTTAGATGACGCTACATCTACTTTGTTTTTACAACTTTAGAAGCTCCTAACCAATTTCTCATTGAACATAATGTTTGATTGGAGAAGGAAAATATGAGATATGTTGCTCTTGTGATGGCTATGTAGTATGAAGCCTCACTAAATTTTGAGTTTATTTCCTGTCATATAAAGGTACCAAAGATCACTTTCTCTCAATTGACTCATTCTCAATCAAAACTCTGTAGTTTGTGGTACAAATAGTGAAAATGGTTGGTTGTGATTGATTTTATTAAGTGAAGACAGTTCGTTATTTTCAAGTGGATAACCTAACAAATCTACCATGAGAATGAGGGCATGGACTCATACATCATTATGGGGAGGGCTCCAACTCTGATAAAGTCGACGAATATTCCACTAAACCCCCCACGAATGACAAGAGACTCAATTACATCAAACTACAACCATGGAGATTGAGAGACTTGCACCCGACTAGATAAGAATTACATCAAACTACAACCATGGAGATTGAGAGACTTGAAAAAGAAAGAAGTTTTGAAAATTGAAGAAGGGGAGGAGATGAAGAGGCTAACCTAGTGCACAAAATAAAAGCTATGGAAAGGAAGATCTAACTGAAATGAAGCCACTTCAAAGTATAAAGAAAAATTTCATCCTTAAGCATTCAAAAGCCAAGATAACTAATGCCAAATAAAGGCAAGTTTGCAACAATTAACACTCCATGCAAAGGGATAAGAAGTCATAATTCTAGGTCCACAAGTCTCATTATCACTTCAAAGGTAGTTCATAATGAAATCACTCCAAAGCATAGGCTAGTAACCAATAGTCCAAGATGAGGATAATTAAGTTTTTTATGGTTTAAGTCTTTATTAATATTTTTTATGTCCAAGTGGACAAAAAAAAAGCAACACAAGGATATAATGACATGAATATAAACATGATAATGAATGATAAAACATAATAAAAGCATAATAAAAGGAAAGGAGATAAAGGAGCAAGAAGGAAATAAAAGCGAAATAAAATGCAAGAAGAACATTAAAATAATAATAATATAGTAATAGTAATAATAATATGTACATAATAATCGTATGGTGAACTTAATCATCCACAACCAAAAGAGTAACCGATTCTGCTTAGTATCTTACACTATAGTGATTAATCGAGGCAATTAGATCCAAATTCAATGAAACTTGAAAGAAGATTGGGATACCCAAAGCAACTACGATCAAGCTTCAAAAGTCGTGGATCTTAACGCAAATGACTAATCACTTTGGAATTATGCAACCAATACTAGGTCCGGTCCACGAAAGTGCAAGTATCCAATTGGATTTTTATTCCGAATTAGGGACATATTTAGGTCTATGTTAAGCAATCGCCGAGTAATTTACGAAGTAATTACCCTACAAATAAGGTTGACCAATACCAATTAAGGTAAACGATATTTGTGCTAATACATGTTGATCTCACCAGATCAAAAGGGCATTCTAGAGGTCGAACGCGAACAAAGTGACTGGGAGAAAGGAGGGGGGTGTACCTGCAATACACTCTGAAGCTTAAGTGAGATTGGGTACAGAGTAATGGTAAGAGAGTGAGTTAATTAGAATACCTGACCCTTTTATGAAAAAGGGTATTTATAGTGAGCCCCCGGTGTTGGACCAAGGTTCTCCCTTGGGCTGGATCAGCTAGGCCCAAGGAAGAACTGACAAGGTACGCGTAGGAGCGTGTAAGACCTAGCACGTGGTCTTGCCCTTGGTCCAACTATCTCTATCTTTCAGGAGACAATGGTGGACAGTTGGATGATGTGGCAGGTGAGAGGGAGACGTAGTCTCCCTATCGTTAATTTTGTTGACATGACGATTGCTTGACGCCCCAGGTGCCTGCACGTGTAGTCGAGTGTTTGCTCACCTGGTTGAGTGCTTGCCCGACTGAATGGGTTTCTGCTCGACACGTTGGGCCATGGCCCAACGGTGTCTTGAGGCCCAGTCCAGAATAGGAGCCCCCCAAGTCGAAGCTTCGAGTTGGAGTGATGAGTTAAGAAGATTGTCGGGCATAACGCACATGTCGGGGATTTGTGTTCATAGTGAAGAACATTGTCGGGGAACAACATCATGTTATCTCGAGAATTCGTCTTAGCGGGCTGAGGAATTGGCGGGAAGGTATGGTCGGCGTTAGCAGTGTGAGTAAGGTTGCATCGGGGATTTAGCGTCTGCCCAGTTGTTTGGGGACAATGTCTCATTCCAAATTTTTTTTTACTTAGTGCAGTCATGTGGTCCGATTACGTAGTCGAGGAGGTTTGGGGCGTGCGGCAGATAGCGTTGAAAATAATTCGGGTTCTGATCCATGTCGATGGGGGAATCTCTAGGCAAGATGCCAGGGAATATTCTGCGTTCCTGGCGACGTTTGAAGTTCCCCAGAGTGACGTGTCATGGAATTCAATGTGTGGCGCTTCGTTTCTAGCATTATGGCGCATTAAATATGGGTGACCTAGGGAATCTAGGTAATGATTGCCTAGGCACGTGTCCCTATGCACCCCAGTTATATAAAAAGGGTGAGAGACCACCTCATTTCCTTTTCCGCTCTTCCCACACGACTCCCATACTTGCAACTTCCTTCTGCAGACGCAACCACCACCGTTTCCGCTATGCACCGCCGTCACTTCCCCTCCACCACTATGACAGGTACTTCCCCTGAACCCCCTTTTTCTGGAAATTTTTAGGTTTAGTAGCTAGTTATAGTGGTGATTCTTCACTGAGATAGGTAAAATATCTATTTTTAGGAATTTTTAGGGTTTTTGCGCATGAGTGTCTCGGGCATACCATGAATGTGCCGGGAAAAATATGCATGTTTGTATGAGTGTATGGAGCAATATATGAATACACCAGGCACGCTTAGAAATTTGTCTTCAACGCCTGAGTGTTCTTCACACACATTGTACACAAAATCAGTCTGAGTTCC
The DNA here is from genome assembly GCA_963966055.1 of Lathyrus aphaca. Classification (NCBI taxonomy): domain Eukaryota; kingdom Viridiplantae; phylum Streptophyta; class Magnoliopsida; order Fabales; family Fabaceae; genus Lathyrus; species Lathyrus aphaca. The sequence goes on along the minus strand of OZ014524.1, from coordinate 481,784,957 downwards.
TCGGAGATCTCTGGGCGTCCTTAAATCGTGAGGCCTTCGGTTTACTCTTTTTGGGTGTCCCGGGCATTGTCTATATGTCCTGGGCAGTGTGAGTATGTCGGGTTTTTGCCCCTTCACCCTTTCACTTGAATTACGGTGGAAGGGTGGATTTGATGCGACGTCGAATTCACTTTTTCCTTCTGCTTTTCAGGTAACGCTAATCGGACATATCATGCGGGAGGAGGCGCGACCTCTTCGTCTGGGAATGACGATCTCTCCTGGGTTGTCGATGAGCCGATGGTAACAGAGTCCATTTTCATCGATGAACATGTCGTCTCTTATGTGCAGGTCGAGGATCTGGGATCTGAGGAGACCGTTAATTGGCAGTGTTACGCTCCTACCACCGAGCAGCGGATATGCTCGTGTTTCTTGGGAAAGTGCTTCCCAATGTACGAGTCCGCCTTCCACAAGGTCGGAATACGACTCCCTTTCAACAATTTCCAAATGGGGGTATTTCGATGGCTCAGACTGACGCCCTCACAGCTTCATCCTAACGCCATCTCGTTCATCTGGGCGTTCGAACTGGTGTGCCAGCATCTGGAGATCGGTTGCATCTTACCCCTATTCTTCCACGTCTTTCACCTTCAACTTTCGGGAAGTGAAGGACGGCATAGTTGGGTCTCTTCAAGCAGCTGTCGAGGCTGTTCAAGGCCCATGTTGACTATGTCCGTAACTTCAAAGACAGATGGCACACGGTGAAGCCCGTGACCCAGCGTGCCCTTGATAGCTTATATTTTTTGAAATGGGAGGCTAATGGCAAGGAGTGCTTGATGCTGAAGATTCCCCTTAGGTGGCAGTCAGATCATTTCGATCTACTGACCATCCATTATAGGGTCAAGCATGAGAACCTAGGGGTCGAGGACATAATGGCCTATAAACATTTGGTGGCTTATGTCTGGAGTTTTAGTCCAGCGACCTGGGTAGATCGACAAGACCAACCGATACGGGGAGACGATGGTTTGCCATCTTAAAGCCTCAACTGATCAACATTAAGGTCGTGCTTGAGTGTAGTTCCGATGAATAGGCCATTAGATTACTAGGTAGTACCTCCTCGATCTTCCTGCCTTTCATTTTTTAACTTTTGTCTTGCTGACTTCCTTTTATTTTGTAGGAGAAATGCCTGCGTTTCGGGAGCGAGAACTGAAACTGGAAGCTCAAGCTGGGGGACCCCAAAAATCTAAGAAAAAAAGAAAAACCCGCGTTCAGTAGGTGGTTACCGAGCAAGTAGTTGGTGGGTCGGGTAGCACGAGCCCGACCCAGCACTTGCCTAGGGCAGATACTCCTCTGGTGACTCCTGTTCCCACTGAAATGATCCTTCTGGATGATTCTCCTCGGGCCAAACATCCCCGCCCAGAGGGTACTATGCCCAGGATTTTTCCGCTGGTCAAGGGGCCTACCTCCTACCTCCCTGCCACACGGAGCGAGAAGCCTTCAGCTTGGAGGATTCTTTTGTTGTGTTATCTGTCGAGAAAAGGCTATCCTTAATCAGGAGGCGACGAGCAGACGTGTTAATCTCACTCGGGATATTGCTGTTGTGATCCGGGTCACGGAGACGGCCATGGTCTTATTGTACAGCTCCTGCTCGATGTCTGCATTGAAGGGTGCTGAGGAGGCACTCCGGGCAGTCACCGTCGAGAAGAACCTACTCTCCCAAAACTTGCAGAATGACAAGGAAGAGTACATGCTTCAAGAGGGGTTAAAAACCGATCTGGATGAGGTGAAGAGCGAGCGCGACGCCCTGGCCGAAGAGAATAAGAAATTGAAAGAGGTGATTCCCGTGTCACACACAGATCAAAAACGAGTGATTTTTGAAAATATAGTATAGCGACAATGACTCGAATCGTCTCACAAGGATTCTTGTATTGTTACTAACCAACCAATTGGAACAATGGGGGGTTTGAGTTTCGATTAACATAAAAAAATTCATTTAAGTGATTATCAAAATAAGTTGAAACGGTTAATCTGCTGTTTTGATTTCCCAACTTATCATCGACCCAAATAATTCCCAATTCCTAAGCGGACTCTATTTCCTTTTCGATTATAATAACAATCAAACTAGTGTAATTGATATTATATGATAAATATTCTTAATTTATGAATTAAGCAAACAGATGAAATATATCAATCGTGAATTAAGCAAACACGATAAACATACGCGAATTAAGCAAACGCGATTAAAGTATATAAACATGCAATCATCGAAATAAATCAATCTAACCTTAGATAAATCGAATTAAGCAATTAAGATATCAAGATCATAATTGAAAGGAAATATATTAATTGGAAAATATAAGAACCTTAAAGTGTCGGCGAAAACCGATTACAACAGATTAATCATTGGAATTAGTTCTCCATAATCCGTCTCTTCGAGCGTAAAAAATTAAAATCGTAAAAAGTGTTAAGTGAACATTTGCGGCTGCTAGGTTATATGGCAAAATCTAAAAAACCCATTTACAACCCAACTGGGTCAAATACATAAACCAGGCCCAATTCTAAATGACCCAAAACTAAATAAAACTAATGCAACAGCTTCAAACGAAATTCTGGAAAATATGACTTCGAATCTGACTTCGGCTTCAACACAAAAGTTGTAGCTCTCTCTCTTAACTTTCCGTCAACTGGTAGAACGCCTCAATCAGATTCCTAGAACTCCGGTTATGATCATTTCCGTAAAAGCTGTTAAAGCTGAAAATTAAGTACGAAAATCAAATTAAGCCAAAAATAAAATAAAATAGAAAAACAAATTAAAATATAAAAATAAAAAAAGAAAACCAAATAAATGCTTAAGTGCAAATATGGTAGAATGTGCATTAAAATGCACTGATCAAATTCCCCCACACTTGAACTTTTGCACTCCGAGCAAAATAAAATCAAGACTCAAGAAACACAACATCATTCAAATATACATTCTAGGCTGCAAAATCTTCTTCGATTAAGATAGCATCGATAGGTACTAATTTTACACACTAAGGATATCGTAAGAATATAAATCCGCAATTATGTGGTCATAAGCCTCCATCATATACAAACCATTTCGAATCATGTTATTATGCCTAAGCATAACTTACTCATCCTCCTTTTTGCTCTATTTCATTCTAGTGCAATCACATTAAGCCCGTTATCTATTCATACACATGGTAAATAAGCCTGTTAGTGATTATGATCCATACTTGACAATATTTTAAAGTTACTTTAGTAACAACAAGAATTTTTTTATTTAGGGTTTCACACCCATTAGGCTAAATAACCGGGTGAGGATCACCTAACTTATAAGGCCGATTCCTATTCAATTTTATTTTAGCGTAAGATCATTCACTTATTTGCATCATCTTAATTACTTAGTGTAATTTCTAGATGGTGATGACTGCTAGATAAACTACTTAAGAGATATTAAAGGATGAGAACTCAAGGCTATGGCATAACAAGTATTCAAAATGATTTCCATACTCAGGAGACTTAAGGTGTTAAAACGATATCGGTCTTGTGAACGTTTCCCAAGTCTCCACAACTAATCTCAAAACAATCTATAGCCAATTTGATTCGTGTATCGCGCACGGATAAAAAAACAAATGATTTTTGAAAGCGTAGTATAGCGACAATGACTCGAATCGTCTCACAAGGATTCTTGTATTGTTACTAACCAACCAATTGGAACAATGGGGGGTTTGAGTTTCAATTAACATAAAAAAATTCAATTAAGTGATTATCAAAATAAGTTGAAACGGTTAATCTGCTGTTTTGATTTCCCAACTTATCATCGACCCAAATAATTCTCAATTCCTAAGCGGACTCTATTTCCTTTTCGATTATAATAACAATCAAACAAGCATAATTGATATTATATGAAAAATATTCCTAATTTCCGAATTAAGCAAACAGATGAAATTAAACAATCGTGAATTAAGCAAACACGATAAACATACGCGAATTAAGCAAACACGATTAAAGTATAGGAACATGCAAACATCGAAATAAATCAATCTAACCTTAAATAAATCGAATTAAGCAAACAAGATATCAAGATCATAATTGAAAGGAAATAGATTAATTGGAAAATATAAGAACCTCAAAGTGTCGGCGAAAACCGATTACAGCAGATTAATCATTGGAATTAGTTCTCCATAATTCGTCTCTTCGAGCGTAAAAAATTAAAATCGTAAAAAGTGTTAAGTGAACAGTTACGGCTGCTAGGTTATATGGCAAAACCTAAAAAACCTGTTTACAACCCAACTGGGTCAAATATATAACCCAGGCCCAATTCTAAATGACCCAAAACTAAATAAAACTAATGCAGCAGCTTCAAACGAAATTCAGGAAAATACAACTTCGAATCTGACTTCAGCTTCAACACGAAAGTTGTAGCTCTCTCTCTCTTAACTTTTCGTCGACTGGTAGAACACCTCAATCAGATTCATGGAACTCCGGTTATGATCATTTCCGTAAAAGCTGTTAAAGCTGAAAATTAAGTACGAAAATCAAATTAAGCCAAAAATAAAATAAAATAGAAAAACAAATTAAAATATAAAAATAAACATAGAAAACAAAGAAATGCTTAAGTGTAAATATGTTAGAATGTGCATTAAAATGCACTGATCAGGAGGATAAGGCCAAGTTTACTGAGGCCGAGGAGGAGAATGGGAACCTTCGTGCAAGGGTCGCGGTATTGGAGCAGATGGCTCTTCCCGGGGATAATGAGACTGAGGAAGATCTGACTCTGAAGAATCGGGTTGACCGAATTGCTCGGATCAGGGGTCTTGAAAAGGATGTTGTTGGGGTCTTCGAGGAGGGTTTTAACAACGCAACCGAGCAACTCAAAATCGTCAATCCCGAGCTCGTGACCGTTGGAACAACGTTCAGCTATAATGTGACTGACGGGGAGATCGTCTGCCCCTATGCTGCTGAAGAAAAGGAGTAAGGTGACAGGGAAGAGAATGACGAGGCCATCGCGCCTTAGTTTTTTGATTTTTGGCCTGCGTGCCTTTTTCCCTTTATTTTGACTTTGTTTTGATGGCCTGCGCGCCACTTTTGTATGTACTTTATCGGTCAGGTTTTGGCCGGGACTTTAAATACAATGTTTTGTTTGGTCTATATCAATCTGATGGTGTTTACTTTGTTGAGTTTTTTTTAACTCTGTTTTTTATTTGAATTTGTTTGCTCGACTGTATAGGCTCATCGATTTAGGGAACCGACGAGGTGGCGGGTTTTACGTTCGTTGTAAATCGGGACTAGGGTTGCGGTCGAAGACCCTGATCCTGGGGTTTGGGCCTTCCCATCACGAGTTGGGTGCCCTTCTGGCATGGTACTGCAACTTTGGAATCTGTTTTGATGTGTCCAAGCTCGGGGAGTGTTGTGCTCGTCTTGTCCGGACGTCCCCTCCCTTTCGATCAGTGACGAAGGTTTGTGGTCGTACCTCCCACACCTTTATAAGCTGTTTAGCTATAGTACTGCTTAAGTTTTTCAGCGTTCCATGGTCGAGCAAGTTCTTCACCTTGCATGTTTTCAAGGTAATAGGCCCAATTTCTCGTCTTATCTCGGACACGGTACGGGTCTTCCTAGTTCGCGGCTAGCTTGCCTTCCCGTTGGTTTTTTTTGGTTCCATCTTAGGACCAGGTTGCCCACTTGGAATTATCTTTTTATGACTTTTTCATCGTGGCGCAAAGCCACTATTTGTTTAAGCGGAGCTTCCTGTAGAGCTGCCTCAGAGCGAATTTCTTCAACGAGGTCCAGTTCAACTCGTAGAGCTTTGTCGTCCAGTTCCTCGTCGAGGGGCGCTTCTGTGCGCTGCGTCGATTCTCGAATTTCTACCGGAATGACTGCCTCGGTCCCGTAAATTAGCATGAAAGGAGTCTCCCCAATTGTGGAGTGTGGGGTTGTGCGATATGCCCAAAGGATGCTGTGTATCTCATCGACCCACACTCTTTTCGCCTTGCCGAGTCTACGTTTTAGTCCTCATATGATTATCTTGTTGGCCGCCTCTGCTTGGCTGTTTGTTTGAGGATGCTCGACGGACATGAAGTGTTGCTTTATGTCTAAATTGGCGAAAAAGTCTTGAAATCTTCTGTCCGTGAATTGTGTTCCATTGTCCGTGATGAGGACTTGGGGTATGCCGAAGTGGGTGAGGATATTACTCTTGAAGAACTGGAGAATGTTCTGTGTTGTGATTTTGGCCAGGCCTTCGGCTTCAATCTACTTTGTAAAATAGTCCACCCCTACGATGAGGTATTTGTTTTGGTATGAGCCGGTCACGAAAGGTCCGAGGATATCCATTCCCCACCATGTGAAGGGCCATGGGGAGGAGAGTGTCTTCAGCTCATTAGGGGGAGCAAGGTGCATGTCAAGGTGTCTTTGGCACTTGTCACATTTCTTGACGTGTTCTTTGGCGTTGTATTGCATTGTCGGCCAATAATATCCTGCTCGTAAAGCTTTGTGTGCTAGCAACCTCCCGCCGAGATGTTGAGCGTTAATCCCCCTGTGGATTTCCCCCAGGATGTCGGGGACGCTTTCCTCTGCGACACGTTTTAGTAACAGAATGGAGAATCCTCGTCGATAGAGTTTGCCCTCGAGGAGGACATACGAACATGCCCTTCTTTTGGTCGCGACCGCTTCTTTAGGGTCCGCAAGTAGTTCGTCTTTTGTGAGGTAGTTATGGATGGGCGTCATCCAGCAATGAGCGTCGCCAATGGTGTTTACTTCGAGCGGAGGGGTAATTTCTCGGTGCTGGGTCTGGGAAGGATCTCCTGAATCATGGACTTATTCCCGCCCTTCTTCCGCGTGCTCGCCAGTTTGGATAAGATGTCCGCTTGCGTGTTGTGTTCACGGGGGACGTGTTGGACTTCCTACGCGTCGAATTTCTCGAGTTTGTGTTTTACTAGAGCTACATATTTGATGAGGTTGTCGTTCTTATCTTGGTATTCTCCTCGTACCTGGGATGCCACGAGCTAAGAGTATGTTGATATCTTACCTCTTTTGCTCCCAGGTCCTCGGTTAGTCTTAAACCCGCAAGGAATGCCTCATACTCGACCTAATTATTAGATGTAGGGAAGGTTAATTCTAGGGATACTTCGATCAGAATGCAATTTTCGTTTTCAAGGATGATGTCTGCACCACTGCCCGTCGAGCTGGAAGCGCCATCGACAAAGATTGTCCACTTGTGGGCGCCGTTAGTCAGGATCGGGCTATGTGTCATCTCAGCAACGAAGTCAGCCAGGACCTGAGCTTTTAGGGCTTTCTTGATCTCATACTGGATGTCAAACTCCGATAGTTCTAACGACCATTTGAGCATCCGACCGACCATGTCCGGTCGACCGAGGAGTTGTTTAACGGGTTGGTATGTTCGGACCTTAATCGTGTGGGCAAGGAAATAATGTCGTAATCTCCTCGCAACATTTATCAAGGCTAAGGCGACTTTCTCGATCTGTTGATACCTGAGCTCGGGGCCGTGGAGGGCCTTGCTCGTGAAATAAATTGGCTTTTTCCCTTCAATGGTTTCACGGATGAGGACGAAACTGACGACCTTATTTTCCACGGATAGGTATAGATATAAAGTCTATTTTTCTAGTGTCCGGGATAGGACCGGTGGTTCAGAGGGCGCCCTTTTTAAGTGGAGCAGTGATTATTCACATTCTTCGGTCCACTCGAAGGTGGCTTCTTTCCGTAGTAGCCTGAAGAAAGGGAGGGCGTGTTGCGCGGACTTGGCGACGAAACGGGACAAGGAGGCGAGCATACCATTGAGAAATTGAATGGATTCGAGATTGGGGTCGGGAACTCCAAAAACATCCGACATTTGTCGGGGTTTGCTTTGATCTCGCGCTCAGTTAGGTAAAAGCCGAGGAATTTCCCCGCCCGAACACCGAAGGTGCATTTTTCAGGGTTGAACCTCATTTTGCATTGTCTTGCCTGCTCGGAAACTTTTCGGAGGTGTTGTGCATGGTCAACCTCTTTGTGCGACTTTACTATCATGTCGTCCATGTATACCTCGAGCATGTCTCCAATTTCTCCTCGGAAGACCTTGTTCATCATACGTTGATATGTGGCCCCGACATTCTTCAATCTGAAGGGCATTACGTTGTAGTAGTAATTGCCCGTCGGGGTCATGAAGGTCGTGTATCTCTTGTCTGTGTCTGACATAGGGATCTGATTGTATCCACTATATGCGTCCATAAAAGACAAGAGTTTGAAGCCCGCAGACTCGTCGACCAGTTTGTCTATATTAGGCAGGGGAAAAGCATCTTTGGGACAAGCCCTATTAAGATCAGTATAATCAACACACATATGCCATTTTCCATTATTTTTCTCAACGAGGACTACATTAGTGAGCCAGGTTGTGTATTGGGCTTCAGAAATAAAATTTTCCTCTAGGAGGTCTTATACAGCTCGCTCAGCAGCCTCCGCTTTCTCGGGAGACTGCTTGCGCCTACGCTGTGCTATGGACTTAATGGCCTGATCTAAAGCTAATTAATGACAGGCGACCTCGGGGTCGAGCCCGGGCATCTCAGCAGCACTCCATGCGAACAGATCTACGTTCTCCTTGAGGCAAGTTTCTAGTTGCTCCTTTGTTGTTATTGGTAGTCCGGTGCATATCTTCACAGTCCTGTCAGGATCGTCACCCAAAGGAATGAGTTCGAACTCGCCGTCGGGGATCGGGCGGAATGGATGAGTTAGAACTTGGTCGTTGATGGGGCCCCGTGCTTCAGCATCGTCTTCGCCGAGATGGATGTCAAGATCGATGGTGTTGACCCACAGGGTGGGAGGCTGCTCTTCGAGCCTAGGTTTCTTGTTGTTCTTGGAGGTGTTGATTATAGCCTGTCCTTTGACCGCAACATCATAGCATCTTCAAGCAGCTTCGATGTCACCGTGAATCGTGACCACGCAAACCAACTTGGTGTAGTATTTTGTTTTCAGGTGGACAGTGGAGGGGACTGCTATAAACTCGTCTAAGGTAGGTCGGTCAAGGATGAAGTTGTAGAGGGACGAATATTCGATCACCGGGAATTGGATTTTGACTTCTCTAGGTGTTTCCTGTTCTACGAATGTGACGAGGAGTTTCACGTATCCCCAGGGTTTTCTGGTGGCTCTGTTAAATCTTTGGAGGTCGGATCCCACATAAGGGGAAAAGTTGGTCTTGTCCAGCTTGAGGGTTTTGAACAAGTGGACGTACATAATGTCCACTGAGCTGCCTTGGTCGAACAAGATGCGTCGAATGTCGAATCTCGCCATCTTGTCCCTTATCAGTAGGGGGATACTCGAATTGGGTGATCCACCAGGAAGTTCCTTGAGGAAAAAGGATATTGGATTGGATTTCCCTCGGGATTTTGTCATGGTAGCTAACTGGTAGGGTGTAGTTAGCAGGAGTTTGTCGAATTTGCATTTTACCGAAATAGCGGCGTTCTCGTTGTTTACTCCTCCTTCTGATATGACCAAAGCCGTTGGGAATTTTTCCAAGGTCTGAGGGAAGCAAATCTCTCCCCTGTGTAGATGTCGGGGAGGTGGAAATCTTCTGGGCGGGATACGCACATGGCCACCTGATATGGGGACTCGCTAGGTGGTGTGTCTTCGCGAGTTCTCTTCACTGCTTGATCTTCATACTGATGAGCATCGTTCTTTTTGGTGTATTGTTTGAGATGGCCCTCTTGAATTAGGATCTCAATCGCGTCCTTCAGATGGTTGCAATCTTCGGTCACATGCCCGTGACTTCTGTGAAAACGACAGTATTTGGTTTTGTCCGTTTAGAGCTTGGGTGTAGAAGGTTTAGGGAACCTCACCCTGCCCTGTTTAAACTCGGAATTGATACATTCGGAGAGGATGAGTTAGCGAGGAGAAGTCAACAACGTGTATTTATTGAAACGTCCCGCGGGTCCTCTTCCTTCACGAACTTCGCGGGGTTTCTCCTCCTTTCTCTTATCCCTGTTGCGACGAGGAGCATTGGGGTCCTCGCGTCTAGAATTACTTCCGTCATCGGTATTGCGGTTGCTTCAGGCATTCTGAGCAACCTGTTTCTCCTCGTATCTGATATAAGCTTGGGCTTTATGAAGGAGCTCATCTAGAGTGCGGGGAGGTTCTATTCCTACTGCTCTGCTGAGTTTGCTTCCAGGGAGGAGCCCCCTCTCGAGGAGATATTTTTTTATGTTATCCGTCGTGTCAACTTCGACGGCTTCCTGGTTGAATCGCTCGATATACGAGCGCAGTGTTTCATTTTTTTCTCCGTACAATGGCTTCCAGGGTTGCTTCCATCAGGATGACGTCGGGAGGATGTGAAGTGCCTCATGAACACAGACTTCATGACCCTCCAGGATGAGATTGATTCCGGGGCTAGGCTTTTGTACCAAGCCATGGCCCCTTTTCTGAGAGTTGCCGAGAACAACCTGCATCTGAGATGCCCGGTGATGTCGTTGCAGTAGTCGACATGATCATCTAGGTCAGTCGTCCTGTCATAGACAGCCAGATGTGGGGGTTTCTCCATGCCCTTTGGGAGAGGTGCTTCCATAATAGCTCGGGAGAGCGGGCAATGGGGATCTTCCCTGTCGCTTCTCAACGGGGAATAGTCGTTGTTTCCAGGACCCTGCTCACGTCGGGGTGAAGATCTCGCTCGGTCGGTCTCGTGGCGTATCCTAGATTTATTCTTCTTTGGTTCATGGGAGCGTCGACCTCACCGAGGAGGAGAACGTCCCCGCTTCTTTGCAGCTTTTGGCTAACGTTTCTCCTACAGTGCCCCGCGTCCCTGTCGCTGACGATCTACTCGTCGGTCAGTTTCTAGAGCCATGGTCCTCTCCTGTTGCTGGTAGAGCATGAGGTTGGCCTGGTTGAGGGTGTTCACCAGAGCTATCGTGGTGACGCCTCTCTCGAATGGCACTGGGATAGGCTGAAAGGGGACAACGGGTTGAGGTTGAGGTTGTTGAACCCCGTTATCTTCAGGTTCAGGCGACGGGGTGACGGGATGCCCGTCCCTGGGATCAGATTCATTGTTGAAGTTCTGGTTGTCCTCTGTCGCGTAGTCGACGAGGGGAATGTCGTGGTTGTCACCGTGTTCTCCGACCATACTGGAAGGATGGAAGACGAATTGGATCTTTGATCTTATGTTCTAGAAGAAGGGGATATCTAGTTTCCCACAGACGGCGCCACTGATCTCACCTGATCAGAAGGGCCTTCCAGAGGTCGAACGGGAACAAAGTGACTGGGAGAAAGTAGGGGGTGTATCTGCAATACACTCCGAAGCTTAAGTGAGATTGGGTACAGAGTAATGGTAAGAGCGTGAGTTAATCAGAATACCTGACCCTTTAATGAAAAAGGGTATTTATAGTGAGCCCCCAGCGTTGGGCCATGGTTCTCCCTTGGGCTGGATCAGCTAGGCCCAAGGAAGAACTGACAAGGTATGCGTAGGAGCGTGTAAGACCTAACACGTGGTCTTGACCTTAGTCAAACTGTCCCTATCTTTCAGGAGACAATGGTGGACAGTTGGATGATGTGGCAGGTGAGAGGGAGACGTGATCTCCCTTTCGTTAATTTTGTGGACATGGAGATTGCTCAACGCCCCAGGTGCCTGCACATGTAGTCGAGTGTTTGCCCGCCTGGTTGAGTGCCTGCCCGACTGAATGGGTTTCTGCCCGACACGTTGGGCCATGGCCCAACGGTCTCTTGAGGTCGAGTCCGGAACACATGTTAAAGAGATGATATAGTGGATCATCCTCGGAAAATATGTCACATGAAAAGAAAAAGTGGTAATGGTTTAATCTTAATCAAGATTTCACATTGATTTATCAAAGGCAACCTATAACGATTCCAAAGTATGGAGAATGATCCAAATGATCATCCATTCATAGATTTGAAATAATGGAGATTAAACATCTTTGGAAATCAATAATCGTCGAATCAGATATCTCATCGACCATAAGAAAAATAAAAGATGAAGAGAAATATGGATCTAATATTTTGAATCTCAAATCGATTAAACCATCATCAATATCAATCATCTTTCTTGGAGGATAAAATCGACACCGAAAATCCATTGATATTGATGAGATTTTATCAGAAAAAAAATCAAGATCCATAAAAAATGATTAAGATATTTCTTAAATGTTTTTTTCCAAATAATATTTCAAAATTTAAAAGAAATTAATATATGAAAAATATGTTAAAAATAAAAATTAAACAAAAGAGAAAAAAACCTTTAAACCAAATCAAATAAAATTATGTAAAAGCAAAAAAAAAAAAAAAACAGGGGTGATAGCGCATGCTAGGGGTTAGTGATAGAATAATAGATCCACATTGAATAAGCCCATACTACACTAATTTTTATAAAACAAATAAAAAAATCAGAAAAGTAAAAACATCATCTTCTTCATCGAAGAAGGACCAACCATGGTATTGTTGCAACCAAACTCCACCATTTTGGAGCTCCATTAAATCGGAGTGACGGAGCTCCGTTGAGATAACATTGCGATCGGGAGAACAAAGGGATTTCAAATATGTAAACACAATTAACCGACGATGTAAGAATTAGATGAATCAAAGTCTCAAATTTTCGACGGAATTTTCAATCTACCTTCAAATCAGTAAGCAACACTTCAGTTCTCTTCCTTTAATACTCCTTTTATTATTGTGTGATGAAATTTAATTGAATGAGTAATATTTGATGAAGGTTGGAAAAGTTTTGTGAAGCTTTTCAATTGGAGCTTTAATGGAGATTTTGAATTTGGAGTGTGTTCGTGCAGAGTTCCAGGTGGCTATCTAAGCTTGAATTGAATGAAGAATGAAGCTCTTATTTATAGAGTTTGAAGAGTGATTGTACTAAAGAAAAAAAATTATGTCGTTTTGATCAATTATTTTCATTTCAGATGCCATGTTATTTGCGTGCTTACTGTTGTGTGTTGCGATGTCGTTTGAATCGTAGGAGTTGTGTTTTGGAGTAATGATTTGTTCATGCTTGCGTTAGTCATGTGCGTGTATGCCATTTTATTTATAGGGATGTGCATTTCGGTTTATGTACATGCGTGTATGTGCTTCGACTATGAAAGTTCAAAAGTTGGATTCAAGTGTGTGCATCGGCTTGGCCAAGTTTGTTGTTGTTTTCGAGTCAACTCAAAGAGGCTTGTTGAAGCTAATGACAAGTGGTTTGTGTATTGAAAAAGATAGGTCGTGTAATATTGGGCTCCCTATATTTTCTTTGTTCAAAGTTTTTGTAAAGAAAAACATAATGGACTCAAATGGATTAGAAAATATAGTTTTGGTAATTGAAAATAACTAATGGAAATTTGGATGTGAATTTATGGATAATACGAATTGAAATTGATAAAAAAAATGGATTTGAGTTTGGGAAAAATTGGATAAAAGGAATTTGATTAAAATAAATGGATATTGAATGATAATTGGAAGTGTGCTTAAAAATAAAAAAATGGGAAATAAAAGTGGCTTAAATTGGAATATGAATGGATAATTGGATTGGATAGTGAAAAAAATGGTAATTCGGATAATCGAACTAGCAAAATGGTTTATGGATCGAGTAATAAAAATGAATAGAAATGGATATGGAACTGGATATTTTTGTGAAATGAACCGATTACCACCAAGGCTGCACAGAAATGGCTGAAGGTTGTGGAGAAGATCTTCAAGACCATGTGTACCACCCTTTTACCCCAAAACAAAATATTTAAATAATATCAGAGTAATCATCGAGAAAGGGTATCACATTTCATCATAATTCAAACAAACAGTGTCCTGTCCCGTAACACGGGTTAATCAACATCAAGAATAACATATAGCATTTTGCAGCGGAATTTAAACTTCGTATTTCAAAATCATAATTTTTACTTCATAAACATAATTTTCACCATCCTGAATTTCAACATCATATAATGAGAAAACATTTATCAAAGTAATAACATACTGAAAACAGTTTAACAAATAAACCCCGTCCCAGTGTTACATGACACAGAGCAGGACACATAGACCAAAACCACTTCTAAGGAACACTAAAACACACTCCGAGACTCATGAAAGACTCCTCTTGCACTGCAAGCCTATTCTTTATCATCTGCAAGTTACCCACAAAAGATGCAACATTTCCAAGCAGACAGGGTGAGTAATCATAAAATATCATAAACGTACAAGAATATAGAACATAAATAAATTAGTACAACATATCATGACATCATCAACTATAAAATTCAGCAACAACAACAACACGATCAGGAAATTAAGCAACACCAACACAGTCATGAAATTCATCCAGAATATGCAATTCTAACATCCTGATATGCAATATGCATGTGGTACCATTTTCATCGTGAGATGGATACATGACCATCAACCCTCCACAAAGGAGCACATCGTAAATCATCGAGACACTTCAATCCACACAATGGGATTGAAGCAAATAAATAGGCCGAAGCCCCATCGTGAATGTTATGAAATGCAATGATGCGCTACATCGTAAAATTCATCAAAATAATTCTCATCATTCATTTCACATCAGCAAACCAATCATCAAATAATCATATATATCATCATGACATTACACCCAGAACACTGTTTCTATAACTACTCTGACACATCAAGAATTGACCCGTACCCGATAATTTATGAGGCAATTACAAGGTTATTTCATAAATTCATTTATAAAAACTATTTCATTTTCTCATTTTTATTCATCAAAATAAAGTCCAGTTTATGCTCTTTCTGACGCTTCAAACAGAGTGCGAATCGGACTTACGGTTTAAAAGTTATGGATTTTTAAAGAATTAAAATTTTCCTCTCAAACAGTGTTAACCGGTTAACCCATAGCGTTAACCGGTTAACGCCTGCGGAAATTTTAGAAAAACACCAAATTTTCAATGGTTAACCGGTTAACCCATAGCGTTAACCGGTTAACGCACGTTTTCCAGCAGTTCTCTGTTATACAATTGCAGACTGCTTCAACACCAAAAACCCCCAAATCCCTTACGGGTTTCACATCAAAACACTCAAAAACCATTCAAAAATATCAATCAAACATAAACAACATCAAGATAACAATTATAAAAACAAATATATGATTATAACTCATTCTAATCACTCTATTTCATCAAGATTTCTCTCATAAGCCCCACCTAAATCAAAAACCCCTAAAACTCATAAACTCGTACAATCCTAATCTATTTTAAGTCCAATTCCTACACATTTACAATAGATTATAAAAACTCCCCATACCTTAGAGAATTTCGCCGCTTAACACTCTTCTCTGGGGTTCTCCACATCCTCCTGACTCTGAGCTTCTTCTTTCTTCAGAGCACTTCACCAAACACGATAGAAAATGATAAAACGGATTGTGTATTCCTTTTTACCAAAACATATCCCAGTTAAGTCTTTTCCCTATTTACCCTCATATATTTCACAAAAGGACCACCTTAACATTTTTCTTTAATATATTATTAATAATAATAATAAAATAGTATAATAAAACACTATTTATCCTTATTATATAAAAATACTTTTTTTCTCCAAAATTCTCTAATTAATCCAAACTCTCCAATTTTTTTTCCTAAATTAATTAAATAAATGACTAAATAATTAAATTTAGATTTTGGGGTGTTACAACTCTCCCCTACTTAAAGAATTTTCGTCCTCGAAAATTACCTGTAGTAAACAGTGTCGGATACGACTCTTTCATCTGATCTTCCCGTTCCCAAGTCCAACTTTCTCCAGCTGGTCCTCCCCACAATACCTTCACTAAAGCAATTCCTTGCCTCGTAGTTGCTTCAATTCTCTACCATCAATCCTCACTAGTAAAGCTTCAATCGTCAGATTATCTCTCACCTGAACATCATCTATCTGAATTACATGCGACGGGTCCAGAATGTACTTCCTCAACTGTGATACATGGAATACATCATGTAAATTCGCAAGAGAGGGAGGTAAAGCCACTCGATAGGCCACTTCCCCTATCCTCTGCATAATCTGATACGGACCGACAAAACATGGAGTGGGCTTTCTAGACTTCAAAGCTCTTCTCACACCAGTCATAGGAGTAACTCTTAAGAACACATGATCTCCCTCTTGGAACTCAAGTGCTTTTCTTCTCTTATCGTGATAACTCTTTTGACGACTCTGCGACGTTTTCATCCTTTCCTGAATCATTTTTATCTTTTCAGTTGTTTCTTGGACAATCTCTGGCCCAAGCACTAAACTCTCTCCTGACTCATACCAACATAATGGAGTACGACAACGTCTACCATACAACGCCTCATATGGAGCCATCCTGATACTAGCATGAAAACTGTTATTGTACGTAAACTCGACCAACAGCAAATGACTATCCCAAGACCCCCCTTGATCTAATACACAAGCTCTCAGAAAATCTTCTAAAGATTGGATTGTTCTTTCCGTCTGGCCATCCGTTTTCGGGTGATAAGCAGAACTCATCCTCAATTTAGTACCCAAGGCATCCTGCAAACTCTTCCAAAACCTTGACGTAAACCGCAGATCTCTATCTGATACAATACTTGAAGGTACCCCGTGCAACTTCACAATTTCTTCAATATAAATCTCAGCTAACCTTTGCATGGAATGGTTAATCTTCATTGGCAAGAAGTGTGCCGACTTAGTTAACCGGTCAATAATTACCCAAATCGAATCATTACCTCTAGCAGTCTTAGGTAACCCAGTCACGAAATCCATGGAAATACTATCCCATTTCCACTCAGGAACATTCAATGGTTGCATCATACCTGAAGGTCTCTGATGTTCTATCTTTGACTTCTGACATGTCAAACAAGCATATACAAATTCAGCAATGTCTTTTTACATACCCGGCCACCAAAACAACATGCGTAAATCCTGATACATCTTCGTAGCACCAAGATGAAAACTCAGTCGACTCTTGTGCCCCTCTTCTAAAATACTCTTTTTAATTCCTATAATATCCGGAACACATACTCTATCTCGGAATCTCAAAACTCCATCTTCATCAACTCGAAAGTCACCTGCATTACCTTGATCAACCAACATCAATTGATCAACTAATTTCAAATCAGATTTCTGACCCTTACGAATCTCTTCCAAAATCTCACTGGTCAGCTTTAACATTCCCAATTTCACACTATCAGTAGTAGTTTCAAACAACAAGCTCATGTCTCTGAATTGCTCAATCATTTCCAATTCTTTCACCATAAGCATCGAAATATGCAACGACTTCCTACTCAAAGCATCAACCACAACATTTTCCTTACCAGGATGGTAATTCAAATCAAAATCAAAACCTTTCAATAATTCAAGCCACCGCCTCTGTCTCATATTTAACTCTTTCCGATCAAACAAGTACCTTAAACTTTTGTGATAACTGAATACCTCAAATTTTGTACCAAACAAGTAGTGCCTCCAAATCTTAAGCACAAACACCACAGTTGTTAACTCTAAGTCGCGAGTAGGATAGTTCCTCTCATGAACTCTTAACTGTCTAGAAGCATAAGCAACCACCTTATTATCCTGCATCAAAGCTCCACCAAGACCTATCTTGGAAGCATCACAATAAACTACAAAGGACTCATCTGGATTCGGTAAAACCAACACTGGCGCGGTCGTTAATCTTTTCTTCAGTTCTATGAAACTCTCTTCACAAGCAACATCCCACACATACGCTTGACCCTTCCTAGTCAATTGCGTCAACGGTAAAGCTATCTTAGAAAAACCTTCAATGAACTTACGATAGTAACCAGCCAACCCAAGAAAACTACGAATTTCTGTAGCTGACTTCGAAGTCTCCCACTGCAATACCACATCAATCTTTGAAGGATCCACCGAAATTCCACAACTTGAAATTACATGGCCGAGGAAACTCACTTCCTTTAACTAGAACTCACACTTAGATAATTTAGCAAACAATTTCTTTTCTTTCAACACTTGCAACACAACCCTCAAATGCTCGGCATGCTCCTCTTCTGATTTAGAATATACCAAGATATCATCTATGAAAACCACCACGAATTTATCAAGATACTCATGATAGATCCTATTCATATATTCCATAAACACACCAGGCGCATTAGAAACCCCAAACGGCATCACCGTATACTCGTAATGCCCATATCTCGTCCTGAAAGCTGTCTTCGGAATATCATCAGCTTAAACTCGAATCTGATGATAACCAGACCTCAGATCAATTTTACTAAAGACATAAGCACCTACTAGCTGATCCATCAAATCATCGATCCTCGGAAGTGGGTACTTATTCTTGATAGTCACTTTATTCAACTGTCGGTAATTGACACACAATCTCATACTACCATCCTTCTTCTTAACGAGCAACACCGGAGCACCCCAAGGAGAAACACTAGGTCTAATGAACCTCTTCTCTAACAATTCTTCTAATTATTTCTTCAACTCATTCAACTCTGAAGCCGACATTCTATAAGTATCCATCGAGACAGGACTCGTACCCGGTACTAAGTCCACAGAAAAATCAATTTCACGTTATGGTGGTAAATCACTTATATCACCAGGAAACACATCTTGAAATTCACAAACCACAGGCAACTCTGCACTAACAGTCTTATCATCATCTTGCAATGATGCAGACACTGCAAACATCAAAGCTTGATCCAATACAAGTTCATCCACTTGCTTAGCAGATAAAAACATCAACTCACCATTCTCGCTCGATTCAGGGAACTTCACTGTCTTACTATAATAGTTAATATGAACATAATTGAATTCCAACCAGTTCATACCAAGGATAAAATCGATTTGGTGTAATGGTAGGCACACCAAATCCATCATAAAATTCTTCTAAAAAATTGTCAAAAGACACTTCAAACAAACAAGCATGGTAGTCACAGAACCATTAGCAGGAGTCTCTATTATCATATTACCGTTCATATTAGACAACTTTAAACCCAATCTATTAGCGCACTCAAGAGAAATAAATGAATGTGTAGCTCCAGTGTCAATAATAGCAATCAACTCATTATTATTAATAAAACAGGTACCTCTGATCAAGTTGTCCTTCTTTGGAGCTTCTGAACCAGCTAACGCAAAAACTCTCCCAGCACTCTGAGCAGTAGCAACATTCTTCTTTGGTTTCTGGCATTGGGCGCTGATATGCCCCTGTTCACCATAATTGTAACAGGTTGGGCCCTTATTAGGACAATCACTCATCTTATGCCCAAGCTTGCCACAATGGTAACATTTCATAATCCTGGCGGTACACACATCGGCCTTATGACCTGCCTCTCCACACTTGTAACACTTAACAGGTACATTAGCAACTCCCCTACTTTGCTTCTTCTCATCAGATGCCTTCTGCTTCTCTTTATCACCAGTAGTCACATAAGGTTTCCCTCTATACTGACTCTTATCTTTCTTCTCGCTCAGCTGTTTATAGTGAGCTGACCGAGCTTGGCTGTCCTCGTCATAAATACGACTCTTATCGACCAACTCTGCATACTTGCGAATTTGTTGGCACCCAATTCCCTGCTTAATTTCAGGTCTCAGCCCATTCTCAAACTTAAGGCACTTGGAAAGTTCAGCATCTGCCCTGTTGTAGTGAGGACAAAACTTCACCAGCCTTTCAAATTTGGCAGCATACTCTGCCACTGTCATGTTTCCTTGCTTCAGTTCAAGGAATTCTACCTCCAACTTACCACGAGCATCTTCCGGAAAATACTTCTTAAGGAACTCCGCCTTAAACACAGTCCAAGTCACCACAACAACCTCGTCCTCTAGACGCTAACGAGTATTATCCCACCAGTCTTCGGCTTCCTCAGACAACATATGAGTCCCGAATTGAACTTTCTGCGCGTCAGCACATGCCATCACTATGAAAATCTTCTCAATTGCCTTGAGCCACTTCTGTGCGCTCGCCGGGTCATGAGTTCCTTCAAACACAGGTGGATTATTCCTCTGGAATTTCTCCAAGGCACGAAACTCATCATGCGCATTGTTACGAGCAGCAGTCTGAGAAAGAGCTGCAATAGCATCAGCGAGAGCACGCGTGTTGTTTCCAGCCATTCTGCACAACACTTACCACATCAGAAGAGAATAATCATTAATTAAATAACGACTTGACAACAGACTGACAATAACAAGACTTGGTCGGACAGACCGACCTGTTCTAATACCACTAATGTAACACCCTTTTAACCCAAAACAAAATATTTAAATAATATCAGAGTAATCATCGAGAAAGGGTATCACATTTCATCATAATTCAAACAAACAGTGTCCTGTCCCGTAACACGGGTTAATCAACATCAAGAATAACATATAGCATTTTGCAGCGGAATTTAAACTTCGTATTTCAAAATCATAATTTTTACTTCATAAACATAATTTTCACCATCCTGAATTTCAACAATCATATAATGAGAAAACATTTATCAAAGTAATAACATACTGAAAACAGTTTAACAAATAAACCTCGTCCCAGTGTTACATGACACAAAGCAGGACACATAGACCAAAACCACTTCTAAGGAACACTAAAACACGCTCCGAGACTCATGAAAGACTCCTCTTGCACTGCAAGCCTATTCTTTATCATCTGCAAGTTACCCACGAAAGAGGCAACATTTCCAAGCAGACAGGGTGAGTAATCATAAAATATCATAAACGTACAAGAATATAGAACATAAATAAATTAGTACAACATATCATGACATCATCAACTATAAAATTCAGCAACAACAACAACACGATCACGAAATTAAGCAACACCAACACAGTCATGAAATTCATCCAGAATATGCAATTCTAACATCCTGATATGCAATATGCATGTGGTACCATTTTCATCGTGAGATGGATACATGACCATCAACCCTCCACAAAGGAGCACATCGTAAATCATCGAGTCACTTCAATCCACACAATGGGATTGAAGCAAATAAATAGGTCGAAGCCCCATCGTGAATGTTATGAAATGCAATGATGCGCTACATCGTAAAATTCATCAAAATAATTCGCATCATTCATTTCACATCAGCAAACCAATCATCAAATAATCATATATATCATCATGACATTACACCCAGAACACTGGTTCTATAATCACTCTGACACATCAAGAATTGACCTGTACCCGGTAATTTATGAGGCAATTACAAGGTTATTTCATAAATTCATTTATAAAAACTATTGCATTTTTATCATTTTTATTCATCAAAATAAAGTTCAGTTTATGCTCTTTCCGACGCTTCAAACGGAATGCGAATCGGACTTACGGTTTGAAAGTTATGGATTTTTAAAGAATTAAAATTTGTCTCTCAAACAGTGTTAACCGGTTAACCCATAGCGTTAACCGGTTAACGCCTGCGAAACTTTTAGAAAAACACCAAATTTTCAATGGTTAATCGGTTAACCCATAGCGTTAACCGGTTAACACACGTTTTCCTACAGGTCTCTGCTATACAATTGCAGACTGCTTCAACACCAAAAACCCCCAAATCCCATTACGGGTTTCACATCAAAACACTCAAAAACCATTCAAAAACATCAATCAAACATCAATAACATCAAGATAACAATTATACAAACAAATATATGATTATAACTCATTCTAATCACTCTAATTCATCAAGATTTCTCTCATAAGCCCCACCTAAATCAAAAACCCTAAAACTCATAAACTCATACAATCCTAATCTATTCATAGTCCAATTCCTACACATTTACAATAGATTATAAAAACTCCCCGTATCTTAGAGAATTTCGCCGCTTAACACTCTTCTCTGGGGTTCTCCACAGCCTCCTGACTCTGAGCTTCTTCTTTCTTCAGAGCACTTCACCAAACACGATAGAAAATGAGAAAACTGATTGTGTATTCCTTTTTACCAAAACACATCCCAGTTAAGTCTTTTCCCTATTTACCCTCATATATTTCACAAAAGGACCACCTTACCATTTTTATTTAATATATTTTTAATAATAATAATAAAATAGTATAATAAAATACTATTTATCCTTATTATATAAAAATACTCTTTTTCTCCAAAATTCTCTAATTAATCCAAACTCTCCAATTTTTTTCTAAATTAATTAAATAAATGACTAAATAATTAAATTTAGATTTTCAGGGTGTTACACCATGGCTTGCAGTGATGATCAGAAGGTGGGGTTTGGTACTCACATGTTGGAAGGCGAAGCTGAAGTCTGGTGGGACAACATTCGCCAAAGGTTGGAAGATGCAGGTACTAGTATTACTTGAGTTGTGCTTCGAGTTGAATTTCTAGAGAAGTATTTTCCAGAGGATATTTGTAGTGCTAGAGCAGTAGAGTTTTTGGAACTGAAGCATGGCAACATGATTGTGGCTGAGAATCTTGCTCGGTTTGAGGAGTTGTTACAATATTTTACTCACTATAACACTAAGGATGCTATGACTTTGAAGTGTCTGAAGTTTGACAACGGGTTGTGTCCTGAGATCAAATAAGTATTTTCTTATCAAAAGATCAGGAATTATCCAAAACTCGTGAGCAGAAGCAGAATTTATGATAATGACAACAAAGCTCAAATCGCCCACTACAAGGTTGTGATTGACCAAAAGGGTAAGCAGAGATTTTAGGGTACTCCTTATAGTGCTCCGACTGACAAAGGAAAACAGAAAGCTGTTGATGACAAGAAGCCAAGTGGGGAAGAGATAAATCATAATCCTGTGAAATGTTTCAGATGTGGGAGCACATGTCATCGTGCTAATACTTGTCAGAATGAAGTGAAGAAATGCTTCAAGTGTGGATGAACAGGTCATGTGCTAGAAGATTGCATAGCTATTATGCCTACTTGTTTCAACTATGGTGAACAGGGTCATTGTAGACAAGCATTTTTGACTCCTTGAGATAGATATGCATTTCGAATGATAAAAGATATGTGCATAGCTGGGAAAGAAAAGAATTGAAGAATGTGCTGAGAAACGTGTTTTTCGACAGATTTAGGCAAGGATGCGTTTCGATAATGTTCGATAGACGTGAGGAGATGCATCGTTTCGACGCAAACAAGGAAGTTTAAATTCAAGAGTTGTCATATTTGGCAGAGAGACACGTGGAAGCACCTGGTGAAAAGGGAACATGCCGAAGGCTAAGTGTCATAGTTTTAGAATTTATCCGTTAGTGGCAGTTATGCTATTTTTATATAAATAGAGTAGTTCTTTTCATAATTAGTGTGTGAGAAAACTTTTACAAAATTCTTACAAAAATACTCAAAGTAACTCCGTTGAGAAAAGAGTTTTATCTAGAAAATGTACGTGTGAACAACACCATTTTTACTTCATTAAAATTTAAATAAAAGTTCAAAGTCTTTTACAATTCCATTACATTACAAGTCATTTATTTCCATCTTCGACCTTTACTTATGCATTGTCCAAGTTACTTTATTTAGTTTTTGACATAATTGTTACTCCTTTATTTAATCAAATTCTCCATATACATAAAAAGACTTAATAAAAGTGAAACCCAAAGATTGTTAAGAGATAAAAAGTTTGTAGAAAAGCACATGTCTCCTAGGATTTGTATGGTTGATCCTGCAAGTAAACCAATTTGTTAAGATTGGGAAACCAACGGTTGTTCATCAAAATCAACAGCGAACAAATTGGCACGCCCAGTGGGACTAGTGGGAATTAATAGAAACATACTAACTCTTAGACAAGGAAGGTTTCACTTCATTCCATGATTCTAAGAAGCAGTAAATTAGCCGTAACTGACGTAGAAATACCTAAAAGAACAAGAGTAAGAAGAATGGCGAATGTGCCAAATAATCCAAATGAAAACATTCCAGTTATTAGCCCTACCCCTTCGACAAGGGGAAATACATAGTCAATCTCTATGTCAGAGGCTGTGCCCTCGTCAGCAGGGTTGACACCAGCGTTTTCAGTATCTCAAAATGCGCCTAGTTTTTCCACTATGGGACACCAAAGGCCCATAAGGACACCTCCTCCTACAGGGAATACTCATAGGTCTTTTGCGCCAACTTTTATCATGCCTCTGTATAATGGGGAACAACCCTTTAGAATGCCAACTTCAACGATGGCAAATTTGCAGAATGCGACATCATTGTATTTTGACACCATGGTCAACATGTCTTCCCCATTACAAGGGTCAAGATCTGGTGGAAACATAGGTAGAATGAATCAACCTCCACCAGGATTCCAAACTTATACGCCAGCAATTACAAATAATTTTACGCATATAATTAGACAACAAATGGACGAAAGCAATCATGATATGGTCCAAATATTGACACAACAAATGGGAAGAGTGTTTAATCCTTTAATACAGAACACCACCCAAACAAACCAATTATTGGCAGAGAAAATGACGCGCATTACTGATTTTTTGGCGTCCCTCAAACTCAACAGAGAGAAGAAATAATTCAGAACCCTAGGGTGGGTGTCGAAGAGGAACCCACAATAAATCAGAGGCCTTTAGACATTCCTCAGGCAAACCTTAGAAACCAAGAGGAAGTAGTCCAACAACCTCATGTAGAAATCCCTGTCCAACAAGAGCCCAAGAGGATATTAGTCCAGAGAGGCCAAGACGCTGATGATGTGGTGCACCGAATTCGGTATAATAAATTGCCTACCGAAAATAATTTAGCAGCCATGGTGTTCGTAGTGATTTTTGACGAACAACCTCTGGTTAACCAATTTCTCAGAAAAATGGGTTACTTGCAGGACCAACCAAACAAGTCCTAGGACACATGTGCAATTATTTTGTCGAACTACTCTTAGGGTTGTGAATGATTTGTAGTTTGTTTTGTTAATAATGTCAAAGTGTTAAATGCTTTGATTTTGAAAGTAAAATAAAGTTTAAGTTTAAAAAAAAAGTAAGAGAAATGGCGAAATGATAAAACTTGCAGGAAAGTAAATAAAGCTTGAAGATAAAATAACTTGATGAACAAACTGATAATTTAAATAACTTGAAAGGAAAAATGGTGTTCAAACGTACATGGTTCCAAATATCAAACTCATTTTCTCTCACACTGGGTACTTAGAGTATTTACAGGAATTTTGTATAAGTTTTCACACACACATTCTAAACACAAACTATCCTATTTATATACAAACAAAGTAACTGCCTAGAACGGAAAAATCATAATTAAATGACAAGTGTCAGCCTTCATGCAATTTCCTTCTCTGAAACTTCCATGTGTCCAACTGTCAAAGGTTGCAACTTTTAAATTTTGAACTCTTTCCTTTGGTGACGAAACATTACACCTCTTCAATCTGTCGAAGTCTCAAAGAAGAAAAACCCTTTCAAAATCTGCCAAATAATGCTCCTGTCCAACAACTCTTCTCTGTCGAAGTGTCGAAAGATACAGTCATCTTGTCAAAGGCCCAGCTATAAACAATTTTCCAAACTTGTCTTGCCAGAATATTACTTATCCTTCTGTCGAAACATTTGGGCTTTTAACCTTGTCAACATTTCTTGAATATCTTCACTTTCCTTATTATTCTCTGCTGATCATCTTCTCACTAACAGAAATGACTTCAAGTTCCAAATTTCAACATGTCGAAATTATGAGCTTACAAATTGCCCCCCAGCAAAGATGTTTTCGACTAGTTCTGGAGAAATATCTTTTGCTGTCGAAATGACTTTTGACATCCTGTCAGTCTCATTTATTATAAAGTGACTTTGTTGAGTCCCAAGAAAACACCATGATTTCCACTTTTCTGAAAAACGTCACGTCTAGCCCACGTTTACACAACCTTCCATAACCCTATATCTTAGCTAAATCATGGCTCCCTACCAACTGTCACCTTTAATCACCACCATTGGATCAAACGCATGTCCCCCATTATCCAAACTGAAAAGTCTTTTCTTTTCTTTTTTCTTTTTTATTTATTTTTATATCTTCTTACCTTCTATAAATACCAACTTCTAAAATCTTTCTTCCTTTTCACATTCTCAAACTCTTCTCCCCTTAACACAGAAAACTCCATTAAACCCCTTTTAAAGCTCTCTGCTACTCTAGCTCTTCATCTTCTCATACCAATGGCGCCTCCAAAGACTGTTGCTGACCGTAGTGCCAAGAAGACAAAGAAAACTGCTGACCTCCCTCCTGCTCATACGCTGTCTGGACCCATGCAAGTGTAGCAACAACAATACATCCCAGAACCCCCAAATGAGAGGGAGAAAGCTAGTATCTACAGATCTCAGGTAATGATCCCTATCTCAGTTTCTGGAGTTCACCATGCCATGCTAGGTCCCATCTTTGATCCCAATGCTGACCCAAATCGTTTAAAAGATTTTTATCCTTGCTATTCTGCCTCTAAACCAATAGCTGCTAGTAAGAACCCTAGGTCTGTCGAAACAACATCTAAGAAACCTGAAATTCCCATAGCTTCGACAGAATTAGATTTTTCTTACTTGAATCAAGCTAGGATATTTAGGAGCCCTCCCCTAACAAAAGATCCTTCAGACTACTTAGCTTGGCTCACTAGAGTCGAAAAGGTCAAAGAGAAATTCTGGAAGAAAACTGGCATTTACGATCTGATCCAACTATCGAAGGAAGGTCCACGCTATTGTCAGAATATGCTGCTGGCCTCTTTATATTTTTGGGATAGTACCTACAACACCTTCCATCTCCCCTGTGGTATGGTTACTCCTACCCTTTTCGACATAGCAGCCATCACTGGCCTCAGTCCCTTAGGGGAAATTTTTAATCCTGAGCACTTAAACAAAGATCCCATAGGATTCGACACCAAGCACGCTGGTTATTCCGTATTCATTGCTTATCACCAAGGCGAAGACACGGAGGAAGTATCCGACAGAGAACACATTGCTTTTCTGACCCTGTGGCTAGCCAAATTCGTCTTCTGCACTAGGTCACTCCAAGTTGCCAGAAGCTATATCATCATGGCTAATCAACTTCATAATGGAGTTGCATTTTGCCTAAGTGAATTACTTCTGGCAAATCTCTATGAATCTCTGAGTGAAAGTGTGAGTAACTTAAAGACCCTCAAGGACAAAGGAACCATCAGTCTCACAGGTCCCTTCTGGCTCTTACAATTATGGCTGAACGCAACCTTCAAAGCCAGCATCCCTATCAAAATGCCAGTTGACGAAGAAGAAGTGAAAGATAGACGCGTCGAATGGCCTAGGTTAGTTCAACTGACACCTACTGACGAAAGTGTTAGTCTTCGACAAGCCTTCATAAGTTACGTAATGATGTTTTCCAAACGTTACAAGTTCACCCCATCTATGGCACCCTTCGCCAATAGAACTGTTGGTCCCAGATGGTTCACAAGACAACTCCCAGTCGAAAACCAAAAAGAAGAAGACTCCTACATATCCATCTGGGAGGCTTTCCTTATCCCAAGACACCTTTTCTCCCATCACAGTCTCAACAACACTAAAGTTTCTCTCATTGTCTACCAACCTAACCTGGTGGCTAGACAATTTGGGCTAATACGGACGAAGACGAAACCCATTTACCACAAGAAAGGCTCTATTCTGTTCTACAACTCATTTCAAAATTTTGAGAGAAGTTTAGAATTGTACAACAAATTCTTCGACGCATCTTTGGAGGTTTACCCCACCATATTTCGACCAAACTTCTTATGCACTGAAGACTTCGACGTTTGGTGGAAGGAGTATTATATTAACAAATTCTTTGAAGTAGCAACTTTCAACACTCTCCTGACGAATGCTTTTGCTTTTGTGCAGGATAAGAAGAAGAAAGGTACAGATAAGCATATCAAAGAAATTCAAAATTTTCAAAAGTATTTTGAAACTATTTACAGGCCCAGTGATCTTTGTCGAACCATAGGCGAA
This sequence comes from Lathyrus aphaca, assembly GCA_963966055.1. Classification (NCBI taxonomy): domain Eukaryota; kingdom Viridiplantae; phylum Streptophyta; class Magnoliopsida; order Fabales; family Fabaceae; genus Lathyrus; species Lathyrus aphaca. Next base: position 481,757,193 of record OZ014524.1, on the reverse strand, counting down.
GCAGAAGTAACTTTAAAACAGAAATTTACAGAAAAATTGGATAGGTTGGGGGTGCCTTCGTACATTCCACCACATGCATGTTACAACTTTGCTTTCACCTCCTTTCCTCCAAGGTTTCCCCCACTCCCTTCTGCAGAATTTGGTGTGGCCTTGTGCCCTCCATTCCTAGATTGGTTTGTGTGTGGATCTCATTTAAAACTGCTTCACGAGTCGAGCAAGAAACTTGCCGAACGTGTGGTTCCGACGAAGTATTACTTGGGCAACTTCACTGGGCACCTTCATGTTGGGATAGAACATGTTAGTGTGGAAGAACCCATTCTTGAAGGTGTCGAAGAAATTACATTCCTCCTCTTATCTCTAACTCCTTTTATATTTTATATCAATGTTCATGCAATTCTTTCTCTTTCAGCTGTTAGAATTGTCAAGAAAACTGTTGGTGAAGGGACCTCCTCCAAGACAGTCAAAAAATCGCCCATAGCTGCCAAAAAGGTTTCGACCAATAAAAACACCTCACTCTTATTCTTTTATATACATTTCAATATTCTCTATACTGAACACGTCTTCTTTTTGCATACCTCAGGTAACTCGCACACCAGCCAAGAAAAGAAAACAAGAAGAAAAATAAGTGAGTGTCGAAGAGTCTGAGGATGAATCTCCTGAGCCTCAACCTCTGAAAAGAAACAAAGGTATGAGAATAAAAACAGTGGCCTCCCAGAGATCCATAGTTCACAGACAAACTCCTCCTGTTAGTCCAACCAACAAAATCCCTTCAAGAAGTGAGAAAAGTGGGGATTCAAGCACTCACACTGAGATCCCTCAGGTATTAATTTTCGACTGACAATATTCATAGTCTTAACTGCATTTTTCTGTTATTTTAAACTTCCCTTTTATGTTCTCTTCAGGTTATTATTGATGTCGAAGAAACTTCCAAAGTTCAAGAAGAAGTTATTCCTTCTGACTCTGAGAAGACTTTAGCTGAAAGGCTTCAAGAAGAAGCCGCTCCAGACGCTGGTGTCTATGGCCCTCAGACTTTCGACGATTTCGAGATTAGTGACTCTGAGTCTTCTGGAAATAACTCTCCCCTTCGCCCAGATTTTACTGTGGAGGAAAAGACTGCCCCAGACCAGGATGCACCAACTCAAGGACCAATTGATGCAACAAAAGTTGAAAAAGCTTCCCCAGACCAGGACGCACAAGCTCAAAGGCCAACTGTACAACAGAGGCTGATAGAGAGACTGTCGAAGAAGAACATGATCTGTCGAAGCAACCAGACATAAACTTGAACCCTGGAGGAAGTACCCAGACTGTCCCCACTCCACCAGAAGCTCCAGCAGAAACTCTTTTGGATACTGGTTCGACAAGCTTGTCACATGAGGAAATTGAAAGCTTGAAAGTAAGAAAGCCTCTGGAATATTTAAAAGCTTTACTCAGTTCCAGGTACAACTTCCAATACTCTTCCCACAGCAGTTCGACAGCTTCAGGGGCTACCTCTGATATTCAACCCATCAATGTTATCATGGCTGAGATTAAGGAAAAAATTCTTGGGGTGGACCTATTTGAGATTCTGGCTGAAAGTCCTTCTGCACAGTATGACTTAAAGAAACTCCTGAAACGAGCCAATCTGCTGGAGGCTTCGACTGAAGAGAGTCGTCTGGTGATGGACCTGATGTCAATGATTGACACTGTAAGCACTGACTTGGTTCGTCAAAAAGAATTTTCTCAGAACATCACAGCCAAATCTGAAGAACAAGTCTCAGAATGGAATGTCGTAGCTTCTTCGACAGACAGAATCTCAGAGCTGAACAAGCTTTCTGAAGATTACTCCAAAGCTGCTGCTGAGTGCGAAAACAACATTCAGGCTTATCAAGCTCAGATTGCTGAACTTCAGAAGAAAATCCTCCAAGAGAAGGAACGTCAGGCCACCCTCCAACAGCCCAACCAAGAAGAAATCGACAGGGAGCTTCAAAATGGTCTCCAACATGCAGAAACAGCCCAATAACTTCATAGAGAGATTGACGAACTGACTGTTAGTAAGAGTCTCTGCGAACGTCGAATTCAGCTTCAAAAGAAGAAATTTGACGAACTCAAAGCAACTTTCCTTCAACAGTAGTTTGTAATAGAAAATAGGAATTTTATTGTTTTAAGAGTTTTAGTATTTTCATATGTAATGTTATTTAACGCCATCTATTTGGCGAAGACAAGTTTGCAATTTTATGTTATTCCTATTTTTATTTCCTGCAATGTTGGCTTATACTTCTTCAAATATTTGCCATTTATTTTCAGCACTCTCCTGTCTTTTTCTATTTCTTCGACTTCATACGCACCGTTTGAAAACACTCTTAAAATTTTGAAAGGTCCTTCCCATTTAGGGGACCATTTTCCCATCAATCTGTCTTTCTTCTCCATGGGCAAAATTACTTTCCAAACTAAATCATCAACTAAAAAGGCTTTAAATTTTACTCTCTTATTGTAAAACTTTTCAACTCTTTCTTTCTGCCTTTTTATTAATTCTAAAGCACGTAACCTTTCCTCATCTAAATCAACCAACTCATCCATCATCATACTCCAATAAATCTCAGATGGAATCTCATGATGCCTTTGAATTCGTATTGACTGTAAACAGATTTCGACTGGTAATACTGCATCATGTCCGTAAGTTAATTTAAATGGGGTAGAATTAGTTGCTTCTTTGGGAGACGTTCGACAAGCCCAAAGGATTTGATCCAGAGTCTTGTGCCAATTTCTAGGTTTTTTACCCACATGCTTCTTTATTAGATTTATCACCACTTTGTTGGCTGCTTCGACTTGACCATTTGCTTGGGCATAATAAGGTGTCGAAGTTAGCAACTTAAAACCTGTCTCTTTTGCAAATGCCTGCATATTTCTTCCAGTAAACACTGATCCTTGATCAGTGGTTATAGTCTCTGGTATTCCAAATCTATACATTATATGTTTCTGGATGAAGTCTATGACTGCTTCCTGATCTACATTCGTCAGTGGTATGGCTTCAATCCACTTAGTGAAGTAGTCTACCCCAACTAAAATGTACTTCTGCCCTTTTGAAGAGGCTGGTCGAATTTCACCAATCAAATCTAAAGCCCATCCTCTGAAAGGCCAAGGCTTTATAATGGAATGTAACTCATTTGCAGGCACATGAGGTATGCCTGCATGAATTTGACATTCTTGACATCCCTTTGCAAATTCGACACAATCCTTCAACATTGTTGGCCAATACATCCCCTGTCGAAATAGTAACCATTTCATCTTGTGCCCTGCCTGGTGTGCACCACACGCACCACTATGCACATTCGACAAAGCTATATAAGCTTCAGTCTCTCCTAAGCACTTTAGTAAGACTCCTTTTGCAGTCTTTTTAAACAACTCATTTCCAAAGAGTACATAGCTTAAAGCTCTATACTTGATCTTTCTTTCGACTGTCTGGTTTGGATTTTGTAAATAATCCTTGATAGGTTTTCTCCAATCTCCCACCCCTGGATCATCTACATTGAAAATTTCAAAATTTTCTTCATCACCATATCCCAATCTTATGGTCTCCAAATCAGATGGAGACAGTCTAGTGGATAATACGTTTCCTCTTACTTCGACAACCTTCTCCAGGTTTTCCTTCGACACTCTGTAGCCTGATGCTAGTTGAGCCAAATCATTTGCTTCCTGATTTTCTAGTCGAGGAATGTGTCTAAAGGTTGCACTGTCGAATCTCTTGAGGAGTCTGTTGGCTATCACAAAATACATGATCAAATTCTCTTTGACACATTTGTATTCTTTCGTCAATTGTTTTATTACCAATTCAGAGTCACCCATTATTTCGACCTCTGTTGCCCCCAATTCCAACAATATTTCAAGTCCAGCAATTAAAGCTTCATATTCTGCTTCATCATTCGAACAGCAACCTTCTATTTTGTACTTGAACTTTGTTGGAATTTTATTGGGAGAAATGATTAATACCCCAACACCTGTTCCATTTTTATGACTGGAACCGTCGAAATATAATCTCCAGGGTTCTCTTTCGACATATTTTATCTCATCTCCAAGTATGGAGTGGTCAGCTATAAAGTCAGCAACCACTTGTCCTTTGACAGCTTTTAGAGGCATATATTTTAAAGAATACTCAGTCAAGGCTAAAGCCCATTTTCCAATTCGACTATGTAGAATAGATTTAGACAACATATGTTTTATTACGTCGAAATGAGAAGATATATATACATCAATGGGTTTTATACAATGCTTTAACTTTGTACAAGAGAAATATACACATAAACATAATTTCTCTATCATACTATATCTAGTTTCAGCATCATTTAAGACTCTGCTGAGATAATAGATGGCTCTTTCGGCGCCATGTTCATATTCCTGACAAAGCATGCTTCCCAATGTTCTGTCGGACGCTGAGATGTAGAGCCTCATACTTCTTTTTCGACAAGGAGACATTAAAACTGGAGGACTTGCCAGATATTCCTTGATCTTGTCGAAGGCATCTTGCTATTCTTGCCCCCAAGTGAAGCCCTCCTTCTTCAGTCGAAGTAGAGGTGAGAAGGCTTGTGTTTTTCCACTAAGGTTAGAGATGAACCTTTTAAGAAAGTTGATCTTCCCTAGTAGAGACTGCAACTCCTTCTTTGTTGATGGCGCTTTCACTTCCATTATGGCCTTGGCTTTGTTTTTATTAATTTCAATCCATTTCTTGTGGACCACAAAGCCTAAGAAATCACCTGCCTGCACACCAAAAGCACATTTAAGGGGATTCATTTTCAAACCAAACTTTCTCATCCTTTCAAAGGACTGTCGAAGGTGGTCAATATGGTCTGAGCCTGAGGTAGATTTAATCACAATATCATCTATATAAATTTGCATAAACGTTTCAATGAAATCATGAAAGATAGAATTCATGGCCCTTTGGTAAGTAGCTCCAGCATTTTGTAAACCAAAGGGCATGACTACCCACTCATATGTTCCTATTGCTCCTGGACAACAAAAAGTTGTTTTTGGAACGTCTTCTTCAGCAATGAAAATTTGGTTATAACCAGAGTATCCATCAAGCATACTTAAATACTCATGGCCTGCTGCAGAATCTACTAGCATTTCTACTACTGGAATAGGATATTCATCCTTAGGGGTAGTTGAGTTTAGATCTCTAAAATCAATGCATACCCTTAGTTTGCCATTTTTCTTAATCACAGGAACAATATTAGCAATCCATTCGACATACCTTGTTGTACGGATGAACTTGCATTTTAGAAGCCTTTCGACTTCCTCTTTGATTTTCGACATAATTTCAGGTGCAAAGCGTCTGGGAGTCTGCTTTATTGGCTTTTTCCCTTCCAGTATTGGCAACTTCAATTCGACCAAATTTCTGTCTAAACCAGGCATTTCGTCATAATCCCATGCGAAGCAGTCTTTAAACTCATTCAACAGTTGGATTATTTCGACTCTGAGCTGAGGATCCATCTTGGCACTGATGTAAGTTGGCCTTTTCTCTGCCCCCTGTCCCAGATTAATCTCTTCTAAAGGATCCTGTGCCACCATTTTCATATTGGTTGGGGCTGGATCTTTTTCAAACCCCAAGGGTTCGTCATCATAAATGGCATCAAGTCTTTGACTCTGCCATTCGCCATCAGAGTCTTCTTCAGTACTCTGCTTTGTATGTTGTTCCTCAATATTTTCTTGAGGACGTTGTTCTTCGACAACTTATGGGCTGGCTTCAACAGCCGTGTTTCGTACTTCGGCCTCAAGGGCCGCTTTGAGTTGTTTTTCTGCTATATAAGCCGAAATCTTTTCCATTGTTGATGCTTCAGTCATTTTCACTGAACTCACTCCCCCATCCAGTTGGGTTGACATGGGCAGTTCCCCATGTGTAATTTGTCTCCCCAATTATTTCTTTATCCCACTGGAAACCATGCGTATGGTGGAGGTACATGGAACAGTAAGCGTTGTCAGAGGCTGTTAGGTCGAAAGCAGCAGGATTGCATGGTGCTATGTGGGCCAGGTTCTTGTCGAAGTTACGACTAGTGACATTGTTCACATCAGCTGTGAAGTAACTTTGATCTGCTTCTATGTTTTCGACAATCCCATCTGGCCTCCAGATTGCTATCCGTTGATGCATGGAGGATGGCACAGCCCCAATTCCATGGATCCACTCTCTTCCCAGCAGCAGGTTGTAATTTGCTTTTGATGCTATCACCACAAACATTGTAGGCCTGGTGATGGATCCTACTTTCAAGTTCAATTGTATTACCCCCAACGTTGTCCCTACCTTACCTTCATAGTTGGACAACACCATGTTGTGAGGCTTGGTGTCGGAGTCATCTTTTCCAATCCTCTTTATCATATAATGAGGAATTAGATTCACAGCTGCTCCTCCATCTATCAGGATTTTATTGACACCCACATTTTCTACCTTTCCTTTTATGAATAGAGGCTTTAAATGAGCCTTCATTGCATCATCTGGCTTTTCGAAGAAAGCATTTTGCTCTTCGACACAGCCATTATTCATTATGTAGTAGCATACAGGCTTGAGGCCTATTCTATCATCTGCCATATCATCCTCTTCGTCTTCGACTTCCATTATCCTGTCATAGTCTCTGGGCAACACATAAACCACATTGCAAGTTACGTCGAAGGACGCGTCATACTCTGAACTGAAGTCATCAGTAACTTCTTCGTCCCCTGGCATTTTGTTGTTTGTTTTCTGCATTTCTGCTGTGTCACTAGATTCATTCTTCTGAGGGGGTTCTTCCTTCGCCAGAGATTTCCCTTTGTTTGTAGTCTGCACACACTTGTCTGACTCAGCTTCCTTCTGCCCAATCCTTTTGTGTTCTACAGTTTCTTTTTCAATTCTCTTCTGCCTTTGGAATCTTCTCCATTGGGACCTGGATATAGGATTCTTCCCTTTGTAGTTTTCAGAGACGTACTTTGGCTTTTCTTTTTCTGCCTCCTTCTTTACTTCTATTGAGGCACCCCTGTTCACTTCAAAACTCTTCCATCTCTTCTGACCTTGGGCATCCCTTATAGGTTGAACCCATTTGTCATCGTTCGGTCTGTTGGATGGTTTATAGGTGTTGTGACGTCTCTCTCCCATTCCTTATATATGATGTTCCCTTCTTCTTGGGTCGAACCTTTCATTCCTGACTTGTGGGACTGCCCCCCAGTTTCTTTTCCTCTGGGTCTTTTCTGCCGCTTCTAAGTCATCAGCTGCTTTCCTGTCGAACACAGCGCTGCATCTTGGGCAAAGCATAACTTCTGTGTTCTCCCTTTTGACACCTCTGGATGAATTCGACAAGACTTTCGTTCTCTTCTGGGTAAACCAGCTTCTGATGCTTCTCTTGACGTTTCTTTCCCTTGTTGGTGTCTGGTCCTACCTTCTGAGTGACTTCCACCATATGAATCCCTGCACTCTGTTCAGTTGTGATTTTCAATTTGTTCATTTTTTCGAATAGCATCATTTCCTCAGGGATATTCTCCTTTAACTGATTCATACTTCCTTTTGGGTGTAAACCCTTATAGATGTATTTGCAGCACTGTGCAACACCTTCGACAGCATCTTCTTCAGTTTTGATGGTACTTCTGTTTATTGGTTCGACAATGAGGGCATTGTCAGCAATCTCTGTTCTTGTGATCTTGTCCTAGCTAAGGCCCTCAGTGGCCTCTTTTTGGACAATGAGGGTTTTGTTATCTTCCTCCTCCTCATTATTTTTGAAAGAATCTCCCCATCCTGTGGGTTTGATTTTGCTGATGTCAGTTCTGGAGCTTGGTGGTGCTGAATATTTTACCATGAAGTCAAATTTCCCATTGGGTTCTCCTAAAGTGTCCCAGATCACCCCATGCTCAGCATCTCTTTCATAGTTTTTCTTGTCGAAGCTTCTGCCCACCTTGGCTGTATTTATTCCGTCGAAACCTTCAGTAGTTTCAATGACGTTCTCCCTGTCGAAGTCCTCAGAAGCTTTTACTTCTTGTTCAGTCTGGTCAGTAAGGTCATCCACCCCTTCCACCACATTTACATGGGTGTCGAAGCCCTCAGCGGCCTCTATCATGTTGAAGTTGGTGTCAAAACCTTCAGTGGCTTCTACTATCTCAAAGCTTTCCTCAAACATGACTTCCAATTCGACCATATTCACCATTTCTGGTTCAGCATAATTGGCTTCCACAACTTGCATGGGATTGGAGTCAATTCTCATCTGTTGCTTAGCTTTGTCTCCAAACTTCAGCCTTCCATTCTGGATTGCATTCTGGACCAGATCCCTGAAAAGGTAACATTGAGAAGTTTTATGACCCAAAAAATTATGGTATTTGCAAAAACCTCTCTTTTTCTGTTGGTCTACAGGAGGCTCCTTAGTGCCTGCTGGTTTTATTAACTGACCATCTTTGACTAATAAATCAAAAATTTCATCACATTTGGTGATGTCGAATGTATAGGTTATTTTAGGGAACCTGTCATTCTTTTCCACTTCGACTGGATTTTTTCCATTCGACGGGGCTAAAACTTTACAGGAATATGGAGGGCCTTGTTTTAGTTCTGCCAGATCAATTTCTTGCTGGTCGAAAATGACTGGTTCGTTTACGTCATAATCATCTTCTTGAACTATTCCTACATAGGCCACTCTTTCCTTCTTGTTTTTATTTGATCTAAATTTTTCATTTTTTAGCATTTCTATTTGCCTTACTCTATCTGCTAGTTGTGCCATGTCTCTCAAGTACTGGGTATCTAGTTTTTTCCTTATGGAATAATCCAGACCCCCTGCAGCCATTTCGACTAGTTCTTGTTCCGGCACTTGTGTAAAGCATCTGGCTTTTAATAATCTAAACCTATTCAAGTAATCATCTATAGGTTCAGAGAATTTTCTCTTGACACTTGCCAATTCTTTCAAACTTATCTTAGTTTGTCCCATATAGAATTGTTCATGGAATAATCTTTCTAATTGGGCCCATGTGAATATTGAAGTTGTAGGAAGAGAAGTAAACCAAGTGAAAGCATTTTTCGTCAAAGAACTTGGGAAATATTTCATCCTTAAGTTCTCATTATTAGCAATCTCTCCTGCCTCTATCAAATAACGCGCTACGTGTTCTATGGTGGACTCACTAGTATCCCCTGAGAATTTGGTGAATTTGGGGACTTTCCACCTTGGTGGTAACTCTTGTTGCAGAACGTATTCAGACAAAGGGGAAGTATAACTAGGCCTTTGTAATCCTACGTTCACTCCAATCTGCGCCATGATTCTCTCAACCATAGTTGCAATATTATTTTCAACAGGCGGGTTGTTGTAACGCATTCTCTGCTGTAATATTTCATCAGCATTTTGGTCTCTTTGGACTATTATTCTTCTTGGTTCCTGTCGAATGGGTTACTCTACATTATGCTGTTCGACTATTACCTCTTGGCCCTGTCGCTCCCGGGATTTTCATCCTAGTACAAACGCGAAAGTGGCGCGGAAAGGTTAGAGTCGCCAGCCAGATATTTTTATCCCGAATGAATGGGAAAGGTAATGTTGCACAAACCTGAAGAAAGAAGAGGAAGGACACAGGTCCTGCGAACCAAAGAGACTGAGTTCGGGAGTCGGTTACGACCTGGGAAGGTATTAGCACCCCAGATCGTCCGCCGTACCCGACGGGATCCACGCTTGCAAAAGAAACTGTTTCAAAGGGTGAGGGTATGAAAACTGCAGCAAAAGAAATGAAAATGAAAAGAAACTGGAACTGGAAAAGAAATGAAATAAGAAAGCGAAAGGAAAAATGTAGGGAAAATAAAGATTGTGCTCGAACGGGCCCTACCCCGCTGCCTACGTACCTCATCAGGATAATGAGGATCAGAGACGTCGTAGTTCCCCTAACTAGGGGTGGCAAGGAAATTGCTTGTGAATTAAAGGCTTGAACTGCCTATGCCATTGCTCAGGTGTTGCAGGCTCGGACGACGAGTGCGTAACCGTCTTGCAAAGTGACAAGTAGGAGCAAGTTCGCGTACGGAGCGAATGAGATGAGAGAAGAATTCCCGAAGGAAAGACGCTTATTGTTTGTTTGTGTTTTTTTAGAAGCTTTTATGAGTGTGTCACAAGAAAGTGAACTCAAGCTTTCATCAATGGAATGTGCACTTATCACTACATTCCAAGATGGAATAATAGAACAAGCACACTCAAGTAAGGAGAAGATCCCCAAAACTTGAACCCAAAGATTAGGGCTTAGGCTCACTAACTTGTTGAATTATTAAGTGTTTTGGTATTTACAGATGAAGAAGTGTTTTTTTATGCTTTTCTTTATGAATAAGATACCTTGATCAGACTTGTGCATCACAAGGTAAACTTGTACTATCCCAAGATGGGAAGACTACAAGCATACCTCATGGGATAAGGCTATGGATCAAGACATCACTTCACATTTATTAAAGTATCTTTTAAGAGTTATGAGATTGTCGCTCCCGATAGATGGGACTGGCCCAAATAAAGGTACGGACGCGAACGGTCGGCGAGAAGGAACAATGAGAACACACAGCCGTGAACTCACTGGAGATGAATAGAGTCGCCAGCTAGGCATTTTTATCCCGGAGGAAAGGCAATGCTGCATAGGCCTAGAAAGATATGGATAAGACGGTTGCGAACCAGAGAGACTGAGAAAGGGGGTTAGTTACAACCTGGGAAGGTATTAGCACCCAGATTGTCCGCCGTACTCGACGGGATCCACGCTTAAAAGATTTGTGTTTTAAAGGGGTAGTGTCAGTGCAATTTGTGTAAGAAATAGCTGGAAAAGGATGTACAGGTGTCAGTGTAAGAGAAGTGTGAAGTGTAATATATACAGTGTCAGTGTAGGAACAGGAATAAGATGCTCAAGATCATGAGGCTAAAGAATGAAGCTGGAAAGAGGGGGAATGTACAGAGACTTTTGTTCGATAACTGTTAAGTTATGCCTACGTATCCTCTCGTGCAATGAGGAAGTCAGAACACCGTAGTTCGACCCAAAGAGACTGAAAGATGAATTGACTTGTGAACTGCTTGCTTGTCTATGCTCAAGTGTATGACCTGTCTGGCTCAGGTGCAAACTGTCTTGCATTAGACGGAAGAAGAAAGTTCTCGTTTATGAGTGAATGAGATGAGAAAAGAATCCCGGAGGAGACGATTATTGTTTGTTTTTGAGTTTTCAGTCTTTTATTTCTTTTGAAAGTTTGTCATAAGCTAATGAGCTTAAGTCTAAACCAATGGATCTAGTAAACTCATCACATCTTCCCTCTGATTAGGGGTAATGAGAATACCTTAAGTGTGAAGTCAGTTTCTCACACTTAAACACCTTTGGTGTAGGATTAAGATCATTAACCTACTTGTGATTATTTAGATGTTTTTTTTTTGGGTTTTTGTTTAGTGTTGAGTAATGAGATTAAGCCATAATCAGGGATTAAACAGACTCATTACACCATCCTAATAGAAGGATAATAGATGAGAATGTTTAAGTTGAGGAAGGCTCCTCAACTTAATCCATGATTAGGGATTAAACTCATGACAAAACAAGCCTTTGATTAAGTGGATTTTATTTAGTGATATGATGATGAAGTGAATTTTAGGGTTTGTAAGACAACTTGAGAGGGACTTGTCCATTAACACTAGGGTTAGTCCTTATTAACCAATTAAGGAAGAATTAGAACCCTAATGCAAGGCCCAAGTTACAAGTGTGATGTCTTGATGGTTATTAAGTGAATTGATTAAGAGATTTAAACACATTAAGGGTTTAACACTTAGGATTAAAGTTATACACTCCATCCTAAGAGAAGGATGCAGGCATAAGCTTAATCACAAAGCCTTAAAGCCTTTAGGGTTTAGTCCCTGATTATGAGATGAGAAGAGAAGACACAAAGAGACACAAAGGCAAAACTAAGAGGTGAGACTAATCAAAACCCTAATCATTGTCATGCTTGGTTGTTCCTAAGGTTTGTGAGGTTTTCAAGAGAAGAAGTCTTCAATGGAACCACCAGGAAGCAGATGAAAAGATCAGGAGAAGCAAAGTAACTTGCTTCATTCAAGAAGTCAAGTCACTTGAAGAAAGAAAGTAAGAAGAAAAGGAATGAGCAAGCTCAATCTCAAACACATACAAAATGCAGCAAGGATGCATGAAAGAGATGAGAAGGAAGAATGAGAAGTGAAGGCAAATCCACTTCTCAAAATCACTTACCACCTGAAAGGTTAGAAAAGAAATGCAATGCAATGCAAAATGAGATGAAATGGCATGATGAGAAACAAAACCAGAAGCATATATGAGATGATAATGATGTTATGGGATGATGCAAACATGAGACAACACATGGGAATGATCATACAAGTTCATGGATGCAAATGAAGCAAGTTAAGACACATGAACATACATGAAAAGTCATGGAGTGCAAATGGCATACAACATGGGAAATGCAAGATGCAATGATCAAACATGCTTTCAATATGTCTTATGATGTTAAGTGAATCACATGGATGCATAAAAAATCATGGCAAGTCAAGGCATGAATGCAAATGCAAGATGGATGCATATGAAAGCCCAAATTAGGGTTTATGAACAATACATCAAACACAAACCAAAATCAGAAGCAAACAACATTATAAAAAATTGAAAATGCACTCAAAGGATCCCTAATCCCATACCAACTCACTGCCCAAAGGAGAAGTCTCAACTCTTAACCTAACTCAAGATATGATTTTTCTAAGTTTTTTAGGGTTTTAGGGTTCCTTAAAAAGAAAAATGCCAAACAAATTGAAAATGAAAGATCAAATCATGGCCATTTAATCTTACAAACTACATGCTAAACACAATGCAATGCAAAAAGAATCAAGGTCCAACTCTTTAGGGCTAGGCAGAAATGATTTTTGGAAGTTTGGATCAAAATAATGCCTAAAAATGATTTTAATTCAATGAAAAATTCTCAAAATGCCTCAAGATCAAAAAATAAATTTGGTTTGAAGGTTGGACAATGTTTCTAAATGTCTTAAAACATTTCATGAATTTTTTGGTGATTTTTAAATACCTAAAAGTATTTTTAATAAATTAATTTTCATTAATCAATTAAAAATAAACTTTTAAATATTTAAAAATACTTTTTTAATGCTAAAAATGAAAATAAAAATATTTTTGTGTTTTAAAAATTAATGAAACATTTGGTAAAAAATTTCATAATTTTTAAATGGTTTTTACTATTTTAAATAAAATGGACAAAATAAAACAAAAGAAATGAATTAAAAATGAAATAAAAAGGAGGTATGCGCAATGGAGGGCCAGGATTCATTCTGGGGAAAGATTTGTTGACTGCGCGCACAGATCAAAGGCTGAAATTCAAACTTCCTAATTCTGATTTATGAATTAATTAATTGAGATTAGGGCATAATGAGTGCATCTGGACCATACACACGCGCGCGAAGTCAAACCAGTCAAAGCATCTAACGCACCAGATTCAAACTGCCTTAATGACGTGATTAAAACCCTAATGATTTTCAGGTGGCCGGAGAAGACCTCCGGTCGTCTTCTCCGGTGGGAACCCCACCTGAAAATCCCTAAAATCCTCAAAACGCAACTAAAATGAAATCTAAAAACACAGAAATGATTCCCACACTTCACTGAATCAAAACCCCAAGCTAAAACTCATTTATCTTTCCTTAATCACATGAATCGAAGCCAAACATTTTTTAGGTCAGGGAGTTTCAGAACATGATTAAACTCTTATTTCTTCACCATTTTCAAAACTAAAGACATCAGAGCAATCAGTGAATCATGAAGAACAACTTAAGAACTTAAAAAATGATTTCTGGAAAAAAAGTTCTTGAGCTACCTGAGTTTTGAAGCTTTCAGTTCTGCAACTTTCTGGCCTCTCCTCCTTGTGCAATCTACTCCCTTTGGTCCCTTGATGAGGTCTGGATGCTTAGAAGGAGTTTGTGTTGGCTGATTTGAGAGTTTGAATAGCTTCTGCTCAAGCTCAAGTGAGAATCGTGTTTTGGATTCAGGCTGTTTCTGGCAATGGTGAAGGGTTCTTTGTGATCAGGGTGATGAGTGGAGAAGGTCTGTGAAGTTTGTTTTTATGTTTGTGACTTGTATGTTGAGTTTCGAAAGGTTTTGCTCTTGAGAGTGAAAATGAGAGAGTGATGTTCTTGCTGGTTTCAGGCTCTTGTGTTATGTTGCTTGGCTTGCCATTTGTTTGTATAAACTAATGGGATTGGTCAGAGGATGTGACCTGTGCTTTATTGATTGGTGTAGCTACTTTTGCCAATTTGTCAACTTTGTATAAGAGAAAGCATGGGCAACTTCTAGCTTGGTACAAGGGGTGTGGGTTGCGCAGCAAGGTGAGGGGAAAGGCTAGGGCTGGTTCAGCAACATAGGCAGCAAGTGGATGGAAGTGTTATGATGGTTTTGCAACTTGCTTGCTTTTAGTTCACATGGAAATATCTTGCCTCGCAAGCCATGAAACATGAGAAACTCTTGGTCCAATCTGAACTTTAGGTTACATGTGATGTTTGTGTAATGGCTTGACATGAATTAGAAGTCACAAATGCCTTGGTACAAAGTTTTTGCAAGTTTTCCATTTGGTGCATATTTTGAAAATTAGTGATTTTTGCCAACTTTGACAAACCATAACTTTTGATCCAAAATGAATTAGGTCATGTTCTTGTACTTTTTGAAAAGGGAAAGATCTAATCTACAACTTTCATGACCAAAGTTTTTCCATTTGAAGCATTTTTGGATCAAAAAGTAAGGGTTGAAAAATTGCCTAAAATGACAAATTCCTTAAAAGTCAAACTTGCCCTAAAAAGTCAACTTTGCAAAAACTTGTAATTCTTGAATTTTGTGAACTTCAAACTTCTTCCATGATCAAATAAAGATCAAATACACTCAAAAATGATGAAGATCACCCCTTGGTTGGGTCATTGGGGGCCTCAGATGCCCTGATTTTGCACTGACTTGTCCAGAAAGTCAACCCTTGATCAGATGACTTCCCCATGGAATTTCTTCATGAAAATTGATATGCACACTCCCTATACCATATAGAGACCAATAGAAACAAGAATGACCCAAAAATTTGGAGTTATGGCCTCTGAAACCAAAACCCTAATTTTAGGTCAACTGTGTAGTCAAACTTGGCTCTGCCTCTGTACCAATCCCAGTTCTTGTGATTCTTTGGCATTCTTGACTTTGAGATGATATAATATGATGATTGAACACACATAGACCCCTTTGAAGTGATTGATGACCTTTGGAATGGCTTAAGAAGCTCTTGGATTGCTCAGATCACAAACCCTAGATGCAGATGACTTAGAACCAATGCAAAGACTCAAAATTGTGGTATGAGATGTTATGATTGTGTTTATGCATATGAAATGATCACAAACCATGGTGTGAATGAGTGAGGGCAAATTTGGGGTGTTTACAGCTGCCCCTATTCAAACATGAGTTAGCTGTGCAGGATGTAAGCAATGGCTTAATAGGCAAACAAGATAACTTGTGGTTGAATACCAAAGACAGTACAAAATTTGCACTCACAGAATGAAGAAGAAAAGGGATATAGATTGTAAAGGAAAATAAAGTATATTGTAAAGTGTGGGCGACGGAGGACGACCGTCGAGCAGAGGACGACTGCTGGGTAAAGGGCAATGACGGGGACGGCCGACATGCTAGGAAAAGTGCGGAAAATAAAGCAATGACGGGGACGGCCGACATGCTGGGGATAAAAGAGATATGATGGGGACGGCCATCAGATAAAGCTGCAAGATTCTCTGGGGATTAATGAAACATGACAGGGACGGCCATCAAGTTCATAAAGCAAAGTAACCAACGATGGGGACGGCCATCGGGCTAAACTGAAAGGAAAAGGGACCGCGACGGGGACGGCCATCGGGTTAAAGAATAAATGAAATAAACAGATGATGAGGTACGGTCATCAAAGGTGAAGGACGATCACCTAGCAGGGGACGGCTGCTCTATTGGGTTAAGATGAGGGACGGTCATCTAAGGTGGAGGACGACCACCTGGCAGGGTACGGCTGCCGAAAATATCGTGACATAGGACGAATGCCGGATAAAAGGTAAACGATGGGGACGACCATCGGATGAGCATGATGGAGGACGACCATCAAGAGGTGGAGGACGACCACCTAGCAGGGGACGGCTGCTCTCAAGGTTTGTCCTGACATAGGACGAATGCCAGATAACCAAAATCAACAATGGGGACGGCCATTGGATAAAATGATGAAGGACGATCATCAAGAGGTGGAGGACGACCACCTAGCAGGGGACGGCTGCTAAAATATCAACGATGGGGACGGCCATCGGATGAGCATGATGGAGGACGACCATCAAGGGGCGGAGGACGACCACCTAGCAGGGTACGGCTGCTCTCAGGGTTATCATGACACAGGACGAGTGTCAGATAAGAAAGAAAATTTGTTTTGTTGGCGATCTACTGGGGAATAGTAAACACGGACGAGTGTTTACATCCAAGAAACAAAAAGTATAAGTGTTTAGATGTTTGTGTATAGATTAAAGATGCGGACGAGCATCCTGAAGACTACGATACGGACGAGTATCGGGTTGAAACAAATACTGACACGTGTTCAGAGATGATGATACGGACGAGTATCAACTGGTTAACAGAGAACACGGACGAGTGTTGAATCTGGAGGGACTCTTCTGGGGAATAGTAGACACAGGCGAGTGTCTATATTCAAGAAGACATGAGTGTTTGACACAGTGTATGGATTAAAGATGCGGACGAGCATCCTTAAGATTATGATACGGACGAGTATCATGTAGAAACAAACGCTTGACGCATGTTCTGAGATGATGATATGGACGAGTACCATCTGGTTAACAGACGAGTATCAATATAAGTGTATAGATGAGTGTTTAACTGCTGGGGAGAGCGACACGGACGAGTGTCAAAAGGGGAAGAGTGTAATATAAACAAGTATCTGATATACAAAGTGTAGACGACTGCGCTGGGGATATGACACGGACGGGTGTCAAAGGATTGTCATATGTAAGTATGTGCAAAGAGGACGTCTTTGGCTTTCTGCTGGGTTATGACACTGACGGGTGTCAAAAGGGTATCTGTAATATGAGTGTTATTGTTTGTACAGAGTGTTCAGGCGATTTTACTGGGGAGTATTGACACGGACGAATGCCAAAGAGAGTATATGTACTGGTGTTCGTGAATGTGAGGCAACTGCTTTTGCTGGGGAACTTCCGCTGGGGATATGGGGGAAGTATTCTGTATATTGACGGATTGTCATTATTCACAAGTGTTGATTCAAAACATGGCTTATGATTATGCTATATGTTTGATTTTTGCCGTAATGTTCCGTGTTAAAACGGAATGCTACGCTTTGTGGGTGATTATGATGTGAATGCTATGATTATGCAAAGATACCAAACCGGGATTCGGATCCCGTTGCTACAAAGATCATCGGCCGATCTGCTTGAAATGGACATCCCAGCTGGGGATGAGATCATTGGTAGATCTATCATGAGGTGATATCTGCTTGGGGATATGGGTCAATGGTAGACCCATTTCGGATAATGAGGGACCCAGCTGGGGTTTGTAGCAGCTTTCTTCACTCTGTTGTGATCCTTTCATGCGCTGCTCTTCTGGATAGAGGCTGAAACTCTGTGGGGAGATGGTTCCCTGGCTTTTGTACTTGGCTGGGAAGGAATAGTAGATGGCAACTCGGCTGGGAGAGGTAGCAAGAGGCAACTCAGCTGGGGAGAAAACACTTTGAGTGCTAATACTGAGTGTTGATTTGTCAGCTTGTTGGGATGAAGCTTTCATGCCCCAAGTTGCATCCTGGATACCTGCAATCCTGCAAAGATATAGAAACGCACAAGTAATCCCGAGGTATCCTTTACTGGATTCCGTCATAGGAGTTTAGACACTTCTGAGCGTAAGTATATTTCCTGCAAGCACGCTTTTTATTTGAAGATAAACATCTGTATTCTATGCAATCAGTTTTTTCCTTTTAGACATCAGACATTTTTGCAAATAAAATGTACAAGACGAGACATGACTGAAAATCTGATTTTATTAATTCATATGCCCTGAATTGGCGAGATACAGTCAAAGAAACAAATCCCCTAAAATGAGGAGATCGTTACAAATTGAGAAACAAAATGCTGGCAATGTTGATGACGCTTTAAGGAGCTTCCTCTTTTGCTACGACTCGTATGACTTTTGACGTTCTTCTCATCTTGCTTTCTGAAGAATGTTGATTCTGATTGAAGCTTGACCCTTTCGGAGCTTACCAAGTTGTAAACGGTACAGACGAATTCAGAATGCAGTTGTTCGCTTATTCCCTTATTTTGCATGGATCGCCCTTCCGGGTTTTCAATCCATCGGGATACCCATTTTTGCCTGAGCTGTCCAATGCGGCTTTTCAACTCAGCGGGTGTATATTTTTTTGTTTATTTTCCCTTACTTTTGCCCGAGTCTCTTATTCTGTTTTTGACTCGCCGGGATGCCCTATTTTTGCCTGGACTTACATTCTGTTTTTGTGTCCAGCGGGTCATTTTTATGCGAAGTATTTTTTAACTGCATCTGAATTCACAGGGGACGGGAAATCTTCACCATCCATGGTGCTGAGCATCAGTGCTCCACCAGAGAAAACTTTCTTTACCACAAATGGTCCTTCATAGTTTGGGGTCCACTTGCCCCCGTGGTCTGTATGCGGAGGGAGGATTCTCTTCAGCACAAGATCTCCTACTTGGTACTCTCGGTGCCTGACTTTTTGATCGAAGGCTTTCTTCATTCTCTTCAGATATAACTGCCCATGACAGATTGCAGCCAATCTTTTCTCTTCGATCAGACTCAGTTGTTCGTATCGGGCCCGAACCCATTCTGCTTCACTCAGTTTAACATCCATCAATACCCGTAGGGAGGGTAATTCAACTTCGACAGGTAGGATTGCTTCCATACCATATACAAGCTGATACGGTGTTGCCCCAGTGGATGTCCTGATTGACGTGCGGTACCCATGTAAGGCAAATGGTAGCATTTCATGCCAGTCTTTGTAAGTGACTACCATCTTTTGCACAATCTTCTTGATATTCTTATTTGCTGCCTCAACAGCGCCATTCATCTTTGGCCTGTAAGGAGAAGAATTGTGATGTTGGATCTTGAAGTCCCGGCATAGCTCTGCCATCATTTTGTTGTTCAAGTTGGAACCATTATCAGTAATGATTCGCTCGGGCACTCCATACCGACAGATGATATCTCTTTTCAGAAATCTGGCTACTACTTGTCTTGTAACGTTTGCATAAGACGCTGCCTCGACCCACTTGGTGAAATAGTCAATGGCAACCAGGATGAATCTGTGGCCATTCGAAGCAGTTGGCTCAATCTTACCAATCATGTCAATGCCCCACATAGCAAAAGGCCAAGGTGAAGACATCACATTCAAAGGATTGGGAGGCACATGTACTTTATCCGCATAAATCTGGCATTTATGGCATTTTCTGGCGTAAGCACAACAGTCAGCATCCATTATGATCCAGTAATAGCCTGATCTTAGCAACTTTTTAGCCATGGCATGCCCTCCAGCATGGGTACCAAAGGATCCTTCGTGCACTTCATGCATCAACAAGCCTGCTTCTGTCTTATCTACGCATCTGAGGAGTACCATATCAAAGTTCCTTTTATATAAAGACCCATCAGTGTTTAAAAAGAAACTACCAGCAAGCCTTCTCAAAGTCTTCTTATCATTGGAAGATGCCCCAGGTGGGTATGTCTGATCCTCCAAGAAGCACTTAATGTCATGGAACCAAGGCTTATCATCTTTGACAATGTCTGCTGCAAATACATATGCTGGTCTGTCAAGTCTGGACACTGAGATCTGAGGTACAAAGTTGGCAGCCTGAACCTTGATCATGGATGAAATGGTAGCCAGAGCATCTGCAAACTGATTCTCGTCTCGAGGGATATACTCAAGCTTGACTGTTGTAAAGAAAGTCAATAACCTCCTCGTATAATCCCTGTAAGGTATCAGATGATCCAGGTGGGTGTACCATTTGCCGTTGGTTTGATTGATTACCAGAGCTGAATCTCCGAATACAGTTAACGTCTTGATCCTGAGGTCAATGGCTTACTCAAGACCCATAATGCAGGCTTCATATTCAGCTTCGTTGTTAGTGCAGTTGAAAGTGAGCTTTGCCGAAAAAGGCATGTGAACTCCTTTAGGTGTAATGAGTATTGCACCAACACCACGACCATTCATGTTAACAGCCCCATCAAACATCATAGTCCATTCTTCTTCCGGGTCAGGCCCTTCAGTGTGAACAGGCTCTTCATGATCTTTTGCTTTTATGAACATGATGTCTTCATCAGGGAAGTCAAATCTCATAGGCTGGTAATCATCAATAGGTTGCTCAGCAAGATATTCAGACAATACACTGCCCTTGATGGCTTTCTGAGATGTGTATTGGATGTCATACTCTGTAAGGATCATTTGCCATCTTGAAACCCGTTCGGTAAGCGCTGGCTTCTCAAATATGTACTTAACTGGGTCCATTTTTGAGATCAACAAGGTAGTGTGGGTCAACATATACTGTCTCAGTCGGCGAGCAGCCCACGCTAAAGCACAGCAAGTTTTCTCGAGCAGTGAATAACGTTGTTCACAATCGGTAAACTTTTTGCTCAGGTAGTAAATTGCATACTCTTTTCGACCAGACTCGTCATGTTGGCCCAGCACACACCCCATTGACTCTTCTAATACCGTCAAGTACATTATCAGAGGTCTTCCTTCAACTGGAGGCATAAGGATTGGAGGTTCTTGTAAGTATTCCTTGATCTTGTCAAATGCCTTCTGGCAGTCTTCATTCCACCTGACCGTCTGTTCTTTTCTTAACAATTTGAACAAGGGCTCACAGGTTGCTGTAAGGTGAGATATGAACCTTGAGATGTAGTTCAATCGACCTAAGAACCCTCGGACTTCCTTCTCTGTCTTTGGTGCAGGCATTTCTTGAATAGCTTTGACTTTATCAGGGTCAACCTCAATCCCTTTCTCGCTTACAATAAATCCCAGCAACTTACCCGATCGCACCCCGAATGTGCATTTGTTGGGGTTTAACTTCAATTGGTACTTCCTCAAACGCTTGAATAGCTTTAACAGATTTACCAGATGGTCTTCTTCAGTGAGGGACTTGGCGATCATATCATCCACATAACACTTGATTTCCTTATGGATCATATCGTGGAATAATGTCACCATAGCCCGTTGATATGTTGCACCAGCATTCTTTAGCCCAAATGGCATTACCTTGTAGCAGAACGTGCCCCAGGGTGTGATGAAGGTTGTCTTCTCCATGTCTTCAGGTGACATCTTAATCTGATTGTATCCTGAAAATCCATCCATGAAGGAGAATACCGAGAACTGAGCCGTGTTATCCACCAATACATCAATGTGAGGTAAAGGGAAGTCATCTTTCGGGCTAGCTCTGTTCAGATCCCGGTAGTCAACACACATTCTTATTTTGCCGTCCTTCTTGGGCACAGGTACTATGTTAGCAACCCACGGTGGATAGCTAGTTACGGCAAGGAAACCGGCGTCCCATTGCTTTTGTACCTCTTCCTTGATCTTCATTGCCATGTCTGGACGAGTACGGCGCAGTTTCTGTTTAACCGGCGGGCATTCTTCTCTCAAAGGCAGCTTGTGCACAACAATGTCGGTGTCCAATCCTGGCATGTCTTGATAAGACCAAGCAAACATGTCCACATACTCTTGAAGCAGGTCAATCAGTTGTCTCTTCACTAAGTCTTGTAAGCAGGCCCCGATTTTAACTTCTTTCACGTCTTCATCTGTACCAAGATTGATCGTTTCAACCTCCTCCTGGTGAGGGGTAATAACCTTTTCCTCTTGTCTTAACAACCTGGCTAGCTCTTCAGGAAGCTCATATTCTTTTTCAACCCCTTCATCAACTTGATTGATCGGATTGTCAAAGTCATACGAAGTCATAGCCGTGCTGTTGTCGGTGCTGTCTGGAAGGCACACTCTGCAAGGGTTCAGTTTGTTCATTTTAGTGATTTGATTTTAATCTTGTTTTAGAAAAGTGAAATAAAGTTGTCATTTTGAAAACACTGCCATTTATTTTTTGTACAAAAAGAAAAATGGAAAAACAGTGAGCGGAAAAGAAAAAGACTCATTTGCAAAAGATGTCTGATATTTCATTGATTAATCTTGTTGCACAAAAAGTACAGATGGCCCGATTACAAAATGAGTCTTGTCATCTTGGGCAAGATGCAAGACTTTGATGCATGCTATAAAAATACAGGAAATAATAATTACTCTGTATGAGTAACTCTTATAATTTCCTGGGAAGACCAGTTCGAGATACTGCTCCCCAGGATCTTTGGACGGATCCAACTCTCCAGGTTGCGGTCGCCTTCATCCTCGTCTTCCAAATTGTTGATAGCATCAGGGGTGAGCATCCCTGTCGTACCCCGAAAAATACGACCTTACGCGATCCGAAAGGACGGAGCCGCGCGCCGGACGGACTGAAGAGTCGCCACCTAATTCTATTTATTCCCGAAGAGGGAAAGGGAAGATATAGATATAACCCGGGAAGAGAAGGACGAGGACAAAGGTCAACGGAACCATTGCCTGGGTTCGGGAGTCGGTTATGCAGGGGGAAGGTATTAGCACCCCCTACATCCATCGTACTCGATGGGAACCATCTAAGTTAACGCGCGCGAAAGGATGTCTATGCTTAAACGAATTGCTTGCTAGAGGGAAACGAGTTGAATTATAAGTTAGATTGGACCTAGGTGCTCGGCAAGGATTGAGATCCTCGTGCCTACGTACTCCCGTGTGCAATGGGAAAGTCAGAGCCTCGTAGTTCGGCCTACTAAGGGTAGTGGTTGTTGATTTTATTACCTTTCGTCAGTGAAAGGGTTTAGTAGTTGAAATGCACTAAAGACTATGGATAGTTTATCTCGCCCAACAAGACAAGTGTCCTGCGTCGAAATAATCGGAGCGAGTAACGAAAGCTCGTTATCCCCCTTTCTACCGCTTAAGGCTCGTGGCGTACAAATCTTCTCGTATTTATTAAATGTTTTTATTTCCTAAAGCCGCTTGACGTTGGATCAAGGGTTTGGATCTAATCGAAATGTTTTGGTTTTTTGAGGTTTAGAGGGTGCATGCAAATGGAGTGTATTTTTGTGGTTTTTTTTAGCGAGGCACAATGCGCTCGGCTCGCAGGGATAGGTGGATCCTAATAAACGGAAAAAGATAACTGGAAAATAAAGTGCAAGTGTGCAAGTGCAATCGCTTGGCGTTGGACCAATGATTCAGAATTAAAATAAAATGCGGAAAATAAAGTACGTACAAAGTAAGGGGAGAGGGATACAAAATAAATACAGGGGATTGCGAAAAATAAATGGTCTCGTTGTAATTAGCCCAAGAGAAAGCGTGTGTGCAGTGTGTTTGAACTATTCGAAGGCGTTCGGCCTGTTTATTCGGGACGCAACTATTCGGAGGCGTTGGACCTTTTAATCGAGCGCAACTATTCGAAGGCGTTGGACCTTTTGGGACGCGACGAAATTTTGTTCGTGAACTGCCTTAGAATCGGTTCAAAATGGGAACCATTCTATAAGGAGTCGAATCGTAATTTTTTTAAATGCGAAAATAAATGAATAAATTGAATTTGCTAGAATTAAAAAAAAAAAAAATAATAATGAATAATGAATCAAATAATGAAATAAATAATTTAAGAACATGAAATAAATTACATTGATGTTTATTTATCGAAATAATGAAATAATGAAAAATTAATTACAAGGAGGGCCTCATATTGACCGCTCATCACCGATTAAATGTAATCGGGCGAAAACGGCCTTTTATAATATCATCGGCCCAAAAAAAAATCATAATAAATAATAAACTTTAATATATAAAAATTTACTAAATCATAAACATAATATAATCAAAAACTTAACACTATATATAAAAATTAAATTAAAAAAAAAACAGAGGGTGTATTGTGTATGTCGTGTGTGGTGTAATTAGCAACACAGACGGGCCAAGCCCAACCATTAAATCTCCACTCAAAACAAAACAAAAAAGAGAAAAAGAAAATGAAGTTGAGAAGGAGTGCAGCGTGAGAATCAGAGGGTGTGAAAAACAATCTATGGATCAATTGTGGACTCAGAAGTCCAAGAAACCAACACAGCAAAACATATTCATAAAATAATAATAATAAAAAAAACAAAAGGGTTAGAATAAAAAAACAACTCAGGAAAAATTTCTAAAAAAAAAATCACGATTCGAAAGAAGAGGTCTCAACCTCACCATGTTTCTCACACACCACTTCCTCTGTTCGGATTTGCTCGCGATTGGGGCTTCGGATTTGTTCGTGTATTGAAGAGGTGGTCCGCGGACGGCGTCTGGTGGTGGGTCTGTGCGACGTTGAAGATGGATTTCGGACGGCGGAGGGTTGCTTCGATCGGCGGTCGTCTTCGGCAAAGCATTTGCGGATCTGGTTTGAGTCTACACGGGTGATGACGGCGCGGCGGATGGTTGTTGTGCTTCGCGGTTTCGTTTGACGGAACAGAAGGGTTTCGAGTGAAGGTCGGGTGTTGTTTGTTTGTGAGTTTCGGTGCGGTGGCCGGTGATGATTCACGGCGGTGAGTTTTCACGACAGGTGGAGCTCAGTTCCGAATCAACGTTGGCCGCGATTTTGATTGGCGGTTTGTCTCGGTTTCTAGATCCGTTTCGGTTTTCTCGATTTGGATGGTTCTGTTTGTATGTTTTGGATTTGGTTCAGTTTATCACAGGTTCGGATTCAGTGTTTTGGAAAGATTTTTTTCGTTTTTTTTTATTTTGGTGTTCTGTTGTGGTTGAGTGTTGATGAAAATAAATGGTGGTGAAAGGTATTTGCGGTGGTGCGGTTTCCTTTTGAAAAGGTGAATGTTTACGCGGTGATGATAGCACTGTGTTTTGGAAGGCTTTAGCTTGTCGCGTTTTCGCTTTTTTCTCTGGATTTTGGTGGTTCTATGGTTTACGAAAATGGCTTATGAAAAGGGACAGTAGAGGCTTCAGAGGCTTCCGGCAAGGATTTGGCGGATGGTATTGTTAATGGTGTCGCGGGAATGGTTCAACATGGTTCTGATTTTTTCACAAAAACTCTTTTAATTCTTTCTTTCTTTTTTCTATTTTGTTATTGTTGACGGTGATGAGAAGTAATCTGAGGGCTATGGTTTTGCCGGTTTGGGAGATTTGAGTTCTGGATTTTTTTTAGGCTTTGTTGTTTGTGGTTTGAATCAAATAATTTAAAAAAAGCTGTTGTGAGTTGAAGAACGATTTTGGAGATGAGTTTATGGAGGTTTTGAAGCTTGGCTAAGAAAGTATTTTTGCAGGGTGATTCTAAGGTTTCCAAGCTTAGAGAAGAATGTGAGAAAAACTGTTTTTATAGAGAGTGGAAAAGGGATAAAATAGGAAGATTTGGGGAAAGAATTGGATAAGGATGAAGTTGAATTACAGGCTGTTGTTTTTGTTGTAACAGAATTGTGATGAGTTGTATTGTGAGAAGTAATAAAGAAAAAGTTTGTTGCTGGTGATTGTGACTGTGAAATGCGTACATTTGTGAGTGGAGGGGCTGAAAGTGATGCTGTGATGGGAGCACCTTGTGGTAGTGGACAGGCTGTATAAAAAAAATAAAAGGCTAGACTATATAATGCTTTTGGATCTTGTGAAATAAATAAAGAATAATAATAATAATAATAATACTTAATAGGGTAATAATAACATAAAAATAAAAAATTAATAACAATAAAAGTAATGATGATAAATAAATAAAAACTAAATTTAACTAATGCTAATAATTAATAATAGACATATATTATTTAGTATATTTTTAATAATGGACCTAAAAAGAATGACTAATGGGTTTAGAGAAAAGGTTTAGTAATAATAAAAATGGTTCTAAAAATAATGATAGGTTTTAATAAATAAAAAATGAAAATACCAATAAATAATAATGGAACTAATAATAACAAAAATAAAAATAATAGAAGTAAGGAATAGTTTTTTTTATAACTTTTGAACAATGACCGAATAATAAAATAAAATGCTCATGATAAAATTTTTTTAAAAAAAATATGAATCTTTAAATTTAAAGAGAAATAAACGCATTGTTTTTTTTTTACTTTTCTTTTGAATATTACACAGAAAAATAAGATGGCATATATTTTTAGGATTTTTGAAATATGATTAGACAGTAAAATAAATGGTGTGGGTAGGACAAATTTGGGGTATGACAGATGCCCCTATCGAATTGGCTTAGACCTAGTAAGATGAACTGGCTCGCGTTCAGTCTTTCAAGGTATAAGATAATTAGATATTAACAGACTCCAAATTTGTCCGATGAAGAAAGAATTTGTGAAAATAGCAAATGAAATAAGCTGGAAATGATGGGTGACACAGCAAAACAAATTAACAAAATAAATCACTTATCACCAGAGGATGATAAGGCAATAAACAGAAAAATAAACTCACTTATCAACAGAGGATGATAAGGCAATAAACTGAAAACAAACTCACTTATCAACAGAGGAAGATAAGGCAATAAACAGAAAAATAAACTCACTTATCAACAGAGGAAGATAAGGCAATAAACAGAAAAATAAACTCACTTATCAACAGAGGAAGATAAGGCAATAAACAGAAAAATAAACTCACTTATCAACAGAGGATGATAAGGCAATAGACAGAAAAATAAACTCACTTATCAACAGAGGAAGATAAGGCAACAAACAGAAAAAATAAACTCACTTATCAACAGAGGAAGATAAGGCAATAAACAGAAAAATAAACTCACTTATCAACAGAGGAAGATAAGGCAATAAACAGAAAAATAAACTCACTTATCAACAGAGGATGATAAGGCAAATGGACTGAGATTTAAACATGGCTATTGAGTCCGCCAAGAGGACGCCTGGAATCTGATTGATATGATCCTCCGCTGGGGAAAGGACTGGAAACTTGTATGATTCTGGATCCTGAATTATGCAATTATGCTTGATTGTTTTGAAATGGTATTCCATAGCGATGGAGATACGATGCAAATGCTTATGCACTGAGATATAAATTCGAACTGTTGGGGAAAATAAAAGGTTTGTTTTTGTTTGGGCA
This sequence comes from Lathyrus aphaca, assembly GCA_963966055.1. Taxonomy (NCBI): domain Eukaryota; kingdom Viridiplantae; phylum Streptophyta; class Magnoliopsida; order Fabales; family Fabaceae; genus Lathyrus; species Lathyrus aphaca. Next base: position 481,730,063 of record OZ014524.1, on the reverse strand, counting down.
TGCATATGATGCACATGTTGCAAATGATTGATGTAAATGATGCTTATGACTTTGATGATGCATAATGATGCATATGAGTGATTGAAAAAAGAAAGGTGCCAGCTTGGTGGACTTTTGGTCTGGTAGTTGCCAATGGTAATTGGACTTTTGGGTGGGTGGAGGGCTTGATTCCCCGACACTTGATCTTTGACGATGTATAATCAGCAGATGGATCTGAAAGCTCCAAGTTCTATTATCTGCTGGTGAGCGAAGCGACTCAATTGACACATGAAGACTGATTTTGCTTTGAATGATTGCCAATGTCTGGCAAGGTCTGCTTGTCCAGCTGGGGAGAAAGAGATAGGAAGATTTGCTCCTGTTTGCTTGCCCCTGCCTGTAGGGTATTTGAAATAAATACGATGGGGAAGCTTTGACAACGACCATGGCATGATTTGCCCCTGTATCTGGATTTGGTAGGTGTCTGCCCCTGATTGAGCTGTGGGAAGATAATTTGCCCCTGATTGAGTTGATTTTGAAATAAATTGCCCCTGATTGGGCTGTTAAAGAAGTATCGAATCAAATTCCTCTTTTGATTGCCCTTTGTTGGGATTGCACTGATGTCAAGCAATGATTTGCAATTAAATTGTTCATACACAAATGGTAATGTTAATGAAACGTTCATGTAAGTTTTGAAAAAGTCAATTTATTTGAATGTTGTGAAAATGTGACGAATGGACCGTTAATCCAAGCGAGGTGCTGATTTAGAAAGTGCGTGAAATATGCAACAAGAATAATGTGCAATCGAGTTTGAAGATTTAGCAAATATATGGGAGTCAATCTACGCAACCTTGTTGGTAGCATGCTTTCAGAATAAATCGCGCCTCAATTAGGTCTTTCGAGGGTTGTAACATGGTCTGGTTGATGGTTCGAGAAACAAAGGATATTAGGCTCAAAGTTTGATTTGTACCCACCCCTTCTTCATATTGTTCTCCAGTCCTATGTCCAGTTAACTTTGCATTTGTTTTTTTTGACTTTGCAAGAATGAAGATGAAGCTTTAAAGTTTTCTTGAAAATGGCAGTCATCTCATTTTGCTGTTGGTGACCCTTTGATTTTTTGATTTGATGATCACTGATATTTGTTTTGTTTTTGCTGAGGATTTGAGTTCCTCTTTTGATTTTTTTCGACTAAGTCTCCCTTTGGGTGCTCAACTCAATGTTTTTTCTTTTTCTTTTCTTTTTGTTTGAATATTGTGACTGCCAAGTCATTTGTTGATGATCCTCTGACAGGATGTCTCATCTTGCAATTCGAAGGTGTAGTCGGGTTAACTGAACAACTACTCTGCCCTGGGTTAAATGTAAGGGTTGTATCCAAAAGAAACTCCTACTTCTAGGCTCGAAGCGGTTGACTAGGGAATAACTCCTTATATCTCCAGTGTTTGGGGATTTGAAAAAATGCCTGTACATCATTGACGAGATTTTATCTGAAAGCATACCGCAACAGTTATGGGTATTTCGTTTTCATCATCCTCCCTCAAATATTTGCTAAAGTGAAGTGAGGGAATATTTTTGTGATTTTTGTGATAAATGATAAATAATGAGTGAATGCGAATAAACTGATTCAAAACATGCATAAACATAACATTAACATAACCAAGTATAGATAACAATGTTCAAAGCAAATAGTACTTAACAAACAGTACAAAATAACAGGAATGCGGAAATGATAAATGGCGATGGCTGCCTTGATTTGAGGAATGAACTTCTCTTGATTGAATGCTTCAAAGTTGAAGACTACTCAGCTTGGTCTTCAGCAACCCCTTCACATGTCTTTACTTGTTGGCACCGTGCGGCGGCATTGGATCGTTCTAGACATTTGCATTTCTCGGAGTGAAGGTGAGATCCTTAGAGTCGATCAGATCTTGAATCTTGTGCTTAAACGATTTGCAGTTCTCGAGCGTGTGACCTGGAGCACCCTTGTGATACTCACAGTGGGCATTGACATCATAGTTCCGGGAATTAACAGTTTGAGGTGGCATATCTCTCAAAGTGAGAGGTCCTTTTGCCGTTAGCTGTTTAAAGATTTCGGTATATGACATAGGCAGGGGATCAATGTGCCTATCATATCCTCTTTGATGATATGGGGGACGCTGTTGAGGAGCGCGTTGTTGTTGCTGACCAGGCCGTGGTGGATAAGCCTGTTGCTGGTATGGATTGGGTGCATACTGGGCAGCTGCAACCATTGGAGGTGGACGTGGTTGGTGAATCATCTGAGGCGGAAATAGGTTTTGAAAGGCCTGCTGATAAGGCATTGGAGGAACTGGCTGATATGGCATAGGAGCATATTGTGCAGCAGCAACATAGGGATGTTGGTAGTAGGGAACTGGTGCAGGTGCACTCTGTTGAAAATTCCCACTTGCAGCAGAAATGGCATTTGTTTCGCCCTTTTTATACCCGTTGAAAGGCTTCTTGGCATTGTTCTGGCTGCTAGAACCTCCTTGGATTTTTCCGCTTTTCAAACCTTCCTCAATTCTTTCTCCGACCATTACCATGTCTGAGAAACCAGAAGATACGCTGCTAATCAGCTTCTCGTAGTACTGCCCCTGTAGGGTACCCATGAAGATGTCGATCAATTCACGGTCAACCAATGGCGGATGAACTCTTGCAGCTAACTCCCTCCAGCGTTGGGCATACTCCTTAAAGGATTCACTCTCCTTTTGAGACATACTCTGAAGTTGAGTACGGTTAGGAGCAAGGTCAGTGTTGTACTTGTACTGCTTTTTGAATGCATCAGATAGATCGAGCCAAGTACGAACATTGTTGCGTTCGAGCTGCATGTACCATTCTAGAGACGCTCCAGATAGGCTGTCTTGGAAGCAATGGATCATAAGCTTATCATTTTTGGCGTGAGCGGCCATTTTTCTGCAGTACATCCTCAAATGGAGTTCAGGACAGCTGAGGCCTTTATATTTTTCAAACTCCAGCAGTTTGAACTTAGTAGGGATCACAACATCTGGAACTAAGCACATGTCTGAGGCACTCAGAGAAGTTGAGTTGTGTCCTTCCATGATTCGGAGTTTTTCAGCTAACTCGCGGCACATCTTCATAGCTTCAGACTCTTGAACAGCATGAGGATTGGTGATTGGAATGGAAGTATGCATCTCATACTCAACTTGATGATTCTCTTCAGTTTGAGGAAACTGGACTTGAGTTGGAATAGGTTGAGCCTGAGGGATAGCACCAACAGTGACACCAGAAGCAGGTATTGGTTGGGAAGTGACCTCTTCGACAGCAGGAGTGAAGCCTAGAGGCAAACCATAGACCAAAGGATTTGGAACTGGAACTGAAGGCATTGCTCGTGAGGTAGATCCTTGCACTTGAGCATTGTTCATTGCGGCAGCAGCTTCGCGACGTTCTTCCATTCTTGCCAAAGATTGCAAAGTCTCATAAATCTGGTCAATCTTGCCCTTGACCGAGTCAATCTCTTCCCTCATGGCAGCTTGTTCTTCCTGAATCACGTCCATCAGTCTTCTAGTGTTGGCTCTAGTTAGATACGGTCGTCTAGCACGATACGGGCGTCGGGAAACCAGTTTGATTTACTGAAGATGAAGGAACATGAAATAAGTTCATGGTTTTTGGAATGAAATGCAAGATGAATAAATAATGCAAATGCAATGATATGCAATGTCAGAATCCAGGATCACAAGATCAGGGTCTCATGAGTCCAAGGTACAGCCGGAAGATACTCAGATCAAGAACTCACTGGGTAGACTCTAAAGTTTAGGGATCCCAAAGTTATCAATTCATATGGCTGTTCATCACACGCGCCATAAGCATGACGGTTGATTGACTCCGCCATATGAATCTATTTTGGGTGAGATCTTCGTATCGACAACCCACGAGAGCAAGTTTTCTCGGGAGTCCATACTACGTGATCATCGACACAAGGTTTAAAACAAAGTCTTGGAGTTATGGAACTTTTCTCAACTGTTTGATGCACGTGTCAATTTCATACATTCTTGACAGTCAATCAACTCCATTGAGTAAGTCTATTCCAAGTGAGGTTTTCGTATCGAGCCACGCGAGGGCGAACCCTGGTGCCCAATACTACGCAACCATCAACCGATGTTTTAACCAAAAGGTTCTAAAGGTCCTCAGAGTCGACGACTTTAATGAAAACAACTGAACACACACGCCAAGAGCTTGACGGTTGTCAGGATTTCCATTAAAATCTACTCCGAGTGAGGTTTTCGTATCGACAACCCACGAGAGAGGTTCTCTCGGGAGCCCATACTACACAACCTCGCTAACTTAAGTTTGTACTCGAAAGCCCGGGTATAGAGCTTTTCCCTCAAGTTTCTTTTGCAAAATATCGATCCAAATTATAGTACCAAGGAGCCACAAGATATATAAGATGGAATGCGATAAAGAAAGCGATAAAAATAGACAAGCAAGGCATAAAAGCAAACATCCAAACAAACGCAAAAACCTAGACTAGGCTTGACTCGCATAAGGGTGAACCAGTCCCCAGTAGAGTCGCCAGCTGTCGTACCCCAAAAAATACGACCTTACGCGATCCGAAAGGACGGAGCTGCGCGCCGGACGGACTGAAGAGTCGCCACCTAATTCTATTTATTCCCGAAGAGGGAAAGGGAAGATATAGATATAACCCGGGAAGAGAAGGACGAGGACAAAGGTCAACGGAACCATTGCCTGGGTTCGGGAGTCGGTTATGCAGGGGGAAGGTATTAGCACCCCCTACATCCATCGTACTCGATGGGAACCATCTAAGTTAACGCGCGCGAAAGGATGTCTATGCTTAAACGAATTGCTTGCTAGAGGGAAACGAGTTGAATTATAAGTTAGATTGGACCTAGGTGCTCGGCAAGGATTGAGATCCTCGTGCCTACGTACTCCCGTGTGCAATGGGAAAGTCAGAGCCTCGTAGTTCGGCCTACTAAGGGTAGTGGTTGTTGATTTTATTACCTTTCGTCGATGAAAGGGTTTAGGAGTTGAAATGCACTAAAGACTATGGATAGTTTATCTCGCCCAACAAGACAAGTGTCCTGCGTCGAAATAATCGGAGCGAGTAACGAAAGCTCGTTATCCCCCTTTCTACCGCTTAAGGCTCGTGGCGTACAAATCTTCTCGTATTTATTAAATGTTTTTATTTCCTAAAGCCGCTTGACGTTGGATCAAGGGTTTGGATCTAATCGAAATGTTTTGGTTTTTTGAGGTTTAGAGGGTGCATGCAAATGGAGTGTATTTTTGTGGTTTTTTTTAGCGAGGCACAATGCGCTCGGCTCGCAGGGATAGGTGGATCCTAATAAACGGAAAAAGATAACTGGAAAATAAAGTGCAAGTGTGCAAGTGCAATCGCTTGGCGTTGGACCAAGGATTCAGAATTAAAATAAAATGCGGAAAATAAAGTACGTACAAAGTAAGGGGAGAGGGATACAAAATAAATACAGGGGATTGCGAAAAATAAATGGTCTCGTTGTAATTAGCCCAAGAGAAAGCGTGTGTGCAGTGTGTTTGAACTATTCGAAGGCGTTCGGCCTGTTTATTCGGGACGCAACTATTCGGAGGCGTTGGACCTTTTAATCGAGCGCAACTATTCGAAGGCGTTGGACCTTTTGGGACGCGACGAAATTTTGTTCGTGAACTGCCTTAGAATCGGTTCAAAATGGGAACCATTCTATAAGGAGTCGAATCGTAATTTTTTTAAATGCGAAAATAAATGAATAAATTGAATTTGCTAGAATTAAAAAAAATAAAATAAAATAATGAATAATGAATCAAATAATGAAATAAATAATTTAAGAACATGAAATAAATTACATTGATGTTTATTTATCGAAATAATGAAATAATGAAAAATTAATTACAAGGAGGGCCTCATATTGACCGCTCATCACCGATTAAATGTAATCGGGCGAAAACGGCCTTTTATAATATCATCGGCCCAAAAACAAATCATAATAAATAATAAACTTTAATATATAAAAATTTACTAAATCATAAACATAATATAATCAAAAACTTAACACTATATATAAAAATTAAATTTAAAAAAAAAAACAGAGGGTGTATTGTGTATGTCGTGTGTGGTGTAATTAGCAACACAGACGGGCCAAGCCCAACCATTAAATCTCCACTCAAAACAAAAAAAAAAAAGAGAAAAAGAAAATGAAGTTGAGAAAGAGTGCAGCGTGAGAATCAGAGGGTGTGAAAAACAATCTATGGATCAATTGTGGACTCAGAAGTCCAAGAAACCAACACAGCAAAACATATTCATAAAATAATAATAATAAAAAAAACAAAAGGGTTAGAATAAAAAAACAACTCAGGAAAAATTTCTAAAAAAAAAATCACGATTCGAAAGAAGAGGTCTCAACCTCACCATGTTTCTCACACACCACTTCCTCTATTCGGATTTGCTCGCGATTGGGGCTTCGGATTTGTTCGTGTATTGAAGAGGTGGTCCGCGGACGGCGTCTGGTGGTGGGTCTGTGCGACGTTGAAGATGGATTTCGGACGGCGGAGGGTTGCTTCGATCGGCGGTCGTCTTCGGCAAAGCATTTGCGGATCTAGTTTGAGTCTACACGGGTGATGACGGCGCGGCGGATGGTTGTTGTGCTTCGCGGTTTCGTTTGACGGAACAGAAGGGTTTCGAGTGAAGGTCGGGTGTTGTTTGTTTGTGAGTTTCGGTGCGGTGGCCGGTGATGATTCACGGCGGTGAGTTTTCACGACAGGTGGAGCTCAGTTCCGAATCAACGTTGGCCGCGATTTTGATTGGCGGTTTGTCTCGGTTTCTAGATCCGTTTCGGTTTTCTCGATTTGGATGGTTCTGTTTGTATGTTTTGGATTTGGTTCAGTTTATCACAGGTTCGGATTCAGTGTTTTGGAAAGATTTTTTTCGTTTTTTTTTATTTTGGTGTTCTGTTGTGGTTGAGTGTTGATGAAAATAAATGGTGGTGAAAGGTATTTGCGGTGGTGCGGTTTCCTTTTGAAAAGGTGAATGTTTACGCGGTGATGATAGCACTGTGTTTTGGAAGGCTTTAGCTTGTCGCGTTTTCGCTTTTTTCTCTGGATTTTGGTGGTTCTATGGTTTACGAAAATGGCTTATGAAAAGGGACAGTAGAGGCTTCAGAGGCTTCCGGCAAGGATTTGGCGGATGGTATTGTTAATGGTGTCGCGGGAATGGTTCAACATGGTTCTGATTTTTTCACAAAAACTCTTTTAATTCTTTCTTTCTTTTTTCTATTTTGTTATTGTTGACGGTGATGAGAAGTAATCTGAGGGCTATGGTTTTGCCAGTTTGGGAGATTTGAGTTCTGGATTTTTTTTAGGCTTTGTTGTTTGTGGTTTGAATCAAATAATTTAAAAAAAGCTGTTGTGAGTTGAAGAACGATTTTGGAGATGAGTTTATGGAGGTTTTGAAGCTTGGCTAAGAAAGTATTTTTGCAGGGTGATTCTAAGGTTTCCAAGCTTAGAGAAGAATGTGAGAAAAACTGTTTTTATAGAGAGTGGAAAAGGGATAAAATAGGAAGATTTGGGGAAAGAATTGGATAAGGATGAAGTTGAATTACAGGCTGTTGTTTTTGTTGTAACAGAATTGTGATGAGTTGTATTGTGAGAAGTAATAAAGAAAAAGTTTGTTGCTGGTGATTGTGACTGTGAAATGCGTACATTTGTGAGTGGAGGGGCTGAAAGTGATGCTGTGATGGGAGCACCTTGTGGTAGTGGACAGGCTGTATAAAAAAAATAAAAGGCTAGACTATATAATGCTTTTGGATCTTGTGAAATAAATAAAGAATAATAATAATAATAATAATACTTAATAGGGTAATAATAACATAAAAATAAAAAATTAATAACAATAAAAGTAATGATGATAAATAAATAAAAACTAAATTTAACTAATGCTAATAATTAATAATAGACATATATTATTTAGTATATTTTTAATAATGGACCTAAAAAGAATGACTAATGGGTTTAGAGAAAAGGTTTAGTAATAATAAAAATGGTTCTAAAAATAATGATAGGTTTTAATAAATAAAAAATGAAAATACCAATAAATAATAATGGAACTAATAATAACAAAAATAAAAATAATAGAAGTAAGGAATAGTTTTTCTTATAACTTTTGAACAATGACCGAATAATAAAATAAAATGCTCATGATAAAATTTTTTTAAAAAAAATATGAATCTTTAAATTTAAAGAGAAATAAACGCATTGTTTTTTTTTTACTTTTCTTTTGAATATTACACAGAAAAATAAGATGGCATATATTTTTAGGATTTTTGAAATATGATTAGACAGTAAAATAAATGGTGTGGGTAGGACAAATTTGGGGTATGACAATCCCCCCACTAACAAAGTTGGGCTCTTTTACAGCCTCTGCTTGATCTTGTTGAGTTGGTTTGTAACCCAACCCAAATCTATCCTCTTTCTTCTCCACCGGTAGCAGTTTGCCCCAGCCTTGGGCATTTCCTTCTTCAACAACCTTCCGGGCTTGTTGATATGATGTCATTGAGGTTCCAGGTACAGCAGAAGTTTCATTTATGTTCAAGGCCTCAAACCCTTGACTCATTGTTTCGTGGATCTCCCCATCCATCTCAATGTATTTATAGGTAGCCAGGTGGCTGACAAAAATATCCTCCTCTCCACAGATAGTAACGACTTGACCCTCCGACTCGAATTTTAACTTCTGGTGAAGGGTTGAGGTCACGGTGCCAGCGGCGTGAATCCATGGCCTACCCAATAGACAGCTGTAGGCAGGCTGTATATCCATCACGTAGAAGGTCGTTTTGAAAGTTTGCGGGCCAATCGTTATAGGCAACTCAATCTCACCCAGAACCGATCTCTTAGAACCATCAAAGGCTCTCACCACCAGGTTGCTGGGACGCAACGCCAATCCGTCATACTCTAGCTTCACAAGGGCTTTTTTAGGTAAGACATTGAGGGATGACCCTGTGTCTACCAGCACATGGGAAAGGACTGCACCTTTACATTCCATGGTTATGTGCAAAGCCTTGTTATGGTTGCGGCCTTCCGTAGTCAAATCAGTGTTGGTGAACCCTAGTCCAGGACTAGCATTAACATTTCCAACCACAGCTTCCAACTGATTGACGGTGATCTCTTCAGGCACGTAAGCTGCGTGCAAGACTTTCAGTAGTGCATTCCGATGGGCTTCGGAGCACATGAGCAATGATAGGATAGAGATCTTGGAAGGCGTCTGATGAAGCTGATCCACTATTTTGTAATCACTTTTCTTGATGATTCTCATGAACTCATCAACCTCTTGATCAAAGGGTGTTTTCAAAGCTTCTTTAACAACCTGCTCTTCCTGCACCAAGCTTTTCCCTTTTGCCTTGGCAGCAGCTTCTGCTTCGGCAGTGGGTCTCTGAATTTGTGGAGCAAAGAGACGTCCGCTTCGAGTGAAGCCTCCGCCTCCTCCCACATTGTCTATTTGTGGTGCAGGAGTTGATGATTCAAAAGTGATTTTTTGTCCTTCGCAGTACAGGTCAGAGCCGTAATGCCAGGGGATGGCATTACTGCTTTCATAAGGTACTGGCCCAAGCACTGTGATAGTGACTGGACTGATTGCAGCTGCGGAAGGAATTGTGATAGTCTGTGGATCGTAGTATATCGTGACTGGTGCTCTGATGGGAGTAGCACTTTGTGAGTTGTAGGCAGAATTATTTTCTGGATCGTAATATATTGTAACGGTTGAGACATCTTCATTGTTTGTTGCTGGTGTTGTAGGAGACATTGTTGGAAGGATGGGTGTTGTTGTTGTAGGAGTTTCAAAATGAAGTGGTGCTGGAGTTGTAGAAGGAACGTTTGTTGATATCTGGTCAGTTGAGGTGACAGATGAAGCATTTGTTGATGAAGCCGAAGAATTGTCGGGAACAATGGTTGTTGCAGTTGTAGGTGATACTGGAACTGTTGCTGATGAGATTGCTGGATTTGTAGGAAATGATGTGGTGATTTGAAGTTGGCCACTCTGAATGAGACCATCTATGCCATCCCTCAAGTTATCACACCCATTTACTGAAATGTTGCAGTAAGCACACCCTAACTCACACCCCGGGAACATTTGACATTCGAGGAGTTGAGCCTTGATCTCTACCAACGGTGTCCGTATCTGACCCACACTGGTTATTAAATAAGACGGCTTGTCTTCTTCAATAGCATTGATTCTGGGACCACCGTGGTTTGGCATAGGGTTCTTATTAACATTGGGTGGTGGTGCGAAATTCAAGGCCTTAGAGTCTACCAGGTCTTATACCTTCATGTGCAAGGCTCTGCACTTTTCTGTACTGTGGCCAGGTGCATTTGAGTGAAAAGCACATCTGGCGTTAGAGTCATAATTCCTGGGTAGACTATTAGGATCTGGAGGTGCCAACGTCCTTAGCTCAACTAGGTTGAGTTTCAGGAGTTGTGGCAATAACGTTGCATAGGGCATAGGGATCGGATCGATCACCCTATTGGCCTGAGAAGGTCTCTGTTGGAATGGCCTTTGCTGATTGTTGTTGTTGGTGTTGTTGTAGTTTCTCGGAGGATACTGAGCTTGTTGATGGTACTGGGGTTGTTGCTGATAGTTTTGCTGCGGAGGTTGATAAGCTGGTTGTGGATGAGCTGGAGCGGGAATGGTGACTGCTGCCACAGACCTGTGAACATATTGAGGTCTGCCCCTGTTGGTGTGGATGGCATTGGTCTCGCCAGTTCTTCTTGGGCCTGCAAAAGGCTTCCTTGTATTGCCGGACGAGCTGGCACCATTGTCAGAAATTTTTCCCATCTTTAACAGGCTCTCAATTCTTTCCCCAGCTATGACAACATCTGCAAAGCTGGTTGAAGAGAAGGCAGCTAGCCTGTCAATGTATGTTCCTTGGAGGGTGTTCATAAACATATCTGCCATTTCCCTCTCTGACATAGGTGGTTGGACAGCAGCAGCCAATTGCCTCCATCTCTGGGCATACTCTCGGAAGCTTTCCCTTGATGACTATGACATTCCCATTAGGAGAGTCCTGTTGGGTGCCATATCTAAGTTGTACTGATACTGTCTAATAAAGGCCTCTGCCAGGTCTTTCCAACACCTGATAGTTGCTCTTGTCAGATGAGAGTACCATTCTCTTGAAGCTCCCGTCAAGCTATCCTCAAAATAAAACATCCAGAGCTTCTCGTCCATGGTATAGGCCTTCAACCTCCCCAGAAATGATTGTAAATGGGTCCGGGGGCATGAAGTCCCGTTGTACTTTTCAAAACAAGGAGGCTTAAACTTATGGGGAATCCTGACCCCTTCTACCAAGCCCATGTCCATAACATCGAAACCCAAAGAGTTTTGAGACTCCAGGGATCTTAATTTCTCATCTATCTCATCCAACCTTCTGTCATAAGCTTCTTCCCCGGCACCCATTACTGTGAACTGATCCTCCTGGGGGTCTTCTTGCAGTACCCTGCCTGCAGTGGCAGTCCCTTGAACATTTGCAGGAATGTTGATCTCCGGATGAAGGTGGGGTCCAAATACAGGGGGGTTGACGTGAGGTTGGACCCTTTCATTGTTGCTGGTGTCAGCAGTCCCTATATGTGGATATTCTTGATTCTGCCTTTCCACCATGGCTCTCAATCTTTCTTGGCTCTGAGCCATGTTGTTCATCACTTCCATAAACTGCGTCATCTGTGTTCTCATTTCCAATCTTTCGTTTGCCATTTGATTTCTAACCTCTGCAAGGTCCTGTTGTACCTGATCCATTTGTATGCCCGGAAGGTTGTTACGGGTTGGATATCGGTGCGGACGGTTGAGGGGAAATACCCGGCGTCGAGCAATAGTTCCTGAACATCACAACAGAGTTAGCAGCAATAAAACAAAAACCTACAAAACAAACAAAGGGTTAGCATGCAATGCAGTATGCTTATTTGTTTTCAAGGTATCCGGCTTGGCATTCAGTCTTGACCCTTCCAGACCCTTGAAGATGCTGTTGATGTTGCTTTTGAAGTGGAACAAACTAATACATATATTACAAAAGGCAAATGGTACATAGTTTGTTTACAAATACAAGCCCTCTGAGGGGTCAAAATACATTACAATAAAAGTACATGGAATGAAAGCAACAACAAGCAAATGGTCAAACACCAAGACCAAACTCATCCTCCCGAACTTCCTTGAGAAGTGCTTCGGTCACAGGATCAGCTGGACGCTCCGTGAGATTCCTGATAAGGAGGTTCCGGGTAGTAATAGCTGCAGTTAGCTTCTTGTGCTGACTTTGGTCCTTTGACCTCTTCACTCCAGCTCTGATCTTCAGCTCTGATATCTCCCTCTGGGCTGCTGCCAGGGCTTCCTGCTGCTCTTTTGCACTAGCTTCCAGTTGCTCTATCTTGTCTTGAGTCCTCTTATCTTCCAGAGTACGAGCTTCGGTGATCCTGACCCACCTAGCCTGACTCTCCTTCAGATACAAGTCTGTCCTGGCTTTCTGGAACTGGGCTTCCTTGCAAGCATTCTTCAGAATTTGTTCTCCAGCCCTAGACTTCTTAATGTAATCCTCAGACTTCTCAATTTTAGCCAGATGCTCTACTTTCAGCTTCTCCAACCTCTCAATGTCCATCCTACCATCACTCCTCTCCCGGAGGGTCTTCTGCAAGGCCTGAGTCAACTTCTCATTTCTTTCTTTCAAGCCCTCAAACTCCTCCACACTGACAGTGGCAGGGGGTGGTGCTGAGGATGGTCCAGGCATATCCTCCATGGTGAAGGGCATTCCAGAGAATTGATCCCTGGCATGGGACCACTCATAGTATTGTGCTGATGCCACATTGTTGCACTTCCCCAGAATAGTTACTCCCTTGGTTTGAACATTGTCCCAGGCCCAGGCTGCCTGCCTAACAATAGCCAGATTAGGCTTGTTCTCACAATAAAGAGTCTCAACCAAGTCTTGTGCCTTAGGAGTGTGGACCAGTGCATAGCCCAGCTGCCTTCTGAACAGCAGAGGGTTGTAATTAATGCTACCCTTAACTCCTATCAGGGGCACATTGGGAAAATGCCCACAACTGGTGATGATATCCCTGCCCTTGGTGCTTTGAGTGCACCACCTGATATCAGCTGAAGTTAGAGCAGTGAGTCTTCTAGCCCAGTTTCTCTGCTGATGAGGATTCAAAAATGCATCTGTCTTGGGCAGATGCCTGAGAAGCCAAGTATGGAACAAAGGAGCACAACACCTCACTAATCTTCCCCTCTGCTTTTCATTCCTCTGGTGCACTGAGTAGTAGAAATCCCCCAACAAGGTTGGCACTGGGTTCCTTTGAATGAATAGATGGATTGCATTCTTGCTAATGAATCGAGGCTCATCTGCAAATAATATGATCCCATATATGCTCAGGGCCAATAAAGCACAGACTGCTTTCCACTCTCCCAAAGAAACTTTCAGGGTAGCTTGAGAGATTAAGAAATCCAGATGCAGGCCAGAGATTCCAGCCTTAGTAGTCATATGCTGCCCAATCAAAACTGATTCCAGATGCAAAGCCTTTGCTACTTCTTCATTACCAGGAAAGACCATCTCAGGGTTGAAAGGGACTCCACCCCTGATAGGTATACCAACCAATGATGAGTATTCTTCCAATAAAGGGCCCAGCTGAAAGTCCTGAAAAGTGAAACACCTCAGTGGGGGATCATAAAATTGAAGGCAAGTATGAATCAGGCTTCTCTGCGAAGGGTCCAAATCCATAACCACATCAAGTATATCTCCATAGTGTTCCCTAAACAGTGGTATATGGTCTGGAGTGATCAGGGTTTGAATCCTCCTGATGTCAGCTAGCTCTGGCTGGAAGAAGTGGTAGGTGATGTTACTCTTTTTAGGTGCCATGATGTTGAGGATGAGTAGAGACAAATGCTGATGATAACACTGAAAATGGGCCACTGACTGGCTGATGCAGGTGACTGAAGTAGATAGCTGATAGCTGAAGCAGATGCTGATGAGGATAGGTCAATACTGATGATGGGGTCAAAACCAAGCCAAAATGAAAATGGATACCCTGAAAAAAACAAATAAACAAATGTCAAAATGATGCAATGAGGATGTATGCAAATGATATGCAAGGGTTTGTGACTGAGCTGGATCTGATCAAATGCTCTGATATAGGTCCAAGGTATGTTCAAGAAATCCAGATGGAGGTCTATAAGTCCAGTAACCAAGGTGGGGGACTCAAATAAAGAGTCACATGTCCAGGGTTTAGAATCACAAGAACTGTTCCAACATGGAGTATTCTTAATCAAATCAAAGTAACAGGGTATGCTGAGGCCAAGGGTACCTGCAAACCTGTAAACAGCCCATTCCCCTCACAGGTGGTGTTCTAAAACAAGGATCCTCAGACTTGGATCATCTATGAGAAGTGTAAACACTTCTAACCCGGAGGTACAGTGTTTACAATAACCATAAAAGTTCCTCCTCTAATTCACCTCAGTTTCTGAAAGTCAATACTAAAGGTCATCCAGACTTAGCAGGCTTCCCAGATAGCCCTAGTATTGCAGGAAATCTGCAACACAGAGTTCTCAAGAAGAAACCCATATCTGAACCGTGTTTCATATTCCCGCACCAGACCGAGATGGAATGGGAAAGAATATGAACCACTCTAGCCTAGGTGTCACTCAGGTCCCAGGTATAGGACCTTAACTCTCAGTGGAACACCCACCCACCAAAGCAAACAAACAGATCCAGCCAGCAGCACAGAATGACAATATGATATAATGCAAAGCAATAAAGAAAGCAATAAAGCTACTGTACATAAAGAAAAAATAAATACAAATATACAAACACAAATAAGCACATAACACCCCAGTAAACACAAATCAATCAAGCGCTAGGAGGAACCCACAAAAAGAACCAGAAGCCCTGGTTGCAGTATAAGCATCCCCAGCAGAGTCGCCAAGCTGTCGCTCCCGATAGATGGGACTGGCCCAAATAAAGGTACGGACGCGAACGGTCGGCGAGAGGGAACAATGAGAACACACAGCCGTGAACTCACTGGAGATGAATAGAGTCGCCAGCTAGGCATTTTTATCCCGGAGGAAAGGCAATGCTGCATAGGCCTAGAAAGATATGGATAAGACGGTTGCGAACCAGAGAGACTGAGAAAGGGGGTTAGTTACAACCTGGGAAGGTATTAGCACCCAGATTGTCCGCCGTACTCGACGGGATCCACGCTTAAAAGATTTGTGTTTTAAAGGGGTAGTGTCAGTGCAATTTGTGTAAGAAATAGCTGGAAAAGGATGTACAGGTGTCAGTGTAAGGGAAGTGTGAAGTGTAATATATACAGTGTCAGTGTAGGAACAGGAATAAGATGCTCAAGATCATGAGGCTAAAGAATGAAGCTGGAAAGAGGGGGAATGTACAGAGACTTTTGTTCGATAACTGTTAAGTTATGCCTACGTATCCTCTCGTGCAATGAGGAAGTCAGAACACCGTAGTTCGACCCAAAGAGACTGAAAGATGAATTGACTTGTGAACTGCTTGCTTGTCTATGCTCAAGTGTATGACCTGTCTGGCTCAGGTGCAAACTGTCTTGCATTAGACGGAAGAAGCAAGTTCTCGTTTATGAGTGAATGAGATGAGAAAAGAATCCCGGAGGAGACGATTATTGTTTGTTTTTGAGTTTTCAGTCTTTTATTTCTTTTGAAAGTTTGTCATAAGCTAATGAGCTTAAGTCTAAACCAATGGATCTAGTAAACTCATCACATCTTCCCTCTGATTAGGGGTAATGAGAATACCTTAAGTGTGAAGTCAGTTTCTCACACTTAAACACCTTTGGTGTAGGATTAAGATCATTAACCTACTTGTGATTATTTAGATGTTTTTTTTTTGGGTTTTTGTTTAGTGTTGAGTAATGAGATTAAGCCATAATCAGGGATTAAACAGACTCATTACACCATCCTAATAGAAGGATAATAGATGAGAATGTTTAAGTTGAGGAAGGCTCCTCAACTTAATCCATGATTAGGGATTAAACTCATGACAAAACAAGCCTTTAATTAAGTGGATTTTATTTAGTGATATGATGATGAAGTGAATTTTAGGGTTTGTAAGACAACTTGAGAGGGACTTGTCCATTAACACTAGGGTTAGTCCTTCTTAACCAATTAAGGAAGAATTAGAACCCTAATGCAAGGCCCAAGTTACAAGTGTGATGTCTTGATGGTTATTAAGTGAATTGATTAAGAGATTTAAACACATTAAGGGTTTAACACTTAGGATTAAAGTTATACACTCCATCCTAAGAGAAGGATGCAGGCATAAGCTTAATCACAAAGCCTTAAAGCCTTTAGGGTTTAGTCCCTGATTATGAGATGAGAAGAGAAGACACAAAGAGACACAAAGGCAAAACTAAGAGGGGAGACTAATCAAAACCCTAATCATTGTCATGCTTGGTTGTTCCTAAGGTTTGTGAGGTTTTCAAGAGAAGAAGTCTTCAATGGAACCACCAGGAAACAGATGAAAAGATCAGGAGAAGCAAAGTAACTTGCTTCATTCAAGAAGTCAAGTCACTTGAAGAAAGAAAGTAAGAAGAAAAGGAATGAGCAAGCTCAATCTCAAACACATACAAAATGCAGCAAGGATGCATGAAAGAGATGAGAAGGAAGAATGAGAAGTGAAGGCAAATCCACTTCTCAAAATCACTTACCACCTGAAAGGTTAGAAAAGAAATGCAATGCAATGCAAAATGAGATGAAATGGCATGATGAGAAACAAAACCAGAAGCATATATGAGATGATAATGATGTTATGGGATGATGCAAACATGAGACAACACATGGGAATGATCATACAAGTTCATGGATGCAAATGAAGCAAGTTAAGACACATGAACATACATGAAAAGTCATGGAGTGAAAATGGCATACAACATGGGAAATGCAAGATGCAATGATCAAACATGCTTTCAATATGTCTTATGATGTTAAGTGAATCACATGGATGCATAAAAAATCATGGCAAGTCAAGGCATGAATGCAAATGCAAGATGGATGCATATGAAACCCCAAATTAGGGTTTATGAACAATACATCAAACACAAACCAAAATCAGAAGCAAACAACATTATAAAAAATTGAAAATGCACTCAAAGGATCCCTAATCCCATACCAACTCACTGCCCAAAGGAGAAGTCTCAACTCTTAACCTAACTCAAGATATGATTTTTCTAAGTTTTTTAGGGTTTTAGGGTTCCTTAACAAGAAAAATGCCAAACAAATTGAAAATGAAAGATCAAATCATGGCCATTTAATCTTACAAACTACATGCTAAACACAATGCAATGCAAAAAGAATCAAGGTCCAACTCTTTAGGGCTAGGCAGAAATGATTTTTGGAAGTTTGGATCAAAATAATGCCTAAAAATGATTTTAATTCAATGAAAAATTCTCAAAATGCCTCAAGATCAAAAAATAAATTTGGTTTGAAGGTTGGACAATGTTTCTAAATGTCTTAAAACATTTCATGAATTTTTTGGTGATTTTTAAATACCTAAAAGTATTTTTAATAAATTAATTTTCATTAATCAATTAAAAATAAACTTTTAAATATTTAAAAATACTTTTTTAATGCTAAAAATGAAAATAAAAATATTTTTGTGTTTTAAAAATTAATGAAACCTTTGGTAAAAAATTTCATAATTTTTAAATGGTTTTTACTATTTTAAATAAAATGGACAAAATAAAACAAAAGAAATGAATTAAAAATGAAATAAAAAGGAGGTATGCGCAATGGAGGGCCAGGATTCATTCTGGGGAAAGATTTGTTGACTGCGCGCGCAGATCAAAGGCTGAAATTCAAACTTCCTAATTCTGATTTATGAATTAATTAATTGAGATTAGGGCATAATGAGTGCATCTGGACCATACACACGCGCGCGAAGTCAAACCAGTCAAAGCATCTAACGCACCAGATTCAAACTGCCTTAATGACGTGATTAAAACCCTAATGATTTTCAGGTGGCCGGAGAAGACCTCCGGTCGTCTTCTCCGGTGGGAACCCCACCTGAAAATCCCTAAAATCCTCAAAACGCAACTAAAATGAAATCTAAAAACACAGAAATGATTCCCACACTTCACTGAATCAAAACCCCAAGCTAAAACTCATTTATCTTTCCTTAATCACATGAATCGAAGCCAAACATTTTTTAGGTCAGGGAGTTTCAGAACATGATTAAACTCTTATTTCTTCACCATTTTCAAAACTAAAGACATCAGAGCAATCAGTGAATCATGAAGAACAACTTAAGAACTTAAAAAATGATTTTTGGAAAAAAAGTTCTTGAGCTACCTGAGTTTTGAAGCTTTCAGTTCTGCAACTTTTTGGCCTCTCCTCCTTGTGCAATCTACTCCCTTTGGTCCCTTGATGAGGTCTGGATGCTTAGAAGGAGTTTGTGTTGGCTGATTTGAGAGTTTGAATAGCTTCTGCTCAAGCTCAAGTGAGAATCGTGTTTTGGATTCAGGCTGTTTCTGGCAATGGTGAAGGGTTCTTTGTGATCAGGGTGATGAGTGGAGAAGGTCTGTGAAGTTTGTTTTTATGTTTGTGACTTGTATGCTGAGTTTCGAAAGGTTTTGCTCTTGAGAGTGAAAATGAGAGAGTGATGTTCTTGCTGGTTTCAGGCTCTTGTGTTATGTTGCTTGGCTTGCCATTTGTTTGTATAAACTAATGGGATTGGTCAGAGGATGTGACCTGTGCTTTATTGATTGGTGTAGCTACTTTTGCCAATTTGTCAACTTTGTGTAAGAGAAAGCATGGGCAACTTCTAGCTTGGTACAAGGGGTGTGGGCTGCGCAGCAAGGTGAGGGGAAAGGCTAGGGCTGGTTCAGCAACATAGGCAGCAAGTGGATGGAAGTGTTATGATGGTTTTGCAACTTGCTTGCTTTTAGTTCACATGGAAATATCTTGCCTCACAAGCCATGAAACATGAGAAACTCTTGGTCCAATCTGAACTTTAGGTTACATGTGATGTTTGTGTAATGGCTTGACATGAATTAGAAGTCACAAATGCCTTGGTACAAAGTTTTTGCAAGTTTTCCATTTGGTGCATATTTTGAAAATTAGTGATTTTTGCCAACTTTGACAAACCATAACTTTTGATCCAAAATGAATTAGGTCATGTTCTTGTACTTTTTGAAAAGGGAAAGATCTAATCTACAACTTTCATGACCAAATTTTTTCCATTTGAAGCATTTTTGGATCAAAAAGTAAGGGTTGAAAAATTGCCTAAAATGACAAATTCCTTAAAAGTCAAACTTGCCCTAAAAAGTCAACTTTGCAAAAACTTGTAATTCTTGAATTTTGTGAACTTCAAACTTCTTCCATCATCAAATAAAGATCAAATACACTCAAAAATGATGAAGATCACCCCTTTGTTGGGTCATTGGGGGCCTCAGATGCCCTGATTTTGCACTGACTTGTCCAGAAAGTCAACCCTTGATCAGATGACTTCCCCATGGAATTTCTTCATGAAAATTTATATGCACACTCCCTATACCATATAGAGACCAATAGAAACAAGAATGACCCAAAAATTTGGAGTTATGGCCTCTGAAACCAAAACCCTAATTTTAGGTCAATTGTGCAGTCAAACTTGGCTCTGCCTCTGTACCAATCCCAGTTCTTGTGATTCTTTGGCATTCTTGACTTTGAGAGGATATAATATGATGCTTGAACACACATAGACCCCTTTGAATTGATTGATGACCTTTGGAGTGGCTTAAGAAGCTCTTGGATTGCTCAGATCACAAACCCTAGATGCAGATGACTTAGAACCAATGCAAAGACTCAAAATTGTGGTATGAGATGTTATGATTGTGTTTATGCATATGAAATGATCACAAAACATGGTGTGAATGAGTGAGGGAAAATTTGGGGTGTTTACAGAGATGAGAAGAGAAGAAGAACCAAAAGGATCTCAAAGGAAAAATTCTAAAGGGGGACTAAAATAATCCTAAGTATTCACATGCATGGATGTCCTAAGGGTTATTGAGGTTTCTATCCTAATGAAGAAGAAAAGAAGAAGATAGAAGAAGGGATGAGAAAGGCCTAGGCCCAACAAAAAGAGATTTAGTTCACATAAACATAAAAGGACAAGATAAGAATTGGAGATGTGGAACTCAATTCCCACATCTCACACTTACCATAGCCCCTGCAAGGTTAGCATGCACAAGTGAACAAAAAAAATGAACAAATTAACATAACATCATCCATCAATCAGAAGTGAAATGAAATGAATAAATGCCTAATTCCAATTCAACTCAAAGAAATAAAGATGAGAAACTTATGACTTAAAATGAGGCAACATGAATACATATGGAAACAAATGCGCACTTATGAAATATATAATGCAAAACACACAAAATACAAGCACAAAGTTCAAAACCAGAATCAAAATAGTATGAAGAATGACCTAAGAGGCCAGCAAGATGAAGAGAGAAGTCACACAATACCAAACAATGTCATAATAGAAGCAACGGAACCAAAAGATGGAATTTAAACACTTAAAGAAACAAATGACTTGAATATGAAGCAAACTCAAAAATTCATAAGAAACAAGACCTATCCTAGGACCAGGAAGGTACCCATACCCCAAAGGAACCCCAAATAAGAAGAAGAAGTTGGCACAAGTGCCCTTCTAAGCCTATAAGAGATCTAATGAACCAAAAGAAGCAAAATGGGACAAGGTGAGAACAAAAATCCACAAATAACCAACCAGCCATCTAAAAATTCTACAACTGGAACCAAATGATCTTTAAACACATTATATCAACTTTCCAAAAAGACTTGCAAAAATTCAGAAAGGAACTAGGTCAAATAGAGGCAAGAACACAAGTTAGGACAGAAAACTTACATCACAAGATAACAGACCAAAACTCCAGAAATAATTTTCTAAAAATTCTAAGAAATATAACATGAAAACTAGAAGATCTTAGGAACACAATGCAAAAAGAATGGGATCAAAACTCCAAATATTGAGGTCTATAGAAAATAAACAAGACAGACTGGTCAAGAAAAGAAGCAAAAGAAGCTATGTACATTGGTGAATTATTTCTGGCACGCTAATCAATGGAAAAAATAAAATAAAAATGTTATAAAATACTAGAGACATAAAGGAAGGTCCATGATTTATTTGAGAATTTTTGGATGAATTATTCTATTTTATATGAATTAAAATGGAAACTGAATTAAAAAAGAAACTAAGTGAAGAAAAGAAAATTAAAAGAAATGAGAGGAAGGTGCATGAAGTAATGGTATTAAGCTGAATTCGGGTGGGCCTGTTATAACTGTGGTGCGAATAGAAATACTAAGGCCCAAGAAGAGACAAATCTGAAATAAAAAAAAATAAAGAAAATAGCAAGAAAAATAAAGAAAGGCACATGCTGTATGATGGAGTGTCTACGCGCGATTGGCTGCCAGAAAGGCCCTACCGGACGGTGACAAGTGTCACCGCCGGTATGGGCCGAAACAACAGAAATCCTATATCCTTATCCTCTTATCATCTCAGAAAATCACTTATATTAATTTCTTAATGAAAATTTTAATTGGTTTTTTTAATCTTTATAATAATAAGACAACATTAACAAGGATATCACACAATCAAAAAAAAAAAAAAGAACCACACATTCCTCTCTCTCAACGCCTCAGCTTCTCATTCATCCCCTTCCCCAAGTTGACCTAGCGCCGCTGTCACCACCGCTCACCGCCTCCGAACTCCGCTTAACCTAAGCTTCTCTCAATCAACTATCTGAATCCTAAACCACACTCCAAATGAACATCCACCCGATACGACTCTAAACCTCTCACAACCTCAATCGGCCTCCATCTCCTCCTTCAAATCCCGCCGCCGCACTGTTCATCCTCTTCTTCCTCTACGCAAGCCTCACTCCTTTCTACAAACTCTACGACCTAGCCGCCTCCTTCATCACCTCTCTCAACCCTCATCAATCTCGCTCAACCAACCCCTCCGCCTACCTCTAAGCTCTTACCGCCGAATCCTTCATCCTCTTCTATAACCTAGCACGTCGCCGCAATATTCACACCTTCGTCAACCTCCAAAAAGCCACCAACATCATCTACTCTAACCTAGCCTCTCTCTCCAATATCACTTGGATAATCTCATATGGATCTAACCTAACACTAACTCTTATCAAATCAGAATCGGATAATCAAGTACATAAGCATAGCAATCAAAATCGCGTCCAAATACACACAGTTCAACATACAGCCATCAATTGCATCGAGCAAATAAATCGAAGACGTACCAGTTATGCGACGAGACGACGAACCACACGGAAGTCAGCCTCGATTCGGTAATGCTTCTCTTCTTTCGAACTGACTCGCAAATTTGTTTCTGTTATGGAACTTTGCTTCAGCTTTGCAATACGTACTATTCGTTCTGAGCTGATACGAATTGCTTCGTGCGTGAATCAATTTGCAGATTGGTTGATGCTACTGCGAATACTCCGTTTGATCGAAGCGGCTGAATCAATTGAAGAAGTTGAAACAGAGTGCCGAATATATGCTTAGATCGAAAACCGAAGCCTAATCCACAGTGTTGATGGAGATGCTACTTGACAACGATTACGCAATGAGAAGTGGATTCATGAATCTGATTGTTGCTGTGAGGATTAGAATCTAATCTGTGAAGAAAATCGATGAAGATTAATTGATGAAGATTGCGTTCTTGGATGATTTTGGAAGAGTGATCATGTTCTTGTGTTGAGAAGATTGAAGAGAGTTGATGAAAATTATGAAGAATTGGATCAAGATTGAGGAGAATTGGAGAGAAAAATGGATGAGAAATTGGATCGGTTTTTTTGTGTTCTTGGTGCTGAAGATGGATCCTGTTATTGAGTTGTTATTGAATGAGGATTGAAAAGAAAATGGTTCTGTTTTGGTGATTTTTTTCGTGACCTCTCTCCCTTCTCCAATTCTCAAATTCTGTTATCTCCTTTTGTTTTAAAAACAGAATTCTGTTATATTATCTTGGTGATGAAAATTGAAGAGGATCGATCCAAATTGAAGTGAGTTGATGAGGATTCTGTTATCGTTTTCCAGTTTGTTATTACCACCTTTTCAGTTTGTAATTTCTCATGAGGGAAATTAATGAATTCCCATTCTGTTATTTTTTCCGTAACTGAATTCTCTTTTTCCATTTTTTTTTAGCATTTTTTTGTGCTTCTTTTTCTTGTGTGTATGTTGTGCGTGTGTAGTGGTAGGAGAAAAACTTTTGCTGTCAAACATCATCAAGTGGAAAAAATGTGAGGTGAGTGAAGTGAGTGTGTGTGGGTCACATGTGGGGCCGGTTTATTATGGAGTGGAGAGAAACGTGATTTGCCATGGAGAGATGCTGGAAGTTTTTTCTTTCTATTTTGTGAGATCATTGTGTAACGGAAACCAACACTCATCATCAACTTATTTGGTCATTCTTCTTTTAGCATACTTTTGACATACTTTGGTAATGGGCTCTTGGGGAAATGGGCTTATGAACTATAATGGTAAATACACAGGCTAATGGTCTTAAAATATGAACAAAATTTGATATTAAATAGATACTAGACGTTATTCTAAAGAATTAAAAAGGGGATTTTGATATGAGTCTTAAAAGAATATGGAAATAGTAAGGATGGTTTATGAACTTAATGAAAGGATAAAAAATGGTCTAAAAAAAATAACGCGGATTTGAATAGAAAACGGAATTGAAGGTGACATTGTTTTGGAATGGATGTAAATTGTGAAAGTAAACATATAGTCAGAACAAAAAAGTATTGGGAATAAGCATGTGGATAAAAGGATCATGGGCATGAATAATTAGATGAAAAGTGGATTATGAGGATTTGGGATGAAATGGCTATGGAATAAAAATCAGATAGAAATATGAACAATGAAATGAAGAAAACAATGGATGAAACAAGAATGGGTTAATAACAGATACAAAGCCTTGATTTTAGCCCAGAACCGATCTTGAATCTTTTTCACAAGCCTCTAATTAAAATGGATGGGACCAATTTTGAGCCACTGAACAACTCACTACCTTCACGAATCACTGCTTGATAATATGATGAATTCCACACAACACAACTTGACTTGATAAACATTGCCCGAGAAACAACCACCCATACAGATAACTTGCAGCTGAAACAAACTCTCGACAGTTTGACCAAGCTAGGTTAAATATCCATCTGAATCAAATCGCGGACTGAATAGCCTCACCGAACTGAAATCACTGCCAGCTCATGCTATGCTTCAACAATGGATGTGATGCTTCATTTTTCTATGCTAATGATGTACCGCGAAATATGAAAGTGATATGAGTATGATGAATATGATGTGATACGATGCTAAAAAAGGAGAGGGCAAATTTGGGGTGTTACAGCTGCCCCTATTCAATCACCAGTTAATCTGAAAAGGATGATAGTACGGGCTATCGACCATTCAAGATAAACTGTGATTGAATACCAAGAAGACCAGAAATTTGCACTCTGACGAAGAATGCAACACCGGGAAATAAACCCAACCAAATTACGCTTTGTGGCTGAAGGAGAGAAAAAGCAGACGAGCTTCTTCCAAGTTGAACTGATATCTGGAATAAGTACAAGTTGACAGACGAGTCTTCAAACCATCCTGTGACGCCAGGAGCTGGACATACGAGTCCACAAAACACTTCAAGAACATACACTGGGACAGACGAGTCTCCAGACAAATCCTGTAACGCCAGGAGCTGGACAGACGAGTCCTCAAAACATGAGACAGACGAGTCTCCTTCGGATTTACCCGTTACGCCAGGACCGGCAATGCACTTAAGTCTATGGGATAGACATGAAATCAAGGTAGACGAACCTTCTTCATATATTATCCGCGGATATATGGTATAAGACACACGAGTCTTCTGAGCAAACCTGTTACGCCAGGTGCAGCAACAACAATAAGTGATGCCTGAGACAGACGAGCCTCCTTCGGATTTACCTGTTACGCCAGGACCGGCAACCATTTCGACGTTTAATTCCCACTATCAGGATTCGAAACCTCTTCAATACAGACGAGTATTGGATGATCATCAAGATAACACAGACGAGTGCCATAAGTCAATGATACAGACGAGTATCAGACGATGATCTGAGAAACACAGACGAGTGTCTCAGGCAATGATACAGACGAGTATCAGCCACTGGTATAGACGAATACCAGAAATTCAAACACAGACGAGCATTTGAAGTAGCAATACAGAAATACCAGGGTAAACAACAAATCTTCACATTCAGATGTAAGCTAGCACAGACGAGTGTTGAGGATGATACAGACGAGTATCCAAGCAAAACAGACGAGCTTCAGAACACAAATGATTTCTGGGGGGTAAAAGCAGACGAGCTTTAAACAAACACAGACGAGTGCTGGACAGTTGCAGACGAGCAACAATAGAGAATACATATCAAGGCACAGACGAGTGCAGCGAAGGATCCAATACCAAACACAGACGAGTGATGGGAGGTTGCAGACGAGCAATAACAAATATCATATCGGAACACAGACGAGTGTCGAGGAATTGCGGACGAGCAATAACAACTATCATAACCAAACACAGACGAGTGCCGGAAATTGCAGACGAGCAATAACAGAGGTATCGTAACATAGACGAGTGTTGAAAATCAACAGCAAAATAATACATCTCAAAGTACATACGAATGCCGGAATTTACAGACGAGCAATCACCAACTGATATAATCAAACATAAACGAGTGTTTGGAATTACGAACGAGCAGAATCAAAGTAATCATAAATCACCGCTGGGGAAAGCAAACGAGCAATACCACAGACCTAACGCAGGCGAGCGTTTGAAAGATGCAGACGAGCAGCAATAAAGAATTGATATGTCCCTGCTGGGGAAAACTTTGCTTAGGGATAACTCATACGAGTATTGAAGATTGCAGACGAGCATCAAACGAATGCCTGATCGGCAACAAGAGATACAGCTCTGCAGGGAAAGACAAGTCGAGAGGTCTAGATACCCATTCTGACTGAGGTGATGAATACCTGGATATATCCTCAAATACCCAAAAGTATGGCAACTTGGCTGAGAAATATTTCACGGACAGAGGTGAAAATCAAATATGTACTCTGTGGGGACAGGATCATCTTCAGCCCTGGCTGGGGAAGCTTCTTGGGCAAATACTCTGGATGGGGAGAGCATCTGATGATTCAGGACTCTGAGGGGATATCCGGCTTTCAGGTACCTGATAGGCAAGGACTCTTGCTGGGGATAAAATACTGTTAATTCCATCTCTGATGACGTCAGGCTTCCAGGCACCTGCTGGATATACTCCACTAGGGAAGAATGGACTGCTACTTCACTGGGGAAGAAGAACCTGCTTGGGCTACTGCCAAGGCTTGGTTGGAGGAAAATCTCTGCCGGAGATGCCAGGCTTCAGATACCTGCTGGAGAAGAAATCTCTGCTTGGGGAAATACTCTACTGGGGGGAGAGTAAAAAAATGCTTGAGAATGTGACACCATCCCGCAACCTGCAACAAAAGAAAACACAAGTGTGCCCCGAGGATTTGCATGGAATGATCTATTCATCCATCGTCACCCGACACTCAAAGAGAATTACAGTTTCCCTGCATGTCGGTTTTCTTTTCAAAATTATTACCATGTTTAGATGCAATGCTATTTTTGCCAAAAATTCAGGACATTTTGCAAACAAAAATAAACACACACAGCTTTTTGACTAAATATTATTTTTATTGAACGGCCTCTGAATAGGCAAAGATTTACATCAGGAAGCAACCACCTGGAAAGAGGTAGCCACTATAATAATTGAGAAAAGAAACTATCCTAATGGCAATGTACACGGCATTCCAAGGAGTTCCATTTCTGCTATGACCTGCACGTCTTTGATACTCTCCATTCTGCTGTGGCTTTCTGAGAGGACGAGGGGACTATTTCCTATCCTTCTGACATTGTCAAGATGTACGAAACGATGACGTGGTTCAGATAACTTGGATCACAGTTGTTCGCTTATTCCCTTATTTTGCATGGATCGCCCTCTCGGGTTTTCAATCCACCGGGATACCCTTTTTTGCCTGAGTTGTCCAATGTGGCTTTTCAACTCAGCGGGTGTACATTTTTTATATTTATTTCCCTAATTTTTGCCTGAGCTTTTTATTCTGTTTTTAGCTCGCCGGGATGCCCTTTTCTTGCCTGGACTTACATTCTGTTTTTGTGTCCAGCGGGTCTCTTTATGCGAAGTATTTTTTAACTGCGTCCGAGTTAACAGGGGATGGGAAGTCCTCTCCATCCATAGTGGTGAGCATCAGCGCTCCTCCTGAGAAGACTTTCTTCACTATGAATGGTCCTTCGTAGTTTGGGGTCCACTTGCCCCTGTTATCTGAACCTGGAGGAACGATCCTCTTCAATACAAGCTCTCCCACTTGGTACTCTCGAGTACGTACTCGTTGATCGAATGCCCGCTTCATTCTCCTCTGATAAAGCTGACCATGACAGATAGCCGCTAATATCTTTTCCTCAATTAGACATAGCTGATTGTAACGAGCACGCACCCATTCAGCCTCATCCAGCTTGACATCCATCATCACGCGCAGTGAAGGAATCTCTACTTCAACAGGCAGGACTGCTTCCATGCCATACACCAGGGAGAAGGGAGTTGCCCCTGTTGATGTCCTGACTGACGTTCGGTACCCATGCAAGGCAAACGGTAACATCTCATGCCAATCTTTGTAGGTGACAACCATTTTCTGCACAATCTTCTTGATATTCTTGTTAGCTGCCTCTACCGCACCATTCATCTTTGGTCGGTAAGGAGAAGAATTGTGATGTTGTATTTTGAAGTCCCGACATAAGTCTGCCATCATCTTGTTGTTGAGATTAGAACCATTATCAGTAATGATCCTTTCAGGCACTCCATATCTGCATATGATATCTCTTTTCAGAAATCTTGCCACCACTTGACGAGTGACGTTGGCATAAGACGCTGCTTCTACCCACTTGGTAAAGTAATCAATCGCGACCAGGATGAAGCGATGACCGTTCGAAGCAGTTGGCTTGATCTTCCCGATCATGTCAATGCCCCACATAGAGAAAGGCCAAGGAGATGACATGACGTTGAGCGGGTTAGGAGGAACATGCACTTTATCTGCATATATTTGGCACTTGTGGCACTTTCGAGCGAATGAACAACAGTCTGCATCCATTGTCATCCAGTAATACCCTGATCTCAGCAGTTTCTTTGCCATGGCATGCCCTCCTGCATGGGTACCAAAAGATCCTTCATGGACTTCCTGCATCAACAGACTTGCTTCGTGTCTATCCACGCATCTGAGCAAGACCATGTCGAAGTTCCTCTTGTACAAAACCCCGTCTGTGTTCAAGAGGAAACTAGCAGCAAGTCGTCTCAAGGTCGTTTTGTCCTTGGAAGATGCCCCTGTTGGGTATTCTTGCTTTTCCAGGAATAACTTGATATCAAAATACCAAGGTTTCTCGTCAGACACGGCGTCTACAGAGAAAGCATAAGCTGGAGAGTCAAGCCTGGAGATGTCAATTCTGGGCACAAAATTCCAACACAGGACTTTAATCGACGAAGAGAGAGTGGCCAAAGCATCGGCAAACTGATTTTCGTCACGTGGTATGTATTTGAGCTCAACTGTCGAGAAGAATGTCAACAGTTTTCTAGCATAATCCCTGTACGGAACTAGATGCTCTTGATGCGTATACCACTTGCCGGTGATTTGGTTAATGACGAGGGCTGAATCTCCGAATATGTCGAGGTTCTTAATCCGAAGATCAATTGCCTCTTCTATTCCCATTATACACGCCTCGTATTCCGCTTCATTGTTGGTGCAGCCAAAAGTAATTCTGGCAGCGAAGGGTAAGTGGACACCTTCAGGAGTAATAAGTACGGCACCAACTCCACGACCATTGATATTGACAGCCCCATCAAACATCAACTTCCATTTGGATTCAGGGTCAGGCCCCTCCTCCGGAAGTGGTTCCTCATAATCGTTTGTTTTGAGGTACATGATGTCCTCATCAGGGAAATCAAATCTCATCGGCTGATAGTCATCCTCAAGAGGTTGCTGAGCAAGGTATTCCGACAACACACTTCCTTTGATGGCTTTCTGAGAAGTGTACTGGATGTCGTATTCAGTTAAAATCATCTGCCATCTAGCAACCCTTCCGGTCAATGCTGGTTTCTCAAAGATGTACTTGACAGGATCCATCTTGGAAATGAGAAGTGTGGTATGAGTCAACATATACTGCCTCAGTCGGCGAGCAGCCCACACCAAAGCGTAGCAAGTTTTCTCGAGCAGTGAGTATCGGGATTCACAGTCGGTAAACTTTTTGCTAAGGTAATAAATGGCGTACTCTTTTCGACCAGACTCGTCATGTTGGCCGAGCACACACCCCATCGACCCTTCTAGCACGGTCAAGTACATGATTAACGGTCTCCCTTCCACTGGAGGCATCAGAATCGGAGGCTCCTGCAAATATTCCTTTATTGTGTCGAAAGCTCTTTGGCAATCATCGTTCCACCTGACTGTTTGCTCTTTTCTCAACAGTTTGAATATCGGTTCGCACGTGGCAGTTAGGTGAGATATGAACCGAGAAATGTAGTTCAATCTACCTAAGAACCTGCGCACTTCCTTTTCTGTCCTTGGTGCAGGCATATCTTGAATAGCTTTCACTTTAGCAGGATCTACCTCAATTCCTCTTTGACTTACAATGAAACCCAGCAATTTTCCGGAACGCACTCCGAAAGTGCACTTGTTCGGATTCAACCTCAGTTTGTACTTGATCAATCTGTCAAATAGCTTCTTCAGGTTAACCAAATGCTCCTCTTC
The DNA here is from genome assembly GCA_963966055.1 of Lathyrus aphaca. Taxonomy (NCBI): domain Eukaryota; kingdom Viridiplantae; phylum Streptophyta; class Magnoliopsida; order Fabales; family Fabaceae; genus Lathyrus; species Lathyrus aphaca. The sequence goes on along the minus strand of OZ014524.1, from coordinate 481,700,206 downwards.
GTCTTTGGACTTTGCAATCATATCATCCACATAACATTCGATCTCCTTGTGGATCATGTCATGGAACAATGTGACCATCACCCGTTGATAAGTTGCCCCGGCGTTCTTCAAACCGAAGGGCATGACCTTATAGCAGAATGTTCCCCATGGGGTAATGAACGTTGTCTTCTCCATGTCTTCCGGCGCCATTTTTATCTGATTATAACCGGAGAATCCATCCATGAAGGAGAACACCGAGAATTGAGCAGTATTGTCGACCAACACGTCAATGTGTGGCAACGGAAAATCGTCCTTTGGGCTTGCTCTGTTCAAATCTCGATAGTCAACGCACATCCGGACCTTGCCGTCCTTCTTAGGTACTGGTACGATGTTAGCTACCCAAGGTGGGTAACTAGTCACGGCAAGGAACCCGGCATCCCACTGCTTCTGAACCTCCTCTTTAATCTTCATCGCCATATCCGGGCGAGTTCTTCTCAATTTTTTCTTTACAGGAGGACAGTCTTCTCTCAGGGGTAGCTTATGCATCAAGATGTCGGTATCTAAACCTGGCATATCTTGATATGACCAAGCAAAGATATCCACATACTCTCTCAGCATACTGGTCAGCTCTTGTTTGACGTCGGCCTGCAGATTGGCCCCTATCTTGATTTCTTTCTTTGCATCTTCACTGCCAATGTTGATGGTATCAATCTCTTCTTGATAAGGCTGAATAACTCGTTCCTCTTGTTTCAACAATCTGACCAACTCTTCAGGGAGGTCACAGTCTTCCTCAACCCCTTCATCAGCTTGGTAGACTGGATTATCAAAGTCATGCATAGTCATAGCAGGAACGTTATCCGTGGAATCCGGATGATCAACACTGCACAAATGATGTGCTTATTCAGAATCTGCTTATTTTGAAAAAGAGACGCTAACACAAAACAAAAAGAGGAAAACACATTGCCATTTTTATATATTTTCTTTGTGAAAAAGTTTAAAAACAAAAACAGGGAACACAGTTTGTCTGAAAATGTCCTTTTATTCCATAGCAAAATAACGATGCGATACAAAATATGGTGGCCCAATACAATGGATCCAAGCATCTTGGGCAGAATGCTGGATTTGACAATGCAGTATGCTAATAAAAGGAAACAAAGCAATTACTTTGAGAGCCAAGTGACTTGAACAATGTCTTCAGCAGACCAATTTCCTAGCTCCTCGCCGGGTGCACACGGGCGGATCCAATTGTTGTTCCAGTCTCTGTCACTATCCCCGTCTTGGCTGGCCATACAGATTTGATCGTGGTTGAGCAACCCAGCACTTGTGAACGTGATAGCTTTACCACTCTGAGTAGATTCCCCAGGCTGATACCCTAAGCCGAATTTATCATCCTTCTTTTCCAGCTCCAACAGCTTGCCCCAGCCCTGAGCATTGCCTGATTGGACGACCTCCTTTGCTTCCTGGTAGGAATGAATGGACGTGCCCTCGTTGTTTTTCTTCACCGGAGTCAAGATACTGACATCTGCCTCAAAAGCTTGGCACAAATTCTCGTGGATTTCTCCATCCATTTCTACATATTTAAACGTCGACAGATGGCTGACGAATATATCTTCTTCCCCACAAACTGTGATGACCTGGCCGTCCACCACGTATTTAAGCTTCTGATGCAAGGTTGAAGTGACAGCTCCAGCTGCATGTATCCACGGTCTGCCCAACAAGCAACTATACGCAGGCTGGATGTCCATAACATAGAAGACACTCTTGAAGACTTGAGAGCCTATCTTGACAGGCAACTCAACCTCTCCGAAAACTGATCTTCTTGAACCATCGAAAGCTTTAACCACCAGATCACTCGGAGTTAGGATAATCCCATCAATATTAAGCTTCATCAACGCCTTCTTCGGAAGCACATTCAAGGAAGAGCCTGTGTCTACAAGAACATGAGACAACACAGCGCCCTTGCATTCCATCGTGATGTGTAGTGCTTTGTTGTGATTCCTTCCCTCCGAAGTGAGGTCTCTGTCCGTGAAGCCTAAGCCATGGCTAGCATTGACACTTCCAACAACGGCCTCGAGTTGGTTGACCGTGATCTCCTGAGGAACGTAGGCCATTTGGAGTACTTTCAGTAAGGCTTCTCGGTGCGCGGGAGAGCACATCAGCAGTGACAAGATAGAAATCTTTGAAGGTGTCTGGTTCAGTTGATCAACCACCTTATAGTCACTCCTTTTGATGATCCTCATGAACTCCTCTACTTCCTTTTCAAACATCCCCTGCCCAGCCACAGGAGTAGTTGACTCGTCATTCGCAGTCTGCTTTCCTTTGTCTTTGGACGAAGCCTCGGCCTCAAGATCCTTTCTCAGTGCAGGGGGAGCAAACAAACGACCACTTCGGGTAAAACCCCCAACACCTCCTACATTTTCAATAGTCAGGTCAGCAACAGGTCGACTCTCCATCTTTTGTCCTGCTACATAGACATCAGAACCATAATGCCAAGGAATGGCCCTATCATCGGTGTACGGCACTGGCCCAGGTACAGTTATAGTCACAGGACTAATCTGAGGAGCGTAAATAGTAACCGGCTCTTGTCTGACGGGCATGTCAGCTTCATCGTAGAAGATAGTAATGGTTGACACATCATCAACCTCTTCATTACTAACCTTACTGAATTGCAAAGACCCATCATCAATCAACCCTTGCAAGCCCCTCTTCAACTTCTCACAGCCATTCACAACACTTATACAGTCTTCACAACCAAGATAACAACCAGGAAATACTTGACCCTTCAACAGTCTCTCTTTCACCACCCTCAACGGTGTCTTGACTTCATCGATACTTAGCACCAAACTCAACTTGTCATCATTTTCCACAGCATTGACTCTTGCCCCTCCATGATTAGGCATAGGGTTCGAGTTAACATTCGGCGGTGGCGCAAAGTTGATTGCCTTGGAATCTACAAGATCTTGAACTTTGTGATGCAGAGCCGTGCACTTCTCAGTTGAATGCCCGGGTGCTCCTGAATGAAAAGCGCATCGCGCGTTGACATTATAACCAGCTGGAAGCTCTCCAGGAGGTGGTGGTGCCAAAGTCCTCAATTGAATAAGGTTCAAATCTAGTAGTCTCGGCAACAAGGCAGCATACATCATCGGAATAGCTTCAATCACCCTGTTAGCCGGGTGAGTCTGCCTCGGCTGATATGGTCTCTGCTGGTAGTTGGTTCGAGGTTGTTGTTGTTGCTGGTGTTGTTGTGGCGGAGGTAGCATCTGTTGTACGGGAGCTGCAGGAATGGTGACAGCAGCCATATGTTCATAAGGTCTTCTGTAACCACGACCCTGGCTTCGGCCAAACACAGCATTCGTCTCGCCTTCTCTCCTTCTCGGAGGTCCACTAAAAGCTTTCCTCGCTCCATTGAGCTACTAGCACCGGGGTCTTGTATCTTCCCCATTTTTAACAGCGTTTCAACCCTTTCTCCCGCAATGACAATATCGTTGAACTTAGTAGCAGAACTCGACACCAGTCTTTCAAGAAATACCCCCTGGAGGGTGCCCATAAACATGTCGGCCATTTCATTCTCTAACAGCGGTGGTTGCACCCTGGCAGCTAGCTGGCGCCACCTCTGGGCATATTCTTTGAAGCCTTCTCTTGCTGTCTAAGCCATATGCTGCAACTGCGTGCGATTCGGAGCCATGTCCATGTTATATTGGTACTGCCTCACAAAGGCTTCAGCGAGATCCTTCCAGCTCTTGACATTGACCCTACTGAGCTTCATGTACCACTCAAGGGAAGCTCCTACCAAGCTGTCTTGAAAGTAATACATCCACAGTTTCTCATCGTCTGTATGCGCGGCAATTCTTCCAACAAATGATTGCAGATGGGTTTTCGGGCAAGCAGTGCCGTTATACTTCTCGAAGGTAGGAACTTTGAACTTATACGGAATCCTGACTCCCGGAACCAAGCCCAAGTCTGTTATGTCGAATCCCAAAGAACTCTAGGACTGAATAGCCTTGATTTGCTCAGCCATCTCTTCAAACCTCTTGTTCATTTCTACCCCTTGACCTTCAGCTTCATCAAGTAGAGTGAACTGATCCTCATGGTTGTCCATCTGAATGTTATGCAACCCGTCGTTGACTATTGTCACTCCTGGTTGTGTAACTGGAGTTCCACCCTGACGTGCGCCCGCACCGGTATGATTATCAGCATTAGCAGCAGCAGCAGCGTTCCGATTCTGATTCTCAACCATCTCTCGTAGACGCTCTTGATTCTGCCCCATGCCGGCCATTAGCATCATGAAGTTATCCATTCTCTGCCTTAGATCTGCCAAATCTGCCTGCATCTGATCCATGGCTCGCTCTCTGTTAGTCTTGGTTGGGTATCTGTGCACTGCTGGTTGTTCTCGAACTTTACGAGGAGCTATAGTGCCTGTGATCACAAAACACGTTAGTAACTGAGACAACACCTGCAAAACAAACAAACAGGTTATATGCAATGTTATGTAACTGTTCATGTTCCCAATTTTAAGCATTTGGCATGCCCCGGTTCTGGCATCTATCTCGACAATCACTTTCAGTGTTTAGCTTTCAAACTTTCTCTTTGATAAGTGTTCAGACATTAGCATTATCCAGACAAACGAGTCTTGCACATTCAAAACGATAACTTGCACATTAATACTGAATATGGACAAACCACTATAGGCTAAAGGTCAGAATACATCCAGGAATATTCCCCGAAGGGTGTAAACATCCCAAATTTGCCCTCACCCATTCACACCATGGCTTGTGATCATCCTCATATGCATAAACACAATAATATCATCTCATATCTCATTTTTGATTCACTGGATAGTTTCTAAGGCATCTGCACCTAGGGTTTGTGTTCTGAGCAATCCCAAAGCATCTTGAGCCACTCCAAAGGACACTAATCAATTCAAAGTGGTCCATGTGTGTTCTTATATCATATTCCATCTCCTCAAAGTCAAAAATGCAGAGGAATCACAAGGACTAGGGTTTGAGTGGATGCAGAGCCAGGTTAAACTGCACAGTTGACTGAAAATTAGGGTTTTGGTTTCAGAGGCCATAACTCCAAATTTTTTGGTCATTCTTGTTTCCATTGGTCTTTATATGGTATAGGGAGTATGCATATCAATTTTCATGAAGAAATTCCATGGGGAAGTCATCTGATCAAGAGTTGACTTTTCAGACAAGTCAGTGCAAAATCAGGGCATCTGAGGCCCCCAATGACCCAACCAATGGGTGATCTTCATCATTTTGAGTGTATATGGTCTTTATTTGATCATGGAAGAAGGTTGAAGTTCATAAAATCAAGAATTTAGGGTTTTTGCAAATGTTGACTTTTTGGGCATAGTTGACTTTTCAAGAATGCATCATTTTAGGTCATTTTTCAAGCCTTGATTCTTGATCCAAAAAGGCTTCAAATGGAAAAACTTTGGTCATGAAAGTTGTAGATCTCATCTTTCCCTTTTCAAAAAGTACAAGAACATGATCAAACTCTTCTTGGATCAAAAGTTATGGTGTGGCAAAGTTGGCTAAAATCATTGATTTTCAAGGCATGCTTCAAATGGAAATTTTGCAAAGTCATGAACCAATGCATTATGTGACTTCTAATTCACTTCAAACCAGCACATAAACTTTCTCTAAGTCATGAAAATCAGATTTGAACCAAGAATGCCCATGGTTTCATGTTTGGTTGGACAAAGAATCACATGTGAACCAAAGTTACAACAACTTGCAAAACCACTCATAACATTTTACCAACTTGCTGCATTGGTCCTTGAATCAAGCTAGCCTCACACACTCATCATGCTGCGCAGCCCATGCCCATTGTACTTGCCTAGCACCTCACCATACTTGCCTTACACAAAAGTTGGATTTTATGCAAAAGTAAACTTACCAATCACTATAGGCCAGGTCACATCATCTGACCTATAGGATTAAAATAACATATCATTTTGCAAGCAAGACATAACAAAAAGCAAGGCTGAAGCTCTCTCATTCATGACATTCACACAAACACTCCCAATTGCAACTTGCTTCGAATCTGATTCCACAGCTTGCAAACACTCAAACTATCTTCACCATTCAACTCACCTTGCTCCATAGACCACAAAGCACCAAGAATCCAAGCCTGAAACAACCAGAATACTCCATAGCCATTGCTCACCCTCATCTTGCAGTTTCATTCGAAACTCTCACCCTAGCTCACAAACAGCCAAACAAACCTTGCAGACCTTCTCCATTCATCCTCAGGACCACAAACCATCATTCACAATGGCCTGAAACCTCCAGAAACTCCATTGCCATTTCTGACTGAGCTGAAGCAGGAGTTTTCGAAACTCACTATCCAGCCAACTTAAATTCCCTTTGAGCATTCAAACCTCATCTGGGGATCAAAAGGAGTGGTTTGCACTAAAGGAAGCAGCCAGAAAGTGCCAGAAGTCAGAGCTCCAGTTCAGGTGAGCTTCATGAACTTTTTCCCAGGAACTTGTTTTTAAGTTCTTAATTGTTTCTCTATGTTCCACTGGTCATGATGATGTGTTTGGTTTCGAAAATCATGGAGTTTTGAGCATGTATGATGTCCCTGAAATTTTGTGACCTAAAACTTGTTTTGTTCGATTCTTGCTTATGGGGAAAAATAAATGAATTTGAACATGGGGTTTTGGTTCAGTAGGTTGTGGGAAACATTTCCATGGTTTTAGATTTCATTTTAGTGACCTAGGGAAGGATTTGGAAGTTTTCAGGGGAGAAGGTCACCGGAGAAGACGACCGGAGCTCGTCTCCGGTGACCTGAAAGTGATTAGTCATTTAATTAGGGTTAGGGCAAGTTTTAAATGTGAGCCACTGGATCTTGTTTCCCGCGTGTGAGTGTGTGGCTGAGATCATGCCATTTTCAATTAATCAGGATTAATTAATTCTAATTAGGTTTAATAAATTAATTAGTCAGGTTTGAATTATGACCATTGGATCTGGCGCGTGGTCAATGGTTTCCTTTCCAGATTGAATCCCAACCCTACATTGTGCATACTTCAGTTTAATTTATTTTTAATTCATTTTCTTTTCAATTAATTTGCATATTTATTTTAAAATAGTAAAAAATTCTTAAAAATTATGAAACTTTTTCCTAAAAGTTTTATTAATTTTTAAGACCCAAAAATATTTTTATTTTATTTTTTATCATTAAAAAAGTATTTTTAAATATTTAAAAGATTATTTTTAATTGATTAATGGAAATTAATTAATTAAAAATACTTTTAGGTATTTAAAAATTACAAAAAAATTCATGAAATGTTCTAAGACATTTAGAAACATTGTCCAACCTTCAAACCAAATTTCTTTTTTGATCTTGATGCATTTTAAGAATTTTTCATTGAATTAAATCATTTTTTATGCATTATTTTGATCATGGATTCAAAAATTCATTTCTGCCTATTGGAGAAGAGTTGGACATTGATTCTTCTTGCATTGTTTTGTGTTTGGCATGTAGTTTCTAGGGTAAAATGGCCATGATTTGATCTTGCATTTTCCAATTGTTTGGCATTTCTTATGTTAAGAACCCTAAAAAACCCTAATAACTTGTAAAAATCATATCTTGAGATTGGTTAAGAGTTGAGAGTTCCCCTTTGGGCAGTGGTTCATTATAGGTTTAGGGTTTCTTTGGGTGGCATTTTCCATTTTTTATATTAGGGTTTGTTGCTGTTTTGGATTTTGGTTTGATGTTTGATCCATGAACCCTGATTTGGGCCTTCTTTTGCATCCTTCTTGCATTTCCTTGCATAACATGACTTGTCTTTGCATTTTGTGCATTCTTGTGATCCATTTGACATCTTAAGACATATAGAAAGCATGTTTGATCATTGAATTACATATTTTCCATGTCATTTGTCTTGTATGATTCATAACTTTTCATGTTCATTCATGCTCCTTAACTTGCATCATTTGCATTCATAATCTTGTATGAACATCCCCATGCCTTGCCTCATGTTTGCAGCATCTTATAGCATCATTATCATCATCTACATGCTTCTGGTTTTATTTAGCATCATGTCATTTCATCTCATTTAGCATTGCATTGCATTTCTTTCTAACATTTCAGGTGGTAAGTGAACTTGGGAAGTGAATTTGCCTTCACTTCTCATAACTTTTCTTTTCATCTCTCTTGCATCCATTGCTGCATTTCTATATGTGCTTGAGTTTGAGCTTGCTCATTCTTCTTCCTCCCACCTTCTTTCTTCAGGTGACTTGACTTCTTGAATGAAGCAAGTCACTATGCTTCTCTTGATCTTGTTCATTTGCTTCCTGGTGGCTCCTTTGAAGATTTCTTCCTGCAAACCTCACAAACCTTAGGATCAACCAAGCATGACAACGAATTAGGGTTTTGATTAGTATCCCCTCATAGTTTTACCTTTGTGTCTCTCTTTGAGTCTTCTCTTCTCATCTCATAATCAGAGACTAAACCCTAAAGGCTCTAAGACTTTGTGATTGAGCTTATGCCTGCATCCTTCTCTTAGGATGGAGTGTATAACTTTAATCCTAAGTCTTGAACCCTTAAGGTGTTTAAATCTCTTAATCAATTCACTTAATAATCATCAAGACATCACACTTGTAACTTGGGCCTTGCATTAGGGTTCTAATTCTTCCTTAATTGGTTAAGAAGGACTAACCCTAGTGTTAATGGACAAGTCCTCCTCAAGTTGTCTTACAAGCAATAAAATTCACTTCATCATCATATCATTAATAAAAATCCACTTAATCAAAGGCTTGTTTTGTCATGAGTTTAATCCCTAATCATGGATTAAGTTGAGGAGCTTTCCTCAGCTTAAACACTCTCATCTATTATCCTTCTATTAGGATAGTGTAATGGGTTTGTTTAATCCCTGATTATGGCTTAACCTCATTACTCAACACTAAACAAAAACAACAAAAACATCTAAATAATCACAAGTAGGTTAATGATCTTAATCCTACACCAAAGGTGATTAGGTGTGAGAATCTGACTTCACACTTAAGGTAATTCTCATTACCCCTAATCAGAGGGAAGATGTGATGAGTTTACTAACCCATTGGTTTAGGCTTAAGCTCATTAACTTATGACAAACTTTCAAAAGCAATAAAAGACTGAAAACACAAAACAAACAATAATCGTCTCCTTCGGGATTCTTTTCTCATCATACTCACTCACAAACGAGAACTCGCTTCTTCCGTCTAATGCAAGACAGTTTGCACCTGAGCCAGACAGGTCATACACTTGAGCATAGGCAAGCAAGCAGTTCACAAGTCAATTCATCTTTCAGTCTCTTTGGGTCGAACTACGGTGTTCTGACTTCCTCATTGCACGAGAGGATACGTAGGCATAACTTAACGGTTATCGAACAAAAGTCTCTGTATATTCCCCCTCTTTCCAGCATCATTCTTTTAGCCTCATGATCTTGAGCAATTCATTTCATTCCTGATCTCACACTGACACTATACATTTATCACACTTCACTTCTTTTGCACTGACACCTGTACATTCTTTTCCAGCTATTTTGCACACAAATTGCACTGACACTACCCCTTCAAAACACAAATCATTTAAGCGTGGATCCCGTCGAGTACGACGGACAATCTGGGTGCTAATACCTTCCCAGGTTGTAACTAACCCCCTTTCTCAGTCTCTCTGGTTCGCAACCGTCTTATCCATCTTTTTCTAGGTCTATGCAGCATTGCCTTTCCTCCGGGATAAAAATGCCTAGCTGGCGACTCTTTTCATCTCCAGTGAGTTCACGGCTGTGTGTTCTCATTGTCCCTCTCGCCGACCGTTCGCGTCTGTACCTTTATCTGGGCCTGGTCCCATTTGTCGGGAGCGACAGCTTGGCGACTCTGTTGGGGACCCTTATACTGCAACCAGGGCTTCTGGTTCTGTTGTGGGTTCCTCCTAGCGCTTGTTTGATTTATGTTTACTGGGGTGTTATGTGCTTGTTTGTGCTTGTATTTATTTTTGTTTATTGGTCTATGTACAGTTACTTTACTGCTTTCTTTATTGCATTTATATATCATACTGTCATTGTTGCTGGCTGGATCTGTTGTTTGCCTTGGTGGGTGGGTGATTCATTGAGAGTTAAGGTCCTATACCTGGGACCTGAGTGACACCTAGGCTAGAGTGAATCATATTCTTTCCCATTCCATTTCGGTCTGGTGCGGGAATATGAAACACGGTTCAGATATGGGTTTCTTCTTGAGAACTCTGTGTTGCAGATTTCCTGCAATGCTAGGGCTATCTGGGAAGCCTGCTAAGTCTGGATGACCTTTTAGTATTGACCTTCAGAAACTGAGGTGAATTAGAGGAGGAATTGTTATGGTTACTGTAAACACTGTACCTCCGGGTTAGAAGTGTTTACACTTCTCATAACTGATCCAAGTCTGAGGATCCTTGTTCTAGATCACCACCTGTGAGGGGGTTGGGTTGTTTACAGGTTTGCAGGTACCTTGACCTCAAAATACCCTGTTACTTTGACTTTGTTAAGAATACTCCATGTTGGACAGTTCTTGTGATTCTAAAACCCCGGACATGTGGCTCTTTATTTGAGTCCCCTACCCTGGTTACTGGATTTTTAGACCTCCATCTGGAATTCTTGGACACACATGGACTTATACCAAGGCAGTTAATCAGATCCAGCTCAGTCACAAACCCTTGCATATCATTTGCATACATACTCATTGCATCATATTAACATTTGCTTATTTGTGTTTCAGGGTATCCATTTTCATCTGGTTTTGGTTTTGACCCCATCTGCAGTTTTGACCTATCTCCACCAGCACTTGCTTCAGCTTGTCATCCATATACTTCAGTTACTTGCACTAGCCAGCCAGTGGCCCACACCTCAGCATCTTCATCAGCACTCTACTCAGTCTTCAGCATCATGGCTCCAAAGAAAAGCAACATCACCTATCATTTCTTCCAACCAGACTTATCAGACATCAGGAGGATCCAAACCCTGATCACTCCAGATCACATACCTTTGTTCAGGGAGCATTATGGGGATATACTTGACTTGGTCATGGATCTGGACCCTTCACAGAGAAGCCTGATCCATACCTGTATTCAGTTCTATGACCCCCCATTGAGATGTTTCACCTTTCAAGACTTTCAGTTGGGTCCTCTTTTGGAAGAATACTCATCTTTGATTGGTTTGCCTATCAAGAGAGAAATCCCTTTCAACCCTGAAATGGTCCCTCCCAGCAATGGAGAGATAGCAAAAGCTTTGCACCTGGAACCTGCTTTGATTGAGCAACATATGACCTCTAAAGCTGGGATCCCTGGTTTTCATCTGGACTTTCTAATTTCTCAAGCTAGTCTGAAGGCTTCCCTGGGGGAGTGGAGAGTTGTTTGTGCTCTGTTGGCCTTAAGTGTATATGGAATTGTATTGTTTGCAGATGAGCCTCGATTCATTAGCAAAAATGCAATCCATTTGTTCATCCTGAAGAACCCAGTGCCAACTTTACTGGGTGATCTCTATTACTCAGTACATCAGAAGAATGAGAAGCAGAGGGGGAGGTTAGTAAGGTGTTGTGCTCCATTATTTCATGCTTGGCTTCTCAGGCATCTACCCAGGACAGATGCATTTCTAAATCCTCATCAGCAGAGTAACTGGGCTAAGAGACTCACTGTTCTAACTTCAGCAGATATCAGATGGTGTACTCAAAGCACCAAGGGCAGAGATATCATCACAAGCTGTGGGCACTTTCCCAATGTGCCTTTAATAGGAGTTAAGGGAAGTATCAATTACAACCCTCTGCTGTTCAAGAGGCAATTGGGCTATGCACTGGTCCACACTCCTAAGACACAGGACCTGATTGAGACCCTCTACTGTGAGAACAAGGTTAGTCTGGCAACTGTTAGGCAGGCTGCCTGGGCTTGGGATCATGTTCAAACCAAGGGAATCACCATTCTGGGTAAGTGCAATAATGTGGCATCAGCACAATATTATGAGTGGTCCCATGCTAGGGCCCAATTCTCTGGAATGCCCTTTACCATAGTAGACATGCCTGAGTCATCTTCAGCACCACCCCCTGCCACTATCAGTCTGGAGGAGTTTGAGAGCTTGAAGGAAAGAAATGAGAAGCTAACCCAGGCTCTGCAAAAGACCCTCCTGGAGAGGAGTGAAGGTGTGAGGGAGATTGAGAGATTGGAGAAGTTAAGAGTGGAACACTTGACTAAAATTGAGAAGTCTGGAGATTATATCAACAAGTCCAAAGCTGGTGAACAGATTCTGAAGAATGCTTGTAAAGAAGCCCAGTTCCAGAGAGCAAGAACAGACTTGTACCTGAAAGAGAGTCAGGCCAGGTGGGTCCGGATCACTGAGGCCCGTACTCTAGAAGACAAGAGAGTTCAGGACAAGATGGAGCAGATGGAAAAAGCCCTGGCAGCAGCCCAGAAGGAAATATCAGAGCTAGAAATCAGAGTTGGAGTGAAGAGGTCTAAGGACCAAAGTCAGAACAAGAAGTTGACTGCAGCTGTTGCAACAAGAAACCTTCTCATCAGAAATCTCACGGAGCATCCGGCTGATCCTGTGACCGAAGCACTTCTTAAGGAAGTTCGTGAGGATGAGTTTGGCCTTGGAGTTTGATCATTTGCTTGTTGTTATTCCTATTCCATGTACTTTTGTTTTTTGTGATGTATTTTGACCCCTTTAAGGGCTTGTGTTGTAACTTGAACAAATTGTATTATTTCACCTTTGTAATATATTTGTGTTGGTTTCTATCTGGGTTCACATCAAAAGCAATTTCAACAGCAGCATCTTCAAGGGTCTGGAAGGGTCAAAACTGAAGGCCAAACCGGATACCTTGATAGCAAATAAGCATAACTGCATTGCATACTAACCCTTTTGTTTGTTTTGTAGGTTTTTGTTTTGTTGTTACTAACCTCTGTTGTGAATCTCAGGAATTATTGCTCGCCGCCGGGTATTTCCCCTCAACAGGCCACACAGGTACCCAACTAGAAACAACCTTCCGGGAATTCAGATGGATCAGATGCAGCAGGACCTTACGGAGGTCAGAAACCAGATGGCCAACGAAAGGTTGGAGATGAGAACTCAGATAACACAATTCATGGAAGTGATGAACAATTTATCTCAAAGCCAGGAGAGGCTCAGAGCTTTGGTAGAAGGGAGGAATCAAGAGGAACCCCATGTGGGAACTGCTGGCACAAGTAACAACGAGAGGGTCCAACCTCATGTCAATCCCCCAGTTTTTGGACCCCATCTCCATCCAGAGGCCAACATCCCTGTCAATATACAAGGGACAGCCACTGCAGCCAGGGTACTTCAAGAAGACCCTCAGGAGGACCAATTTACAGTAATGGGTGCTGGAGAGGAAACTTATGATAGACGGTTGGAAGAAATAGCTGAGAAGTTGAGGTCCTTAGAATCTCAAAATTCTTTGGGTTTCGACGTTATGGACATGGGTTTGGTAGACGGGGTCAGGATCCCCCATAAGTTCAAGCCTCCTTGTTTCGAAAAGTATAATGGGACTTCATGCCCCCGGACTCATCTACAATCATTTCTGGGAAGGCTGAAGGCCTATACAATGGATGAGAAATTGTGGATGTTCTACTTTGAGGATAGCTTGACTGGAGCTTCGAGGGAGTGGTATTCCCATTTGACAAGAGCAACAATTAGATGCTGGAAGGACCTGGCAGAGGCCTTCATCAGACAGTATCAGTATAATCTAGACATGGCACCCAACAGGACTCTCCTAATGGGAATGTCACAGTCTTCGAGGGAGAGTTTCCGAGAATATGCTCAAAGGTGGAGGCAACTGGCTGCTGCTGTTCAACCACCTATGTCTGAACGGGAAATGGCAGATATGTTCATGAACACCCTTCAGGGAACATATATTGACAGGTTGGCAGCTTTCTCTTCCACTAGCTTCGCAGATGTTGTCATAGCTGGGGAGAGAATTGAAAGCCTGTTAAAAATGGGAAAGATCTCAGACAACGGTGCAAGCTCGTCCAGTAGTACAAGAAAGCCTTTTGCAGGCCCGAGAAGAACTGGCGAGACCAATGCCATTCACACCAACAGGGGTAGGCCCCAATATGCTCAAAGGTCGATAGCAGCAGTCACCATTCCTGCTCCAGCTCATCCTCAGCCAGTCTATCAACCTCCTCAACAAAACTATCAACAACAACCCCAGTATCACCAGAATCAGTATCCTCCAAGGAACTTCAACAACAACAACACCAACAACAATCAACAAAGGCCATTCCAACAAAGGCCATCCCAGGCTAATAGAGTAATCGACCCGATCCCAATGCCGTATGCTGCCTTGCTGCCACAACTTCTGAAACTCAACCTAGTTGAGCTAAGAACGTTGGCACCTCCGGATCCCAACAGTCTACCAAGGAACTATGACTCCAATGCTAGGTGTGCTTTTCATTCGAACGCACCTGGTCACAGTACAGAAAAATGTAGGGCTCTGCACATGAAGGTACAAGACTTGGTAGACTCCAAGGCTCTGAATTTTGCACCTCCGCCCAATGTCAATAAAAACCCTATGCCAAACCATGGTGGCCCCCGAATTAACGCTATTGAAGAAGACCAACCGTCTTATTTAATAACCAGTGTGGATCAGATCAGGACGCCATTGGTCGAAATCAAAGCTCAACTCCGCGAAAACCAAATATTTCCGGGGTGTGAACTAGGGTGTCCCTATTGCAATATTTCATGGAATGGGTGTGAGGACCTGAGGAATGGCATTGACAGCCTTATTCAGAGTGGCCTGCTACAGATCACTACATCATTCCCGACAAATCCGGCAACTTCATCAACAACGGTTCCAGAACCTCCTACAAATGCAGCAACTATTGTTCCCGACAATTCACCAGCAACATCAACAAGTACTTCGTCTGTCCTCCCAAATGATCAGTTTTCAACGGTTTCTCCTGCTACAACTTCAGCTTCATTCCATTTCGAATCTCCATCAACAACAACATCAGTCCTTCCAACAACACCTCCTACAACACCAGCAATCAATCATGAAGATGTCTCTACTGTTACCATATTCTACGATCCTGAAAATAATTCCGCCTACCATTCAGAAGGTGCTGCTCCCGCCAGGGCACCAGTTACAATCTTTTATGATCCACAAACAATAACAGTCCCTTCAGCAGCAGCAATCAGTCCGGTCACTGTCACGGTGCCTGGACCAGTACCATATGAAAGCAATAGGGCCATCCCTTGGCACTATGGCTCTGACGTGTACTGTGAAGGGAAAAGAATCACTCTTGAAACATCAACACCTGCACCACAAATAGATAATGTGGGGGGAGGCGGAGGCTTCACCCGAAGCGGACGTCTCTTCGCTTCACAAGTTCAAAGACCCACTGCCGAAGCAGAAGCTACTGCCAAGGCAAAGGGAAAAGGCCCGGTGCAGGAAGATCCAGCTGCCAAAGAAGCCCTGAAGACTCCATTCGATCAGGAAGTTGATGAGTTTATGCGAATCATCAAAAAGAGTGATTATAAAATTGTGGATCAGCTTCACCAGACGCCATCCAAAATCTCTATCCTCTCACTGCTTATGTGCTCCGAAGCCCATCGGAATGCACTACTTAAAGTCCTGCACGCAGCTTACGTGCCTGAGGAGATTACTGTCAACCAATTGGAAACCGTGGTTGGAAATGTTACTGCTAGCAATGGGCTAGGGTTTACCAATTCTGACCTGACAGTGGATGGCCGCAATCACAACAAAGCCTTGCACATAACCATGGAATGCAAAGGAGCTGTCCTTTCTCATGTGCTGGTGGACACAGGTTCTTCCCTGAATGTTTTACCAAAGAAGGCTCTGGTGAAGCTAGAATATGATGGATTGGCATTGAGACCCAGCAACCTGGTGGTAAGAGCCTTTGATGGTTCGAAGAGATCGGTTCTGGGAGAGATTGAACTTCCTGTGACAATTGGCCCACAGACCTTTAAAGCTATCTTTTATGTGATGGACATTCAGCCCGCCTACAGCTGTTTGTTGGGTAGACCCTGGATTCACGCCGCCGGCGCAATAACGTCTACCCTTCACCAAAAGTTAAAATTTGAGTGGGAGGGTCAAGTTGTCACAATCTGTGGGGAAGAGGATATTTTCGTTAGCCATCTGGCTACTTACAAATACATTGAGATGGATGGAGAGATCCATGAGACAATGAGCCAAGGTTTTGAAGCCTTGAATGTCAATGAAGCATCTGCTGTGTCAGGTATCTCCATGTCATCTTACCAACAAGCCCGGAAGGTTGTTGAGGAAGGAACTGCCCTAGGCTGGGGCAAGGTCTTAGCTGTGGAGGAGAAGAAGGACAAATTTGGGTTGGGTTACAAACCAACTCAACATCAAGCAAAGGCTGCTGCAGAGCCAGGTTTTGTCAGTGGGGGAATGCTCACCCCCGATGCTATCAACTGTCTGGAAGACGAGCTGGAAGAGGAGCGCAATCTGGAGAATTGGATTCGTCCAAAGATCCCGGGGAGCAGTGTCTCGAACTGGTCTTCCCAGGAAATTATAAGGGTTACTCATGCAGAGTAATTATTATTTCCTGTATTTTTTTTTTTTAGCATGCATCAAAGTCTTGCATCTTGCCCAAGATGACAAGACTCATTTTGTAATCAGGGCTATCTGTACTTTTGTGCAAACAAGATTAAATTAATGAAATATCAGACATCTTTTTGCAAACGAGTCTTTTTTCTTTTCTGCTCACTGTTTTTCCATTTTTCTTTTTGTACAAAAATAAATGGCGGTGTTTTCAAAATGATAACTTCATTTCACTTTTTTCTAAAGCAAGATTAAAATCAATCACTAAAATGAACAAACTTAACCCTTGCAGAGAGTGCCTTCCAGACAGCACCGACAACAGCATGGCTACGACATCGTATGACTTTGACAATCCAATCAATCAAGCTGATGAAGGGGTTGATGAAGAATATGAGCTTCCTGAAGAGCTAGCTAGGTTGTTGAGACAGGAGGAAAAGGTCATTACTCCTCACCAGGAGGAGATTGAGGTGATTAATCTTGGTACAGACGAAGACGTGAAAGAGGTTAAAATCGGGGCCTGCCTGCAAGACTCAGTAAAGAGACAACTGATAGATCTGCTTCAAGAGTATGTTGATGTGTTTGCTTGGTCGTATCAAGATATGCCGGGGTTGGATACCGATATAGTTGTGCACAAGCTGCCTCTAAGGGAGGAATGCCCACCGGTCAAACAGAAGTTGCGCCGAACTCGTCCAGACATGGCTATGAAAATTAAGGAAGAGGTACAAAAACAGTGGGACGCCGGGTTCCTTGCTGTGACTAGCTATCCGCCGTGGGTTGCTAATATAGTACCTGTGCCTAAGAAGGACGGCAAAGTACGAATGTGTGTTGATTACCGGGATCTGAACAGAGCCAGCCCGAAGGATGACTTCCCATTACCTCACATTGATGTATTGGTGGATAACACGGCTCAGTTCTCGGTATTCTCCTTCATGGATGGATTTTCAGGATATAATCAGATCAAGATGTCACCTGAAGACATGGAGAAGACAACATTCATTACACCTTGGGGCACGTTCTGTTACAAAGTGATGCCATTCGGACTGAAGAATGCTGGTGCAACATATCAACGGGCTATGGTGACATTATTCCACGATATGATCCATAAGGAAATCGAATGTTTTGTGGATGATATGATCGCCAAGTCCCTTACGGAGGAAGATCACCTGGTGAATCTGCTCAAGTTGTTCAAGCGTCTGAGGAAGTACCAATTGAAGCTGAACCCCAACAAATGCACATTCGGGGTGCGATCCGGTAAATTGCTGGGCTTTATTGTAAGCGAGAAAGGGATTGAGGTTGACCCTGATAAAGTCAAGGCTATTCAAGAAATGCCTGCACCTAAAACAGAGAAAGAAGTTCGAGGGTTCTTAGGTCGATTGAACTACATCTCACGGTTCATATCTCACCTTACATCAACCTGTGAACCTTTGTTTAAGTTGTTAAGAAAAGAACAAACGGTCAGGTGGAATGAAGATTGCCAGAAGGCTTTTGACAAGATCAAAGAGTACTTACAAGAACCTCCAATCCTCATGCCTCCAGTAGAAGGAAGACCTCTGATTATGTACTTGACAGTGTTAGAAGAGTCGATGGGGTGTGTGCTGGGCCAGCATGACGAGTCTGGTCGAAAAGAGTATGCAATATACTACCTAAGCAAAAAGTTTACCGACTGTGAACAACGTTATTCACTGCTCGAGAAAACTTGCTGTGCTTTAGCGTGGGCTGCTCGCCGACTGAGACAGTATATGTTGACCCACACTACCTTATTAATCTCAAAAATGGATCCAGTCAAGTACATTTTCGAGAAGCCAGCTCTTACCGGACGGGTTGCGAGATGGCAGATGATTCTCACAGAATACGACATACAGTACACTTCTCAGAAAGCCATCAAAGGCAGTGTACTATCTGAATATCTTGCTGAGCAACCCATTGATGACTACCAGCCTATGAGATTTGACTTCCCTGATGAAGACATCATGTTCATTAAAGCAAAAGATCATGAAGAGCCTATTCACACTGAAGGGCCTGACCCTGAAGAAGAATGGACTATGATGTTTGATGGGGCCGTTAACATGAATGGTCGTGGTGTTGGTGCAGTACTCATTACACCCAAAGGAGTTCACATGCCTTTCTCGGCAAAACTCACTTTCAACTGCACTAACAACGAAGCTGAATACGAAGCTTGCATTATGGGTCTTGAGGAAGCCATTGACCTCAGGATCAAAACTTTGACTGTATTCGGAGATTCAGCTTTGGTAGTCAATCAAACCAACGAGAAATGGTACACCCACCAAGATCATCTGATACCTTACAGGGATTATACAAGGAGGTTATTGACTTTCTTCACAACAGTCAAGCTTGAGTATATCCCTCGGGACGAGAATCAGTTTGCGGATGCTCTTGCTACCATTTCATCCATGATCAAAGTTCAAGCCGCTAACTTTGTACCTCAAATCTCAGTGTCCAGACTTGATAGACCAGCATATGTGTTCGCAGCAGATGTTGTTAAAGGTGATAAGCCTTGGTTCCATGACATTAAGTGCTTCTTGGAGGATCAGACATACCCACCTGGGGCATCTTCCAATGATAAGAGGACTTTAAGAAGGCTTGCTGGAAGTTTCTTTCTGAACACTGATGGGTCTTTATACAAAAGGAACTTTGACATGGTACTCCTCAGATGTGTTGACGAAACAGAAGCAGACTTGTTGATGCACGAAGTGCACGAAGGATCCTTTGGTACCCATGCAGGAGGGCATGCCATGGCTAAAAAGCTATTAAGATCAGGATATTACTGGATCACAATGGATGCGGACTGTTGTGCTTATGCCAGAAAATGCCACAAATGCCAGATCTACGCAGATAAGGTGCATGTGCCTCCCAATCCTTTGAACATCATGTCTTCACCATGGCCCTTTGCTATGTGGGGCATTGATATGATTGGCAAGATTGAGCCAACTGCTTCAAATGGCCACAGATTCATCTTGGTTGCCATTGATTATTTCACCAAGTGGGTTGAAGCAGCCTCATATGCAAATGTAACGAGACAAGTGGTGGCTAGATTTCTAAAGAGAGATATTATCTGTCGGTATGGAGTGCCCGAGCGAATCATTACTGATAATGGTTCCAATTTAAACAACAAAATGATGGCTGAATTATGCCGGGACTTCAAGATCCAACATCACAATTCTTCTCCTTACAGGCCAAAGATGAATGGCGCTGTTGAGGCAGCGAATAAGAATATTAAGAAGATTGTGCAGAAGATGGTAATCACATACAAATACTGGCATGAAATGCTACCATTTGCTTTGCATGGGTACCGTACGTCAATCAGAACGTCCACTGGGGCAACACCGTATCAACTTGTGTATGGTATGGAGGCAGTCCTACCTGTTGAAGTTGAATTACCCTCTCTACGGGTATTGATGGATGTTAAACTGAGTGAAGCAGAATGGGTTCGGGCCCGATACGAACAACTGAGTCTGATCGAAGAGAAAAGATTGGCCGCAATCTGTCATGGGCAGTTATATCAGAAGAGAATGAAGAAGGCCTTCGATCAGAAAGTCAGGCACCGAGAGTACCAAGTAGGGGATCTTGTGTTGAAAAGAATCCTCCCTCCTCATACAGACCACAGGGGAAAATGGACTCCAAATTATGAAGGACCATTCGTTGTAAAGAAAGTTTTCTCTGGTGGAGCACTGATGCTCAGCACCATGGATGGTGAAGATTTCCCATCCCCTGTGAATTCAGATGCAGTTAAAAAATACTTCGCATAAAATGACCCGCTGGACATAAAAACAGAATGTAAGTCCAGGCAAAAATAGGGCATCCCGGCGAGTCAAAAACAGAATAAAAGACTCGGGCAAAAATAAGGGAAATAAATGAAAAATGTACACCCGCTGAGTTGAAAAGCCGCATTGGACAACTCAGGCAAAAATGGGTATCCCGATGGATTGAAAACCCGAAAGGGCGATCCATGCAAAATAAGGGAACAAGCGAACAACTGCATTCTGAATTCGTCTGTATTATATACAACTTGGTAAGCTTCAAAAGGATCAAGCTTCAATCAGAATCAACTCTCTCCAGAAAGCAAGACGAGAAGAACGTCATTGTCATACGAGTCATAGCAGAAGAGGAAGCTCCTTGGAAGCATCGTCAACATCGCCAGCACTTTGTTTCTCAATTTGTAACAGTCTCTTCATTTCAGGAGATATGTTTCCTTGACTGTATTTTGCCAATTCAGGGCACATGAACTAATAAAATCAGATTTTTCAGTTATGTTTCGTTTTACGCTTATTATTTTGCAAAGAATTGTCTGATATTTCTAAAAATACAATTGCATAAGTACAGATGCCTTTCTCTAAAAATAAAAGCACATGCTTGCAGGGAATATGATTACTCTCGAAAGTACTTAAACTCCTATGATGGAATCCGGTAGAGGATACCTCGGGACCTTTTGCGCGTTTCCTTATCTTTGCAGGATTGCAGGTATCCAGAACGCAACTTGGGGCATGCAAGGTACATCTCAGCAAGCTGGCAAATCAACAAAAGATATCAGCATCCGAAATGCTCTATCCCCAGCCGAGTTGCCTCTCTCTCCCCAGCTGAGTTACCAACAGCATTCCCCAGTTGAAGCACCAACCACTATTCCTCAGCGAGATGCAAGAATCAGGGAATCATCTCCCCATAGAGCTTCAAGCCTCTATTCAGAAGAGCAACGCACGAAGAAGTCACAACAGAGAGGGAGAAAGCTTCTACAAACCCCAGCTGGGTCCCGTATTATAAGGATATGTCAATCAGTGACCTATATCCCCAAACAGATACATCATTAGATCTACCAATGATCTCATCCCCAGCTGGGATGTTCACTTCAAGCAGATCATCCAGAGATCTTCACAGCAATGGGATCCGAATCCCGGATCTGTGCTCCTTTGCATAATCATGGCATTTGCATCATACTATCCCCCCAGAGCGTAGCATTCCGTCTAATACGGAGCATTACGGCAAAAATCAAATGCATAGCATAATCATAAGCCATGTTCTGAAGTAACACTTGTGAATAATAAACTGTTCATCATCATTGTACAAAAATCCCACCAGAGTCCCAGCAAAAGCAGTTGCCTCGCAAATCAGCAAACACCAATATATACACTTTTGGACACCCGTCCGTGTCAAATCACCAACAGAAAGCCAAAGACATCCTCTTTGCACTCACATATACTTATATACACTTTCTTGACACCCGTCCGTGTCATATCCCCAGCGCAGTCGCTTACACTTTTACAACCCATATACTTGTTAATATTATACTTTTCTCTTTTGACACTCGTCCGTGTCACTCTCCCCAGCAGATAAACACTCATCATTATATATACTCACTACTCATGGTACGCTTATACAGATACTCGTCCGTATCTTGTATACATCATTTATATCCCCACAGATTCGACAGTAGTCCTTGTTCTTTGTTAACCAGTTGGTACTCGTCCGTACCGTCATCTCAGAACATTGCGTCTAATGTTTGTTTCTACATGATACTCGTCCGTATCATAGTCTTAAGGATGCTCGTCCGCATCTTTAATCCATACACCGTGTCAAACACTTATGTCTCCTTGGATATAGATACTCGCCTGTGTCTACTATTCCCCAGAAGAATTTTTTCAGATGCAACACTCGTCCGTGTTCTTTGTTAACCAGTTGATACTCGTCCGTATCATCATCTCTGAACATGTGTCAGTTTTGTTTCTACATGATACTCGTCCGTATCATAGCCTTAAGGATGCTCATCCGCATCTTTAATCTATACACAATACCAAACACTTATACCTTTCCTTTCTTGGTTGTGAACGCTCGTCCGTGTTCACTATATCCCCAGTAGATCGCCAACAAATTTCTCTTTATCTAACACTCTTCCTGTAACTTTGAGAGCAGCCGTACCCTGCTAAGTGGTCGTCCTCCACTTCTTGATGGTCGTCCTCCATCATGCTCATCCGATGGCCGTCCCCATCGTTGATTTTTAGCAGCCGTCCCCCTGCTAGGTGGTCGTCCTCCACCTTTTGATGATCGTCCTTCATCACTTTATCCAATGGCCGTCCCCATTGTTGATTTTGGTTATCTGACATTCGTCCTATGTCATGTCAAACCTCGAGAGCAGCCGTCCCCTGCTGAGTGGTCGTCCTCCACTTCTTGATGGTCGTCCCCCATCATGCTCATCCGATGGCCGTCCCCATCGTTGACCTTTTCTATCCGGCATTCGTCCTATGTCGCGATATTTTCGGCAGCCGTACCCTGCCAGGTGGTCGTCCTCCACCTTAGATGACCGTCCCTCATCTTATACCCAACAGAGCAGCCGTCCCCTGCTAGGTGATCGTCCTTCACCTTTGATGGTCGTACCCCATCATCTGTTTATTTCATTTATTCTTTAACCCGATGGTCGTCCCCGTCGTGGTCCCTTTTCTTTTTATCCGATGGCCGTCCCCATCGTGGGTTACTTTGCTTTATGAACTTGATGGCCGTCCCCGTCATGCTTCATTCGACTACCAGAGAATCTTACAGCTTTATCTTGATGGCTGTCCCCATCATGATATTTTATTTTTCCAGCTAGTCGGCCGTCCCCGTCTTGGCTCTACCCTTTTATTCCCAGCATGTCGGCCGTCCCCGTCATTGCTTTATTTTCCTGCACTTTTCCCAGCATGTCGGCCGTCCCCGTCATTGCTCTTTACCCAGCAGTCGTCCTCTGCTCGACGGTCGTCCTCCGTCGCCCACTTTACAATATACTTTGTTTTCTTTTACAATCTATATCCCTTTTCTTCTTCATTCTGTGAGTGCAAATTTTGGACTGTCTTTGGTATTCAACCACAAGTTATCTTGTCTGCCTGTTAAGCCGTCGCTTACATCCAGCACAGCTAACTCATGTTTGAATAGGGGCAGCTGTAAACATCCCAAATTTGCCCTCACCCATTCACACCATGGCTTGTGATCATCCTCATATGCATAAACACAATAATATCATCTCATATCTCATTTTTGATTCACTGGATAGTTTCTAAGGCATCTGCACCTAGGGTTTGTGTTCTGAGCAATCCCAAAGCATCTTGAGCCACTCCAAAGGACACTAATCAATTCAAAGTGGTCCATGTGTGTTCTTATATCATATTCCATCTCCTCAAAGTCAAAAATGCAGAGGAATCACAAGGACTAGGGTTTTAGTGGATGCAGAGCCAGGTTAAACTGCACAGTTGACTGAAAATTAGGGTTTTGGTTTCAGAGGCCATAACTCCAAATTTTTTGGTCATTCTTGTTTCCATTGGTCTTTATATGGTATAGGGAGTATGCATATCAATTTTCATGAAGAAATTCCATGGGGAAGTCATCTGATCAAGAGTTGACTTTTCAGACAAGTCAGTGCAAAATCAGGGCATCTGAGGCCCCCAATGACCCAACCAATGGGTGATCTTCATCATTTTGAGTGTATATGGTCTTTATTTGATCATGGAAGAAGGTTGAAGTTCATAAAATCAAGAATTTAGGGTTTTTGCAAATGTTGACTTTTTGGGCATAGTTGACTTTTCAAGAATGCATCATTTTAGGTCATTTTTCAAGCCTTGATTCTTGATCCAAAAAGGCTTCAAATGGAAAAACTTTGGTCATGAAAGTTGTAGATCTCATCTTTCCCTTTTCAAAAAGTACAAGAACATGATCAAACTCTTCTTGGATCAAAAGTTATGGTGTGGCAAAGTTGGCTAAAATCATTGATTTTCAAGGCATGCTTCAAATGGAAATTTTGCAAAGTCATGAACCAATGCATTATGTGACTTCTAATTCACTTCAAACCAGCACATAAACTTTCTCTAAGTCATGAAAATCAGATTTGAACCAAGAATGCCCATGGTTTCATGTTTGGTTGGACAAAGAATCACATGTGAACCAAAGTTACAACAACTTGCAAAACCACTCATAACATTTTACCAACTTGCTGCATTGGTCCTTGAATCAAGCTAGCCTCACACACTCATCATGCTGCGCAGCCCATGCCCATTGTACTTGCCTAGAACCTCACCATACTTGCCTTACACAAAAGTTGGATTTTATGCAAAAGTAAACTTACCAATCACTATAGGCCAGGTCACATCATCTGACCTATAGGATTAAAATAACATATCATTTTGCAAGCAAGACATAACAAAAAGCAAGGCTGAAGCTCTCTCATTCATGACATTCACACAAACACTCCCAATTGCAACTTGCTTCGAATCTGATTCCACAGCTTGCAAACACTCAAACTATTTTCACCATTCAACTCACCTTGCTCCATAGACCACAAAGCACCAAGAATCCAAGCCTGAAACAACCAGAATACTCCATAGCCATTGCTCACCCTCATCTTGCAGTTTCATTCGAAACTCTCACCCTAGCTCACAAACAGCCAAACAAACCTTGCAGACCTTCTCCATTCATCCTCAGGACCACAAACCATCATTCACAATGGCCTGAAACCTCCAGAAACTCCATTGCCATTTCTGACTGAGCTGAAGCAGGAGTTTTCGAAACTCACTATCCAGCCAACTTAAATTCCCTTTGAGCATTCAAACCTCATCTGGGGATCAAAAGGAGTGGTTTGCACTGAAGGAAGCAGCCAGAAAGTGCCAGAAGTCAGAGCTCCAGTTCAGGTGAGCTTCATGAACTTTTTCCCAGGAACTTGTTTTTAAGTTCTTAATTGTTTCTCTATGTTCCACTGGTCATGATGATGTGTTTGGTTTCGAAAATCATGGAGTTTTGAGCATGTATGATGTCCCTGAAATTTTGTGACCTAAAACTTGTTTTGTTCGATTCTTGCTTATGGGTAAAAATAAATGAATTTGAACATGGGGTTTTGGTTCAGTAGGTTGTGGGAAACATTTCCATGGTTTTAGATTTCATTTTAGTGACCTAGGGAAGGATTTGGAAGTTTTCAGGGGAGAAGGCGGAGAAGACGACCGGAGCTCGTCTCCGGTGACCTGAAAGTGATTAGTCATTTAATTAGGGTTAGGGCAAGTTTTAAATGTGAGCCACTGGATCTTGTTTCCCGCGTGTGAGTGTGTGGCTGAGATCATGCCATTTTCAATTAATCAGGATTAATTAATTCTAATTAGGTTTAATAAATTAATTAGTCAGGTTTGAATTATGACCATTGGATCTGGCGCGTGGTCAATGGTTTCCTTTCCAGATTGAATCCCAACCCTACATTGTGCATACTTCAGTTTAATTTATTTTTAATTCATTTTCTTTTCAATTAATTTGCATATTTATTTTAAAATAGTAAAAAATTCTTAAAAATTATGAAACTTTTTCCTAAAAGTTTTATTAATTTTTAAGACCCAAAAATATTTTTATTTTATTTTTTATCATTAAAAAAGTATTTTTAAATATTTAAAAGATTATTTTTAATTGATTAATGGAAATTAATTAATTAAAAATACTTTTAGGTATTTAAAAATTACAAAAAAATTCATGAAATGTTCTAAGACATTTAGAAACATTGTCCAACCTTCAAACCAAATTTCTTTTTTGATCTTGATGCATTTTAAGAATTTTTCATTGAATTAAATCATTTTTTATGCATTATTTTGATCATGGATTCAAAAATTCATTTCTGCCTATTGGAGAAGAGTTGGACATTGATTCTTCTTGCATTGTTTTGTGTTTGGCATGTAGTTTCTAGGGTAAAATGGCCATGATTTGATCTTGCATTTTCCAATTGTTTGGCATTTCTTTTGTTAAGAACCCTAAAAAACCCTAATAACTTGTAAAAATCATATCTTGAGATTGGTTAAGAGTTGAGAGTTCCCCTTTGGGCAGTGGTTCATTATAGGTTTAGGGTTTCTTTGGGTGGCATTTTCCATTTTTTATATTAGGTTTTGTTGCTGTTTTGGATTTTGGTTTGATGTTTGATCCATGAACCCTGATTTGGGCCTTCTTTTGCATCCTTCTTGCATTTCCTTGCATAACATGACTTGTCTTTGCATTTTGTGCATTCTTGTGATCCATTTGACATCTTAAGACATATAGAAAGCATGTTTGATCATTGCATTACATATTTGCCATGTCATTTGTCTTGTATGATTCATAACTTTTCATGTTCATTCATGCTCCTTAACTTGCATCATTTGCATTCATAATCTTGTATGAACATCCCCATGCCTTGCCTCATGTTTGCAGCATCTTATAGCATCATTATCATCATCTACATGCTTCTGGTTTTATTTAGCATTATGTCATTTCATCTCATTTAGCATTGCATTGCATTTCTTTCTAACATTTCAGGTGGTAAGTGAACTTGGGAAGTGAATTTGCCTTCACTTCTCATAACTTTTCTTTTCATCTCTCTTGCATCCATTGCTGCATTTCTATATGTGCTTGAGTTTGAGCTTGCTCATTCTTCTTCCTCCCACCTTCTTTCTTCAGGTGACTTGACTTCTTGAATGAAGCAAGTCACTATGCTTCTCTTGATCTTGTTCATTTGCTTCCTGGTGGCTCCTTTGAAGATTTCTTCCTGCAAACCTCACAAACCTTAGGATCAACCAAGCATGACAACGAATTAGGGTTTTGATTAGTATCCCCTCATAGTTTTACCTTTGAGTCTCTCTTTGAGTCTTCTCTTCTCATCTCATAATCAGAGACTAAACCCTAAAGGCTCTAAGACTTTGTGATTGAGCTTATGCCTGCATCCTTCTCTTAGGATGGAGTGTATAACTTTAATCCTAAGTCTTGAACCCTTAAGGTGTTTAAATCTCTTAATCAATTCACTTAATAATCATCAAGACATCACACTTGTAACTTGGGCCTTGCATTAGGGTTCTAATTCTTCCTTAATTGGTTAAGAAGGACTAACCCTAGTGTTAATGGACAAGTCCTCCTCAAGTTGTCTTACAAGCAATAAAATTCACTTCATCATCATATCATTAATAAAAATCCACTTAATCAAAGGCTTGTTTTGTCATGAGTTTAATCCCTAATCATGGATTAAGTTGAGGAGCTTTCCTCAGCTTAAACACTCTCATCTATTATCCTTCTATTAGGATAGTGTAATGGGTTTGTTTAATCCCTGATTATGGCTTAACCTCATTACTCAACACTAAACAAAAACAACAAAAACATCTAAATAATCACAAGTAGGTTAATGATCTTAATCCTACACCAAAGGTGATTAGGTGTGAGAATCTGACTTCACACTTAAGGTAATTCTCATTACCCCTAATCAGAGGGAAGATGTGATGAGTTTACTAACCCATTGGTTTAGGCTTAAGCTCATTAACTTATGACAAACTTTCAAAAGCAATAAAAGACTGAAAACACAAAACAAACAATAATCGTCTCCTTCGGGATTCTTTTCTCATCATACTCACTCACAAACGAGAACTCGCTTCTTCCGTCTAATGCAAGACAGTTTGCACCTGAGCCAGACAGGTCATACACTTGAGCATAGGCAAGCAAGCAGTTCACAAGTCAATTCATCTTTCAGTCTCTTTGGGTCGAACTACGGTGTTCTGACTTCCTCATTGCACGAGAGGATACGTAGGCATAACTTAACGGTTATCGAACAAAAGTCTCTGTATATTCCCCCTCTTTCCAGCATCATTCTTTTAGCCTCATGATCTTGAGCAATTCATTTCATTCCTGATCTCACACTGACACTATACATTTATCACACTTCACTTCTTTTGCACTGACACCTGTACATTCTTTTCCACCTATTTTGCACACAAATTGCACTGACACTACCCCTTCAAAACACAAATCTTTTAAGCGTGGATCCCGTCGAGTACGACGGACAATCTGGGTGCTAATACCTTCCCAGGTTGTAACCAACCCCCTTTCTCAGTCTCTCTGGTTCGCAACCGTCTTATCCATCTTTTTCTAGGTCTATGCAGCATTGCCTTTCCTCCGGGATAAAAATGCCTAGCTGGCGACTCTTTTCATCTCCAGTGAGTTCACGGCTGTGTGTTCTCATTGTCCCTCTCGCCGACCGTTCGCGTCTGTACCTTTATCTGGGCCTGGTCCCATTTGTCGGGAGCGACAGCTTGGCGACTCTGCTGGGGACCCTTATACTGCAACCAGGGCTTCTGGTTCTGTTGTGGGTTCCTCCTAGCGCTTGTTTGATTTATGTTTACTGGGGTGTTATGTGCTTGTTTGTGCTTGTATTTATTTTTGTTTATTGGTCTATGTACAGTTACTTTACTGCTTTCTTTATTGCATTTATATATCATACTGTCATTGTTGCTGGCTGGATCTGTTGTTTGCCTTGGTGGGTGGGTGATTCATTGAGAGTTAAGGTCCTATACCTGGGACCTGAGTGACACCTAGGCTAGAGTGAATCATATTCTTTCCCATTCCATTTCGGTCTGGTGCGGGAATATGAAACACGGTTCAGATATGGGTTTCTTCTTGAGAACTCTGTGTTGCAGATTTCCTGCAATGCTAGGGCTATCTGGGAAGCCTGCTAAGTCTGGATGACCTTTTAGTATTGACCTTCAGAAACTGAGGTGAATTAGAGGAGGAATTGTTATGGTTACTGTAAACACTGTACCTCCGGGTTAGAAGTGTTTACACTTCTCATAACTGATCCAAGTCTGAGGATCCTTGTTCTAGATCACCACCTGTGAGGGGGTTGGGCTGTTTACAGGTTTGCAGGTACCTTGACCTCAGAATACCCTGTTACTTTGACTTTGTTAAGAATACTCCATGTTGGACAGTTCTTGTGATTCTAAAACCCCGGACATGTGGCTCTTTATTTGAGTCCCCTACCCTGGTTACTGGATTTTTAGACCTCCATCTGGAATTCTTGGACACACATGGACTTATACCAAGGCAGTTAATCAGATCCAGCTCAGTCACAAACCCTTGCATATCATTTGCATACATACTCATTGCATCATATTAACATTTGCTTATTTGTGTTTCAGGGTATCCATTTTCATCTGGTTTTGGTTTTGACCCCATCTGCAATTTTGACCTATCTCCACCAGCACTTGCTTCAGCTTGTCATCCATATACTTCAGTTACTTGCACTAGCCAGCCAGTGGCCCACACCTCAGCATCTTCATCAGCACTCTACTCAGTCTTCAGCATCATGGCTCCAAAGAAAAGCAACATCACCTATCATTTCTTCCAACCAGACTTATCAGACATCAGGAGGATCCAAACCCTGATCACTCCAGATCACATACCTTTGTTCAGGGAGCATTATGGGGATATACTTGACTTGGTCATGGATCTGGACCCTTCACAGAGAAGCCTGATCCATACCTGTATTCAGTTCTATGACCCCCCATTGAGATGTTTCACCTTTCAAGACTTTCAGTTGGGTCCTCTTTTGGAAGAATACTCATCTTTGATTGGTTTGCCTATCAAGAGAGAAATCCCTTTCAACCCTGAAATGGTCCCTCCCAGCAATGGAGAGATAGCAAAAGCTTTGCACCTGGAACCTGCTTTGATTGAGCAACATATGACCTCTAAAGCTGGGATCCCTGGTTTTCATCTGGACTTTCTAATTTCTCAAGCTAGTCTGAAGGCTTCCCTGGGGGAGTGGAGAGCTGTTTGTGCTCTGTTGGCCTTAAGTGTATATGGAATTGTGCTCTGTTGGCCTTAAGTGTATATGGAGCTTTCCTCAGCTTAAACACTCTCATCTATTATCCTTCTATTAGGATAGTGTAATGGGTTTGTTTAATCCCTGATTATGGCTTAACCTCATTACTCAACACTAAACAAAAACAACAAAAACATCTAAATAATCACAAGTAGGTTAATGATCTTAATCCTACACCAAAGGTGATTAGGTGTGAGAATCTGACTTCACACTTAAGGTAATTCTCATTACCCCTAATCAGAGGGAAGATGTGATGAGTTTACTAACCCATTGGTTTAGGCTTAAGCTCATTAACTTATGACAAACTTTCAAAAGCAATAAAAGACTGAAAACACAAAACAAACAATAATCGTCTCCTTCGGGATTCTTTTCTCATCATACTCACTCACAAACGAGAACTCGCTTCTTCCGTCTAATGCAAGACAGTTTGCACCTGAGCCAGACAGGTCATACACTTGAGCATAGGCAAGCAAGCAGTTCACAAGTCAATTCATCTTTCAGTCTCTTTGGGTCGAACTACGGTGTTCTGACTTCCTCATTGCACGAGAGGATACGTAGGCATAACTTAACGGTTATCGAACAAAAGTCTCTGTATATTCCCCCTCTTTCCAGCATCATTCTTTTAGCCTCATGATCTTGAGCAATTCATTTCATTCCTGATCTCACACTGACACTATACATTTATCACACTTCACTTCTTTTGCACTGACACCTGTACATTCTTTTCCAGCTATTTTGCACACAAATTGCACTGACACTACCCCTTCAAAACACAAATCTTTTAAGCGTGGATCCCGTCGAGTACGACGGACAATCTGGGTGCTAATACCTTCCCAGGTTGTAACCAACCCCCTTTCTCAGTCTCTCTGGTTCGCAACCGTCTTATCCATCTTTTTCTAGGTCTATGCAGCATTGCCTTTCCTCCGGGATAAAAATGCCTAGCTGGCGACTCTTTTCATCTCCAGTGAGTTCACGGCTGTGTGTTCTCATTGTCCCTCTCGCCGACCGTTCGCGTCTGTACCTTTATTTGGGCCTGGTCCCATTTGTCGGGAGCGACAAAGGGTTACAAATCAGTACACAAAGACAAAAGAAATAAAAGCAAGACTCCTACAACAAGCCTGTAGGTAGCCTGAATAATAAACAACTAATCTAAGGACCCAGGATCCGCCACCTCCGCCCTGCTTTTCTTGACACCCGCTCTCAGCTTGAGCTCTTCGATCTCTTTCCTTGCTTCCTCCAGAGCTAATTGGCTTTGGGCTAGCTGTTGGGTTTTCTCCCTCCGGATGGCGTGGGCTTGCTCCACTTCCTCCTTCTTGAAAGCCATCTGAACTTCAAAGAACTCTTCCTTCTCTTTGAATTTCTTTTGCTCTTCATCCCTTTGGCTTTTCAGCCAAACAATGGACTGTCGAGCACTCTTGAGAGTCTTTAAAGTCTCCTTGTGCTTAGCTTCTCTTTGAGCTTCCATCATACCCAATCTGTGGAAATGGGCTTCTCTACCGGCAAAATCCTTCTCTTTGTCTTCTAAAGAGGCTTGGAGCTTCTGCAGCTTGTCTTCAGCTTCCTTCTTGGCTCTATTGGCCTGGTGGTATAGGCTTACCATCTCAATATTCTCTACTCTGACCTCATGCAGCTGAGCTTCTAGCTTCTTGTACTCCTCCAAGGAAACCGTACTGTTCGGACTTGGTACCTCTCGGGGATAAAGTGGAGCCTCGACTGAAAAAGGCATGAGAAATGACTCAATATGTCTTTGCAACCATTCAGCATATGGTGGATATGTCTTGGGATCAACTCGGCCGAAGTCTTTCTTCCCTTTTCTTATCCTGTGAGCCCAGGATTGGACTGCTTGTTGGACTAACTCTCAGTTTCCGTCAGCAGGAAAATACAAAGATTCAGCAAACATTTCCATCTGAGGAGGATCTTTCAAAGGGTATCCAAACTTCCTTTTGGATAATGTCGGGTAGTAACTGATGACACCTTTCCTTCCCAGCAAAGGTACTCCAGCAAACCTACCGCAACTAACCATCAACTCCTTTCCTAGCAAATCCCTGTCATAACCCCAAGCAATGTCTTCTTCAGTCAGTCCCATTAGTCTTCTGGACCAGCTCCATTCGTCTCGTATATCCTTGAAGGCACCTGACTTAGGCAACTGTCTAGCAAACCATTCAGCAAACAAAGGAGCACAGCAGACCACTGGACCACCTCTACCTTTCTCATTTCTGTAATGGACACTAAAATAAAAGTCACCCAATAGAGTAGGCACTGGATTGCCTTTTGCAAAGATTGAGATCACTTCTAAGCTGACAAACTCTTTCTCTCCGGGAAACAAGCTAGACCCATATACCATTAATGCAAGCAAAGCTCCAAAGTCGTTCCACCTAGCCTCTGTAGCATACTTCTCAGCCTCTGGGATAAGCACACTCCAGGGTAGACCTCTGCCTTTACTCTCTTGCAAAGCCTTTATGACTGAAACAACTGGCAGCCTACAAACCTTGGCTATGTCTTCATCTCTGAGCACAACCTCTGACCCGTAGAACGGCAATGTCTCTCTGATCGGAACACTCAGCATGCTGGAGATCTCTTCCAATGTCGGAGCTAAGATGTAACCTGGAAAAATAAAGCAACGCAGCAGGGGATCATAAAATTGCAACAAGGTATGCAAGCTGTCCTTTTGGTCTGCAGTAGGCTTGTCCACAAACTTCAGTATCTGGCCATATCTTTTCTTGAAATTACCTAAGACTTGATCGTTCATCAAACCTGCTAACCTCTGAACACTTTTAACTTCCGGCTGAAGAAAGGTATAATGCACATTCTTTTTTCTCGGATCTCTTCTGATTTCTGCCATGGAGATAAGAATACCAGAACTGGGAACAGATGTGAGCAATGACCTGAAAAATGGGAAACATAAACAGTTAATGCAAAGAATGATGCGAATGTAATGCAATGCAAGCATATGACCAACTGGGACCATCTGAACTGGACCACTGACAAGGGCCCCTCTGAATAACTGGCAAACCCAAAAGTTTACTGAGTCACACCCTCTGATACTCACAACCCTCTGATAGAAGATCTCAGAATCACAGTATCAAGAAATCCAGAATTCCATAACCATAACTTCGGAACCATAGAATCATAGAACCATGGATCATAATCAAAGGACCAAAGATCATAACAAGAACCACTGAACAGATGAGTGTATGTTGAGGTCATGGGTTCCTGCATACCTGTAAACACCCCCCAATCTCACGGGTAAAAGGCTCCGGGTCAGACATCACGGACTCTCAAAGCCGAATAGCAATAATACGTTCACCATTTCCGAGAAATGGCTCATGACCAAATCAGGGAATCGGTTTGGCATTATGTACTACTCAGGGAGGCCTCAGCTGAGTCCGGGAAAAACAAGCATCCCTTATAAGTCCCCAGCTTCAAGCACTGAAATCGAGAAACAATAGTACATTCAGCCCGTAGGATACAGTACTAATGTCATACGACCATATGCTTTGACTGAGTTCTTATAAGAGAACCAGGCCATCCTATGCGAGTTCCCAGTGGGCCCTCGGGTGCGAATGGGTTTGCCACAAAATATGGTCTGCCACTGTCACCACTGGAGAGGGTTGTTTCCACAAAGGTTCTCAATGATCGGTCCCCAGCTGCACATAACTGTCAGGGTTATGTAATGAGAGAGGAAGATCTCCAAATCAAGACATTTCCAAGACAATCGCAACCTGGGTGTGGAACTCACTACTACCCCCATGACAAGATCTCATGAGGCCAAAGTGGAACCACTCTAAGTCCTATGGTGCACTCGAGCCGGGTACTTGGCTCATATCTCTCAAGAACCAGTAACACCCATCCCACCAAAGAAAACCAGTCCAAACAGTCCAGTATATATACATGATGCAGAAAATAAATACTGAAAGCTGTAAATAAAGCTGTAAAGAAAGCTGTAAATAAACAACAATAACATACAACAAGCCACAACAAACAAAACATCACCCAATGAAACAAAAGCACACAAGCGCTAGGAGAGACTCACAGGGGAACCAGAGATTCTGGTGTGCAATCCCCAGCAGAGTCGCCAGCTGTCACTCCCGGGATTTTCATCCTAGTACAAACGCGAAAGTGGCGCGGAAAGGTTAGAGTCGCCAGCCAGACATTTTTATCCCGAATGAATGGGAAAGGTAATGTTGCACAAACCTGAAGAAAGAAGAGCAAGGACACAGGTCCTGCGAACCAAAGAGACTGAGTTCGGGAGTCGGTTACGACCTGGGAAGGTATTAGCACCCCAGATCGTCTGCCGTACCCGACGGGATCCACGCTTGCAAAAGAAACTGTTTCAAAGGGTGAGGGTATGAAAACTGCAGCAAAAGAAATGAAAATGAAAAGAAACTGGAACTGGAAAAGAAATGAAATAAGAAAGCGAAAGGAAAAATGTAGGGAAAATAAAGATTGTGCTCGAACGGGCCCTACCCCGCTGCCTACGTACCTCATCAGGATAATGAGGATCAGAGACGTCGTAGTTCCCCTAACTAGGGGTGGCAAGGAAATTGCTTGTGAATTAAAGGCTTGAACTTCCTATGCCATTGCTCAGGTGTTGCAGGCTCGGAAGACGAGTGCGTAACCGTCTTGCAAAGTGACAAGTAGGAGCAAGTTCGCGTACGGAGCGAATGAGATGAGAGAAGAATTCCCGAAGGAAAGACGCTTATTGTTTGTTTGTGTTTTTTTAGAAGCTTTTATGAGTGTGTCACAAGAAAGTGAACTCAAGCTTTCATCAATGGAATGTGCACTTATCACTACATTCCAAGATGGAATAATAGAACAAGCACACTCAAGTAAGGAGAAGATCCCCAAAACTTGAACCCAAAGATTAGGGCTTAGGCTCACTAACTTGTTGAATTATTAAGTGTTTTGGTATTTACAGATGAAGAAGTGTTTTTTATGCTTTTCTTTATGAATAAGATACCTTGATCAGACTTGTGCATCACAAGGTAAACTTGTACTATCCCAAGATGGGAAGACTACAAGCATACCTCATGGGATAAGGCTATGGATCAAGACATCACTTCACATTTATTAAAGTATCTTTTAAGAGTTATGAGATGAGAAGAGAAGAAGAACCAAAAGGATCTCAAAGGAAAAATTCTAAAGGGGGACTAAAATAATCCTAAGTATTCACATGCATGGATGTCCTAAGGGTTATTGAGGTTTCTATCCTAATGAAGAAGAAAAGAAGAAGATAGAAGAAGGGATGAGAAAGGCCTAGGCCCCACAAAAAGAGAGTTAGTTCACATAAACATAAAAGGACAAGATAAGAATTGGAGATGTGGAACTCAATTCCCACATCTCACGCTTACCATAGCCCCTGCAAGGTTAGCATGCACAAGTGAACAAAAAAAATGAACAAATTAACATAACATCATCCATCAATCAGAAGTGAAATGAAATGAATAAATGCCTAATTCCAATTCAACTCAAAGAAATAAAGATGAGAAACTTATGACTTAAAATGAGGCAACATGAATACATATGGAAACAAATGCGCACTTATGAAAAATATAATGCAAAACACACAAAATACAAGCACAAAGTTCAAAACCAGAATCGAAATAGTATGAAGAATGGCCTAAGAGGCCAGCAAGATGAAGAGAGAAGTCACACAATACCAAACAATGTCATAATAGAAGCAACGGAACCAAAAGATGGAATTTAAACACTTAAAGAAACAAATGACTTGAATATGAAGCAAACTCAAAAATTCAGAAGAAACAAGACCTATCCTAGGACCAGGAAGGTACCCATACCCCAAAGGAACCCCAAATAAGAAGAAGAAGTTGGCACAAGTGCCCTTCTAAGCCTATAAGAGATCTAATGAACCAAAAGAAGCAAAATGGGACAAGGTGAGAACAAAAATCCACAAATAACCAACCAGCCATCTAAAAATTCTACAACTGGAACCAAATGATCTTTAAACACATTATATCAACTTTCCAAAAGGACTTGCAAAAATTCAGAAAGGAACTAGGTCAAATAGAGGCAAGAACACAAGTTAGGACAGAAAACTTACATCACAAGATAACAGACCAAAACTCCAGAAATAATTTTCTAAAAATTCTAAGAAATATCACATGAAAACTAGAAGATCTTAGGAACACAATGCAAAAAGAATGGGATCAAAACTCCAAATATTGAGGTCTATAGAAAATAAACAAGACAGACTGGTCAAGAAAAGAAGCAAAAGAAGCTATGTACATTGGTGAATTATTTTTGGCACGCTAATCAATGGAAAAAATAAAATAAAAATGTGATAAAATACTAGAGACATAAAGGAAGGTCCATGATTTATTTGAGAATTTTTGGATGAATTATTCTATTTTATATGAATTAAAATGGAAACTGAATTAAAAAAGAAACTAAGTGAAGAAAAGAAAATTAAAAGAAATGAGAGGAAGGTGCATGAAGTAATGGTATTAAGCTGAATTCGGGTGGGCCTGTTATAACTGTGGTGCGAATAGAAATACTAAGGCCCAAGAAGAGACAAATCTGAAATAAAAAAGAAAGAAAGAAAATAGCAAGAAAAATAAAGAAAGGCACATGCTGTATGATGGAGTGTCTACGCGCGATTGGCTGCCAGAAAGGCCCTACCGGACGGTGACAAGTGTCACCGCCGGTATGGGCCGAAACAACAGAAATCCTATATCCTTATCCTCTTATCATCTCAGAAAATCACTTATATTAATTTCTTAATGAAAATTTTAATTGTTTTTTTTAATTTTTATAATAATAAGACAACATTAACAAGGATATCACACAATCAAAAAAAAAGAAAGAACCACACATTCCTCTCTCTCAACGCCTCAGCTTCTCATTCATCCCCTTCCCCAAGTTGACCTAGCGCCGCCGTCACCACCGCTCACCGCCTCCGAACTCCGCTTAACCTAAGCTTCTCTCAATCAACTATCTGAATCCTAAACCACACTCCAAATGAACATCCACCCGATACGACTCTAAACCTCTCACAACCTCAATCGGCCTCCATCTCCTCCTTCAAATCCCGCCGCCGCACTGTTCATCCTCTTCTTCCTCTACGCAAGCCTCACTCCTTTCTACAAACTCTACGACCTAGCCGTCTCCTTCATCACCTCTCTCAACCCTCATCAATCTCGCTCAACCAACCCCTCCGCCTACCTCTAAGCTCTTACCGCCGAATCCTTCATCCTCTTCTATAACCTAGCACGCCGCCGCAATATTCACACCTTCGTCAACCTCCAAAAAGCCACCAACATCATCTACTCTAACCTAGCCTCTCTCTCCAATATCACTCGGATAATCTCATATGGATCTAACCTAACACTAACTCTTATCAAATCAGAATCGGATAATCAAGTACATAAGCATAGCAATCAAAATCGCATCCAAATACACACAGTTCAACATACAGCCATCAATTGCATCGAGCAAATAAATCGAAGACGTACCAGTTATGCGACGAGACAACGAACCACACGGAAGTCAGCCTCGATTCGGTAATGCTTCTCTTCTTTCGAACTGACTCACAAATTTGTTACTGTTATGGAACTTTGCTTCAGCTTTGCAATACGTACTATTCGTTCTGAGCTGATACGAACTGCTTCGTGCGTGAATCAATTTGCAGATTGGCTGATGCTACTGCGAATACTCCGTTCGATCGAAGCGGCTGAATCAATTGAAGAAGTTGAAACAGAGTGCCGAATATATGCTTGGATCGAAAACCGAAGCCTAATCCACAGTGTTGATGGAGATGCTACTTGACAACGATTACGCAATGAGAAGTGGATTCATGAATCTGATTGTTGCTGTGAGGATTAGAATCTAATCTGTGAAGAAAATCGATGAAGATTAATTGATGAAGATTGCGTTCTTGGATGAGTTTGGAAGAGTGATCATGTTCTTGTGTTGAGAAGATTGAAGAGAGTTGATGAAAATTATGAAGAATTGGATCAAGATTGCGGAGAATTGGAGAGAAAAATGGATGAGAAATTGGATCGGTTTTTTGTGTTCTTGGTGCTGAAGATGGATCCTGTTATTGAGTTGTTATTGAATGAGGATTGAAAAGAAAATGGTTCTGTTTTGGTGATTTTTTTCGTGACCTCTCTCCCTTCTCCAATTCTCAAATTCTGTTATCTCCTTTTGTTTTAAAAACAGAATTCTGTTATATTATCTTGGTGATGAAAATTGAAGAGGATCGATCCAAATTGAAGTGAGTTGATGAGGATTCTGTTATCGTTTTCCAGTTTGTTATTACCACCTTTTCAGTTTGTAATTTCTCATGAGGGAAATTAATGAATTCCCATTCTGTTATTTTTTCCGTAACTGAATTCTCTTTTTCCATTTTTTTTTTAGCATTTTTTTGTGCTTCTTTTTCTTGTGTGTATGTTGTGCGTGTGTAGTGGTAGGAGAAAAACTTTTGCTGTCAAACATCATCAAGTGGAAAAAATGTGAGGTGAGTGAAGTGAGTGTGTGTGGGTCACATGTGGGGCCGGTTTATTATGGAGTGGAGAGAAACGTGATTTGTCATGGAGAGATGCTGGAAGTTTTTTCTTTCTATTTTGTGAGATCATTGTGTAACGGAAACCAACACTCATCATCAACTTATTTGGTCATTCTTCTTTTAGCATACTTTTGACATACTTTGGTAATGGGCTCTTGGGGAAATGGGCTTATGAACTATAATGGTAAATACACAGGCTAATGGTCTTAAAATATGAACAAAATTTGATATTAAATAGATACTAGACGTTATTCTAAAGAATTAAAAAGGGGATTTTGATATGAGTCTTAAAAGAATATGGAAATAGTAAGGATGGTTTATGAACTTAATGAAAGGATAAAAAATGGTCTAAAAAAAATAACGCGGATTTGAATAGAAAACGGAATTGAAGGTGACATTGTTTTGGAATGGATGTAAATTGTGAAAGTAAACATATAGTCAGAACAAAAAAGTATTGGGAATAAGCATGTGGATAAAAGGATCATGGGCATGAATAATTAGATGAAAAGTGGATTATGAGGATTTGGGATGAAATGGCTATGGAATAAAAATCATATAGAAATATGAACAATGAAATGAAGAAAACAATGGATGAAACAAGAATGGGTTAATAACAGATACAAAGCCTTGATTTTAGCCCAGAACCGATCTTGAATCTTTTTCACAAGCCTCTGATTAAAATGGATGGGACCAATTTTGAGCCACTGAACAACTCACTACCTTCACGAATCACTGCTTGATAATATGATGAATTCCACACAACACAACTTGACTTGATAAACATTGCCCGAGAAACAACCACCCATACAGATAAAATGCAGCTGAAACAAACTCTCGACAGTTTGACCAAGCTAGGTTAAATATCCATCTGAATCAAATCGCGGACTGAATAGCCTCACCGAACTGAAATCACTGCCAGCTCATGCTATGCTTCAACAATGGATGTGATGCTTCATTTTTCTATGCTAATGATGTACCGCGAAATATGAAAGTGATATGAGTATGATGAATATGATGTGATATGATGCTAAAAAAGGAGAGGGCAAATTTGGGGTGTTACAGGCCCCTGGGATTTTCTTGAGGGTTTCCTAATGGCCTTTGGTTTATAGTAAGTTCCTCTTCGACAGGCCTATTGGCAGGATTTTGATTCCATTGCATTCTTTGTTGTGTTTGAGGAACTCCAAAAAAAATCAGCAATGCGTGCCATCTGTTCTACCAATATTTGGTTTGTTTGGGTAGTATTTTGTATTAAAGGATTGAACACTTCCCCCATTTGTTGTGTCAATGCATGCACCATATCATGATTGCTTTCATCCATCTGTTGACGAATTACTTGTGCAGAATGGTTTGTCATAGTGGGCATATGGAAACCTGGTGGAACTTGATTTATTCTATTTCCATTTCCACCATATCCTGATCCCTGCAATGGTGATGACATTTGAACCATAGCATCAGAGAATAATGGTGACGAATTATGTAGGCTTGCCATCATTGAAGTTGGCATTCCATATGGTTGTTCTCTCCCAGTCAAAGGCTGAGAATAATTCAGATACGGCCTGAAGGTGTTTCCTCCAGGGGGAGGGGTTCCAATGGGTTTGGCGTGTCCCATGGTGGAAGAACTAGGCGCATTCTGGGACCCTGAACCCGTTGTTATTGAATCCCCTAATGGAGGCCTAATCTATTCTAAAACAGGGCCAGAAACTGGTATTCCTCCTGACGAAGGGATGGGATTGGAGACTGGAATGGTTTCGTCAGGATTGTTTGACGTATTTGGCAAGTTAGCCATCCTTCTTCCTCTTGTTCTCTTTGATCTTTCTACGTCGGTTATGGCTAGTTTACCGCTTCTAAGAATCATACAACGCAGCAAGGAACAAATTGTCTAAGAGGGTTCCCTATTAATTCTTATTAACTGCACTAGTCCCACCAGGTGTGCCAATTTATTCGCAGTGATTTTTGACGAACAACCTCTGGTTAACCAATTTCTCAGAAAACTGGGTTACTTGCAGGACCAACCAAACAAGTCCTAGGACACATGTGCAATTATTTTGTCGAACTACTCTTAGGGTTGTGAATGATTTGTAGTTTGTTTTGTTAATAATGTCAAAGTGTTAAATGCTTTGATTTTGAAAGTAAAATAAAGTTTAAGTTTAAAAAAAAAGTAAGAGAAATGGCGAAATGATAAAACTTGCAGGAAAGTAAATAAAGCTTGAAGATAAAATAACTTGATGAACAAACTGATAATTTAAATAACTTGAAAGGAAAAATGGTGTTCAAACGTACATGGTTCCAAATATCAAACTCATTTTCTCTCACACTGGGTACTTAGAGTATTTACAGGAATTTTGTATAAGTTTTCACACACACATTCTAAACACAAACTATCCTATTTATATACAAACAAAGTAACTGCCTAGAACGGAAAAATCATAATTAAATGACAAGTGTCAACCTTCATGCAATTTCCTTCTCTGAAACTTCCATGTGTCCAACTATCAAAGGTTACAACTTTTAAATTTTGAACTCTTTCCTTTGGTGACGAAACATTACACCTCTTCAATCTGTCGAAGTCTCAAAGAAGAAAAACCCTTTCAAAATCTGCCAAATAATGCTCCTGTCCAACAACTCTTCTCTGTCGAAGTGTCGAAAGATACAGTCATCTTGTCAAAGGCCCAGCTATAAACAATTTTCCAAACTTGTCTTGCCAGAATATTACTTATCCTTCTGTCGAAACATTTGGGCTTTTAACCTTGTCAACATTTCTTGAATATCTTCACTTTCCTTATTCTTCTCTGCTGATCATCTTCTCACTAATTGAAATGACTTCAAGTTCCAAATTTCAACATGTCGAAATTATGAGCTTACACATGGTCAAAAGAATAATGGCACAAAATGGGACGAATGTAGGATTGCAATGGCCTAGTTATATTTCCCCATTATCTGAATATATTCTGCAACGAGAACTACCCCCAAGATAGAAAGTTCCTAAGTTTACCAAATTCTCAGGGGATACTAGTGAATCCACCATAGAACATGTAGCTTGTTATCTGATCGAAGCGGGAGACATAGCCCACAGTGAGAATTTGAGAACGAAATATTTTCCAAGTTCGTTGACTAAAAATGCATTCACTTGGTTTACATCCTTGCCCTCTAGTTTAGTACATACGTGGAATCAATTAGAAATATTATTCCATGAATAATTTTATATGGGACAAACCAAAATAAGCCTAAAAAAATTGGCAAGTGTCAAGAAGAAATTCTCTGAACCAATAGATGATTATCTAAATAGATTCAGATTATTAAAGGCGAGATGTTTCACTCAGGTGCCCGAACATGAGTTAGTCGAAATGGACGCATGGGGGCCTAAATTATTCTATAAGAAAGAAATTAGACAC
Source organism: Lathyrus aphaca (assembly GCA_963966055.1). Taxonomy (NCBI): domain Eukaryota; kingdom Viridiplantae; phylum Streptophyta; class Magnoliopsida; order Fabales; family Fabaceae; genus Lathyrus; species Lathyrus aphaca. The sequence continues at coordinate 481,658,143 of OZ014524.1, read as the reverse complement.
TCAGTATTTAAGAGATATGACACAATTAGCAGATAGGGTGAGACAAGTCGAAAGATTAAAAGCTGAAAAGTTTAGAGAAAATAAAAATAATAAAGAAAGAGTGGCCTATATGGGGGTATACCAAAATGATGATAATGACATAAACAAATTAGTAAATTTCGACGAACAGGAAATTGACCTAGCAAAATTGAAACAAGGTCCACCATATTCATGTAAAGTATTGGTCCCGTCGAACGGAAAGAATTCAGTCGAGTCTGAAAAGAACGAGAAATTTCCAAAGAGAACTTATACATTTAACGTCACCAAATGTGACGAAATCTTTGACTTATTAGTTAAAGATGGTCAAATGATAATACCACCAGGCACTAAAGTTCCTCATGTGGAACAATAGAAAAAGAGAGGTTTTTGTAAATACCATAACTTTTTGGATCATAAAACATCTCAATGTTTCCTTTTCAGGGATCTCGTACAAAATGCTATCCGTGACGGAAGGATGAACTTCAGCGACAAGCCGAAGCAACAAATGAAGATTGACTCGGATCCTATGCAGAATGTTGAAGCCCATTATGTTGATCCATCCATCATTAACATGGTGGAAGTAGAAGAGGTTTCTGATCATAGTTTTGAAATGGTGGAAGCTACTAAAGGCTTCGACACAAATATTAACATTATAGAGATTGCTGATGATCCTACAAACCAAACCTGACATGGAGGAAATCTCCAGAGATTCTGTGAGCCAGCCAATGATGATCAAAGGTTTCAAATACTCTGATGAAGGAGATTCAAATGACTACGTTGTAAACACCCCAAATTTGCCCTCACCCATTCACACCATGGCTTGTGATCATTTCACATGCATAAACACAATCATATCACCTCATATCCCATTTTTGTTTCACTGCATAGATTCAAAGTCATCTGCATCTAGGGTTTGTGATCTGAGCAATCCAAGAGCCTCCTGAGCCACTCCAAAGGTCAACAATCACTTCAAAGGGATCCATGAGTGTTATTATATCATATAACATCCTCTCAAAGTCAAGAATGCCAAAGAATCACAAGAACTGGGATTGGTATGGATGCAGAGCCAAGTTTGACTGCACAGTTGACCTGAAATTAGGGTTTTGGTTTCAGAGGCCATAAACCCAAATTTTTTGGTCATTCTTGTTTCCATTGGTCTCTATATGGTATAGGGAGTATGCATATCAATTTTCATGAAGAAATTCCATGGGGAAGTCATCTGATCAAGGGTTGACTTTCTGGACAAGTCAGTGCAAAATCAGGGCATCTGAGGCCCCCAATGACCCAACCAAGGGGTGATCTTCATCATTTTGAGTGTATATGATCTTTATTTGATCATGGAATAGGGTTGAAGTTCAAAAAATTCAAGAATTTGAAGTTTTTGCAAAGTTGACTTTTTTTGGGCATAGTTGACTTTTCAAGAATATGTCATTTTATGCCATTTTTCAAGCCTTGCTTTTTGATCCAAAAATGCTTCAAATGGAAAAACTTTGGTCATGAAAGTTGTAGACTAGATCTTTCCCTTTTCAAAAAGTACAAGAGCATGATCTAATTCATCTTGGATCAAAAGTTATGGTGTGTTAAAGTTGGCAAAAATCACTAATTTTCAAGTTATGCACTAAAAGGAAAACTTGCAATTTCATGAACCAAGCATTCTAGTAACTTCAAAGTGACTTCAAAGCTGCATTGCATGATCACACATGCCCCCAAAAACAGATTTGGCCCAAGGAATTTTGGATGGCTTGCCTTGATTTTCAAAGTTCCATAAAGCATTTTTCATAAGAGTGCAAAAGGGGGGTTCTTGGCAAAACCATTCTCCAAGGAATTATGTGGTCTCTAGCTGACTTTTAAACATTGCCATGACTAAAAGAAGTGTTATGCTACAAAATTCAGCAAGCAATGTTTCATGTGTATGGCACAAAATCATGAGGAAACACAAGTTGTCAAGTTGCAAAAGCTAGCATAGCTTGTCATCCACATGTTGCAGTCAGCTACAAACAATCCAAGGGCCCTCCTCAACTCAAGCTGGAGAAAGACATGACTTGAACCTGCTGCTGCCATGACCCATGCTCTCAAGGACACAAACTTGACTTTTTTGCAAAAGGCTCCCATACTCTTGGCACAGTGCCCAGCCACCCTACTGACCTGCCTCACAGTCTATCCACACAAGTTGGAGATGATATAGCAAAGCATTGGGCATTGAAGCTGGACAGAACACAGCATATCACAAAACTGTCCAAAACTTTTCTCTCTTCGAATCTCATTATACAGCCACCAAACATCCAAACTCTTTTCACCAACAAGTCAAGCACATCAAAAGGAACCATAATCAACCATTAACAGAGCTTGAAACCACTCACACACAAACTCCATTTTCTGCTACACCAGAACTGGATTTCTCAAAGCAGCTTGTCTAAGCTCATTCCAAGCCTTCCATTAGCATCAGGGGAGTCAAAGAAGTTCATTTGCACGCAAAGGAGGCTCTGGAAGCTCAGTATTGAAGCTTTCCAGCTCAGGTATGAACATGAACATTTTCTCCCAAAGCTTGCATTTTAAGTTATAAACTGGTTGCTTATGTCTTGCTGATCATGGGGATGGTTTTAGAATTGGAAATGAGTGAGAGATGAGTTTGTATTGCTGTTCTGAAATTTCACCAGTGAAATTTCTTTCCTTCGATTTGCTTGTTTCTTGTGGTTTAAATAATGTTTGAGGATGGATTCATAACCTAGGTTGTTAGAGGATCATTTCCCTGGCATTAATTTGAAGAATATTGGCCTGAATCATGTTTTAGGGTTTTGGGGTCGCCGGGGAAGATGACCGGAGCTCCCCTCCGGTCACCTGAGTTTAATTAGCCCTAATCCCTGTAATTAATTCCATTTGAATCTTGGGCGTTGGATTGTTTGACTGTGTTGACCTCCCGCGCGCATGTGTGGCCTGGATTCACTCAATTAGCCCTAATCCATTTTATTTAGTTTAATTAATCTTAATTAAATTAATTTAATCTGAACCAACCACAGCCCTTGGATAGCGCGCGTGGTCAGCAGTTTCAAACCCAGGATCAATCCCAGCCTTCCATTCTGTTGACTTTTCCATTTTTCTTTATTTTTATTCATTTATTTCATATTTGTTTTGTATAATTTATTAAAAATAGCAAAAATGTTTTAAAAATTATGAAACTTTTTGTCAAGAGTTTCATTAATTTTTAAAACACAAAAACATTTTTATTTTCATTTTTAGCATTTAAAAAGTATTTTAAAATATTTAAAAGTTTATTTTTAATTGATTAATGAAAATTAATTTATTAAAAATACTTTTAGGTATTTAAAAATCACCAAAAAAATTCATGAAATGTTCTAAGACATTTAGAAACATTGTCCAACCTTCAAACCAAATTTCTTTTTTGATATTGATGCATTTTGAGAATTTTTCATTGAATTAAAATCATTTTTATGCATTAATTTGATCCAAAGTTCCAAAAATCATTTATGCCTATCCATGAAGAGTTGGACATTGATTCTTCTTGCATTGTATTGTGTTTAGCATGTAGTTTTTGAGATTAAATGGCCATGATTTGATCTTTCATTTTCCATTTGTTTGACAATTTTCTTGTTTAGGAACCCTAAAACCTTAGTAAACTTAGGAAAATCATATCTTGAAATTGGTTAAGAGTTGAGACTTCTCCTTTGGGAATTGGTTTAGTATAGGATTAGGGGTCCTTTGAGTGGCATTTTCAATTTTTATAATGTAGTTTGCTTCTGATTTTGATTTTTGTTTGATGCATTGTTCATAAACCCTAATTTGGGCTTTCATATGCATCCATCTTGCATTCTCTTGCATAACATGACTTGCCATGACATCTCAAGCATCCATTTGATTCCTTTAACATCATAAGAAATATTGAAAGCATGTTTGATCATTGCATCATGTATTTTCCATGTTGTATGCCATGTGCACTTCATAACTTTTCATGTATGTTCATGTTCCTTAACTTGCTTCATTTGCATTTATGAACTTGTGTGATCATTTCCATGTGCTGCCTCATGTTTGTAGCATCACATAGCATCATTAGCATCATGTAAAGGCTCCTGGTTTTGTTTCTCATCATGTCATTTCACCATATTTGGCATTGCATTGCATTTCTTTTCTAACCTTTCAGGTGGTAAGTGATTTTGGGAAGTGAATTTGCCTTCACTTCTCATAACTTTTCTTTTCATCTCTCTTGCATCCATGCTGCATTTTGTTATGTGTTTGAGTTTGAGCTTGCTCATTCTTCTTCCTCCCACTTTCTTTCTTCAAGTGACTTGACTTCTTGAATGAAGCAAGTTGCTTTGCTTCTCTTGATCCTTTCATCTGCTTCCTGGTGGTTCCATTGAAGATTGTTCTTGCAAACCTCACAAACCTTAGGAACAACCGAGCATGATAATGATTAGGGTTTTGATTAGTCTCCCCTCTTAGTTTCACCTTTGTGTCTCTTTTGAGTCTTCTCTTCTCACCTCATAATCAGGGACTAAACCCTAAAGGTTTTAAGGCTTTGTGATTAAGCTTATGCCTGCATCCTTCTATTAGGATGGAGTGTATAACATTAATCCTAAGTGTTAGACCATTTATGTGTTTAACCCCTTTAATCAATCCATCTAATAATCATCAAGACATCACACTTGTAACTTGGGCCTTGCATTAGGGTTCTAATTCTTCCTTAAATGGTTAAGAAGGACTAACCCTAGTGTTAATGGACAAGTCCCCCTCAAGTTGTCTTACAAACCCTAAAAATCATTTCATCATCATACCATTAATTAAAATCCACTTAATCAAAGGCTTGTTATGTCATGAGTTTAATCCCTAACCATGGATTAAGTTGAGGAGCTTTCCTCAGCTTAAACATTCTCATCTATTATCCTTCTATTAGGATGGTGTAATGAGTCTGTTTAATCCCTGATTATGGCTTAACCTCATTACTTAACACTAAACAAAAACACCAAAAACATCTAAATAATCAACAAGTAGGTTAATGATCTTAATCCTATACCAAAGGTGATTAAGTGTGAGAATCTGACTTCACACTTAAGGTATTCTCATTACCCCTAATCAGAGGGAAGATGTGATGAGTTTACTAACCCATTGGTTTAGGCTTAAGCTCATTAACTTATGACAAACTTCAAAAAGCAATAAAAGACTGAAAACTCAAAAAACAAACAATAATCATCTCCTCTGGGATTCTTTTCTCATCTCATTCACTCACAAACGAGAACTTGCTTCTTCCGTCTAATGCAAGACAGTTAGCATCTGTGCCAGACAGATCATACACTTGAGCATAGGCAAGCAAGCAGTTCATCAGTCAATTCATCTTTCAGTCTCTTTGGGTCGAACTACGGTGTTCTGACTTCCTCATTGCACGAGAGGATACGTAGGTATAACTTAACAGTTATCGAACAAAAGTCTCTATACATTCCCCCTCTTTCCAGCATCTTTCTTTAGCCTCATTATCATGAGCATTTATTCTTTGTTCTTACACTGACACATCATTTATACACTTTACACTTCTTTTACACTGACACTTGCATTTTTTTCCAGCTCTTTACACACAAATTACACTGACACTACCCCTTTAAAACACGAATCTTTTAAGCGTGGATCCCGTCGAGTACGACGGACAATCTGGGTGCTAATACCTTCCCAGATTGTAACCAACCCCCTTTCTCAGTCTCTCTGGTTCGCAACCGTCTTATCCATATCTTTCTAGGTCTATGCAGCATTGCCTTTCCTCCGGGATAAAAATGCCTAGCTGGCGACTCTATTCATCTCCAGTGAGTTCACGGTTGTGTGTCCTCATTGTCCCTCTCGCCGACCGTTCACGTCTGTACCTTTATTTGGGCCAGTCCCATTTATCGGGAGCGACATACGTCAATAGGGAGACTGCTGAAGGCTTTGACACCCCTAGCAAAGTTGAAACCACTGAGGGTTTCGATAAAGCAAGCGCTGACGAAGTTGCTGAAGACTCTGTTGAAGCAAAAATGAAGGCTACTGAAGGCCTCAACACTACAAAAATCAGGAGGCCAGTGAGGGCCTTACCATCGAAAACCAGGTCACTGAAGACCCTAATGCTGACAAAAGGGAAATAGGTGATGCTTTCAAAAACATCAATATTGAGGTTGTTGGAGATGTTACCAAAGTCAAGGCAGGAACTACTGATGGCCCTGTGAAACCAGTTACATATGGAATCCTACGCAAAACAATGGAAGATCCCAAGATAAAGATGATTGAATGTTGTTGGCAACATGTCTCTAGAGACCCCCCCAGGTAAAGAATTCGACCTGACAAAAAGAAGGGATGAAATTGAAGAGGCACTCACTGAAAAAAAGAATAAACTAAGTATTACTGATGAATAGACCGCCAATGTCAACATGGTGGAAGTGTCCCAAAAGACCCAGACACAAGTTGATGGGGATCATCGTCGAGAAGAATACCAAATGTTGGCTTATCCCTGATGTTGTACCCCAAAATTTGTCATACCACAATCAAAAAAATGTGTCTCAAGAGTTCTCTTAAGGTTCACAATGTTTCCCAAGAGTTCTCTCAAGGTTCATAATTGGTCAAAAGGATTGAAGACATAGTCTCCTCCTGAACTAGGGATCCAGAATTAGGGTTTTGAATTTATCCAAGCTAAATAGACTTATAAGGCCTCAAGTGAGCTTTATAACATCCCACATGTCTTTAAGAATCCCCATGTAAAGTTTCAGAGCTTTCCCAATAAGTTTGACCAGTAAATTGTTCAGATATCCAAAAATCAGTTAACTTGGTAAAAAAGTCAAACTGAGGTCAACTGTGGTCAACTTAAAGTCAAACTTCAAGATTTTTTTCCAACATCAAGATAATGAGGTAAAATTCATCATTTGATCAAGGGTTGATCATGATTCATTAAGGAAATCTCAAATCATCAAGAATCAAGAAGTTTCTAAATTAGGATTTCATAGTAAAAGTCAACTGAACTTTGACTAGCCATAACTTTCACATACTTCATCAAAATTTTCCCATCCAAAGCTCATTTTTAAGGAAATTTAATTCTCTACAACTTTGTGTCTCACAAGCCAAACCTAAAAATGTTTCATTTGGAAGGCATGAGCTAAAACATTATAGGTCCTTTTGAAAGTCAACAAAAAGTCAACTTTTTCCAAAGCTCATAATTTGAAAATGGTAAAAGATATGGACATGGGACCAAAAGGGTTGATTATAGGACTCTCTAAGCTTTCTAAAAAATCCTAGAACACCTTCATAGCCTTAAAATTGATGGAGTTGTGCCTTGTCAAAGTTGGGAAATTTTCAAGGGGTGTATGAAGCAAAAAAGGCCTTAACTTCATTTTTTCCAAATGGGCCCATAAAATTGCAACCCAATCTCAAAGATAAAGCCATGCACGACCCAATGACCATTTATTCATATTTTTGCATTTTATTTTATATTATTTTGGATTTTATTTTTTAAAATTCAATTTTAATGAAAATAAAATATAAAAAAAATCAAATAATAGATCAAATATTGGTTTGGGAATGAACCTTATAACATTTAAACCTGATTGAAAAGAGCCAAATTCGTGTACAATAAAAATATCAAGAATTCATTTGATTTTTTTCACATTTATGGCTGATTATTTCTTCAAGAGCAAGCAACTAAAATCCATGAATAAGGCCCAGCTTTTCTGACCTAATTACATTCACTACATATACACAAGCTTGTAGCCACTCAAGGGAAGGATTTTTACAGGTTCAAAGTGCAAGAGTTAAGTTCAAAAAAACCCACAAAAAGTGACAATCATATTTTTGGTTGGAGGTGTTTTCAAAGCAAACCAAAGGTTGCAAATCACTCATGGGTGTTCACTGAATGTATTTGCATCATCTACATCCTCAAAACGATTACCATAAGAGAAAACTGAATCGTGTTCTTCTTTTGTTTTGCACTTTTTCATTTTCATATGTTTAACTCTTTTAAATTGTGTTTGTTGATTGTTTTGTGTTTGGTATGTTCTAAGGATGCATTCTGGATGGTTTAATCGAATGTTAATAGCCTGAGGCGTGAAACACCATTTTTAGGGTTTAAAGCTTCAAAATAGGGGTTCTTGATTTAATGAATCTAAATAAATTTTGAGGATGCAATTGGATTGTACACGATTTGGTGATTGTTTTTATGTGATTAATTTGATAAAATCGTGCAGGTTTCATGTTGTTTAAGAGGACAGATATTTAATACGGAAAAATTCGCAGCAAGATTCCTAGGTAAATTCGTAGGAAATCCCGTAGGAAAACCTGCGAAATTCAGAGGAAGAAGATGAAGTCTGGGCACGAAACCTGTTTTTTAAAATTCTAACTTATTTTATTTTTTATTATTTTTGTTTATATTGCAAGCTGCACAGGTAGTCCAGTGGCAAGGCGCTACACTTATGATGCAAATGGCCTGGGTTCGATTCCCAGGTCCCCTCCTTTTTTTAACATTTGTTTCATTTTTACAGATTTTAATATTTACTGGATTGGGTTCGTAGGCTCATCAGCTAGCACGCACAACCCAGTGGTTCTTGCACATACTTGGTAATGGGGAGGTCTTGGGTTCAAATCCAGGTCTCCCCCATTTTATTTTCTATATTTTTCTTCCTTTCTTTTTTTTTTAAAATTATTATATTATATATTATATTATTATTTAGATTATTTCCTTTTAATTATTTCCTTAATAAAAAAAACAATAATACATATTTATCTTTTTATCACATTATCATTTTTTATTTTATTATTAAAACTATAAATTAAATAAATAAATTTAGTTTTTTTATTTTATTTTTTTAAACCTAATTTTCTCTTAAAATAATTTACTAATAAATCCTAATTTATTTTTCTAAACCCTAAACCTTTCTAAACCCTAAATTTTTTCATAAACCCTAAAAAATATTTTTTCAAACCTTAAACCTTAAAACCATTTCCCTCTTTTTTATGTTATTCATAACCTGCCTTGTTATTGTTGCTCTATTATGTTTCTTTTCGCCATTATAATTATGTAATTGTTTCTTGCTTGTAAATATTTTATATTTTATTTTTCGCCTCATAATTATGTAACTGCTCTGAAGCACTGTAATAGTTTAGGGACCCTTTATTATTCTGCCTTTTAATTTCTTTTTATTATAAATGTGTGGTTAGTAATATAGGGTGTGTAATAAATTAATTGAATAATTGGACTTAGATAATTAATAACAAGATAAATATTTGAAAATAATCACTCACACACGTAAGTCGATCTACGATCGTTGTCTGCACCTCCTAGGGTTACCCTTCTTAAAGTTGCCTTAATATGGTCAAGTCCCTCGAATATGGGGGTGTCTTAATCAAAACCCTACCAAATAAAATCATTTTGTCCCTCCCCCGGTTAAAAGATCAAGTCCCTAAGATGTTGCTTATGATGTTGCCTACGATGATCTTGTCCCTCCGATAAAAGATGATAGTCCCTCCCAATTGCTAAAGACACCCTCCAGTTGCCTTCATTAACCACACGATGACCCTACACCCGTCTCTTAAACAAATCCAAGGTAATGACTACATATTCCTTAATAGTAGGGACAGTCTTACCCTTGAAAGAATATAAAAGAACATGAATGACTTAGTCTAGGGTAGGTACCTCATAGTTACTTGCTCACACTTCAAAAAAAAACTTTTCACACCTCACTATTTTCAAACATTTTCAAAAACAAAGGCTTTGTATACATCCATACGAAGATCATTATAAAGTACTTAGAAAATTTTCTAATCACACATTTCACATTTTTCAAAACAATTAAGTGAGCTAAGTAACTAAGAGCCCATGGATAACCATGGATATAAAGGGTGCTAACACCTTCCCTTTATATAACCTACCCCCCGAACTCAAGTCTTTTAAAAATAGGTTTTTCCTGTTCTTTTATGTCCTTTCCACTTGGATAAAATAAAAGTCGGTGGCGACTCTTGCTATCCGCAACATTTATAGAAAGTCAGTTCTCCCACCGTGTTACACATGAGAAGATGAGAATCTAATTGAATTCATCAAGAAATGCCAAAAGAAGAAGGCCGAAGTCATGTTATGCCCACACTGCAGTGCCATTTTCGATAGAAAGGCAACAAGTAACCTGGAGGCGATAGAAAAAGCTAAGAGAAAAGTAAACTGGGAGACAATTCCAGCTGTCAGAACTGAAAGGTGTGATCCAAGGAAAAGTAACTATTACTAAGGGCATGGTCGAGAAAGATGTTCTCAACATAAACGAAGCAGAATCCAACAACAACATCCATATGGAGAACAAAAAGGAGTCATCCTGCAGTAACAATCCTAGCAGCAAGGTCGAACCAGTGAAGACCAAAGATAAAGCTCTAGAAGACGATGAAATGACTGATGACTTCAAATCTGACTTAGAAGCATCCTTTGATGTTTCCTGCAATGTGGTTTCGGTTCTCCCTAGAGACTATGATAGGGTCATGGAAGTCAAAGACGAAGATAACGACATGAAGGATGAACAAATGGGACACATGCCTATTTGTTACTACATAATGAACAATGGTTGCGTTGAGGAACAAAACGCTTTCTTTGAAAGGCCAGACGACTCTATGAAAGGACATATAAAGACCTTGTTTATAAAGGGCAAAGTTGAAAATGTTGGGGTAAATAAAATACTGGTAGATGGCGGAGCTGCAGTGAACCTGATACCCCACTTTATGCTGAAGAAAATTGGAAAAGATGATTCTGACGCAAAGCCCCATAATATGGTGCTGTCGAATTACGAAGGTAAAGTGGGAACCACCACGGGTGTTATCCAAGTGGATCTAACTATTGGGACTATAACAAGGCGAACAATGTTTATGGTTATTGCTTCAAAGGCGAATTACAACTTGCTCCTGGGAAGGGAATAAATTCACGGCGTAGGGGTTGTACCTTCATCAATGCACCAACGAATAGCTATTCGGCGAACAGATGGAATTGTCGAAAATATCGAGGTTGATCAGAGCTACTTCATGACTGAGGTAAACCACGTGGGCCGTCGAAGATTTGACAAAAATCTGGCTCATATACGTCCCTGCAGCCCAGCGGAGTTCGACCTGAAGGCAACTAACAATGCCTACTATTCAATGTACCTCCATCCAACATATGGCTTTCAATGGGACAAAGAAAAAGTGGATGAATCAAACTTCATATGGGGAACTTCCCACATAGAGCCAGCAGGTTGGGGAAGCGAATTCGACGATGATGAGTGAATCGTCAGCTCTCGAATGGATTACAACTTATATAGTCGAAAATAAACTCAAAGCGGCTCTTGAGGCTGAAGTGAAATATATGGCTGTCGAAGCCAACAAAAACGATTTCGACGAACAATGTCTCCAGAGGGACGTTGAAAAAGACCATGATAATACTCATACGGGCGAATAACAACACCAGAAGCTTGACGCCATTTACAACGACGAACCTTTAGAGTTCGAAAAAGATCCAGTGTCGACTGATACGAAGATGGTGGCGCAAGATCCATTAAAAGAGATAGGTCCGGGACTGGGGGCAGAGAAAAGGCCAACCTACATAAGCGCCAGGATGGACCCGCAGTTCAAAGTCAAAATAGTCCAGTTGCTGAAAGAATTCAAAGATTGCTTTGCATGTGACTACAACGAGATGCTTGGACTAGATATAAGTTTGGTCGAATTGAAGTTGTCAATAATAGAAGGAAAGAAACCAGTAAAGCAGACTCCCAGGCGCTTCGCACCAGACATTCTGTCGAAAATAAAAGAAGAGGTCGAAAGATTTTTGAAGTGCAAATTCATTCGTACAGCTAGGTATGTCGATTGGATTGCAAATATAGTTCATATAATTAAGAAAAATGGCAAACTAAGAGTATGTATTGATTTTCGAGACTTAAATTCAGCTACCCCAAAGGATGAATATCCTATGCCAGTAGCAGAAATGCTTATAGATTCGGCTGCAGACAATGAGTACTTAAGTATGTTAGACGGATACTCTGGCTATAATCAAATCTTTATTTCCGAAGAAGATGTTCCTAAAATGACATTTTGTTGTCCCAAAGCAATATGAACTTACGAATGGGTAGTAATGCCCTTTGGTTTAAAAAATACTGGAGCGACTTATCAACGAGCTATGAATTCGATTTTTCATGATTGTATTGAAACTTTCATGCAATGTTATATTGATGATATTGTAATTAAGTCTGTTTCAGGAAAAAACCATATAGACCATCTTCGACAATCCTTTGAACGGATGAGGAAGTTTGGTTTAAAGATGAATACCCTTAAATGTGTTGTTGGTGTGCAGGTGGGTGATTTTTTAGGTTTTGTGGTCCACAACAAAGGGATCGAAATAAACGAAAACAGAGCCAAAGCCATAATGGAAGCGAAAACCCCATCAACAAAAAAGGAGTTGCAGTCTCTGCTAGGGGAAATCAACTTTCTTAGAAGGTTCATCTCCAACCTTAGTGGAAAAACACAGGCTTTCTCACCTCTACTTCGACTAAAGAAGGAAGACTTTGCATGGGGGCAAGAACAACAAGCTGCTTTCGACAAGATTAAAGAATATTTGTCTACTCCTCCAATTTTAATGTCTCCTTGTAGAAAGAGAAGTATGAGGTTATACATTTCGGCATCAGATAAGACACTAGGAAGTATGTTATGTCAAGATGATGAAAATGGTGTCGAAAGGGCCATTTATTATCTCAGCAGGGTCTTAAACGATGCCAAAACTAGATATAGTGTTATAGAAAAATTATGTTTATGTGTATATTTTTCTTGTATGAAATTAAAACGCTATATAAAGCCATTTGATGTGTATATTTCTTCTCATTTCGATGTAATAAAGCATATGTTATCTAAATCTATTTTACATAGTCGAATTGGGAGATGGGTGTTGGCATTGACTGAATATTCTTTAAAATATTTGCACTTAAAGGTTGTTAAGGGACAAGTGGTTGCTAACTTCATAGCCGACCACTCAATAAATGAAAATGAGGTAGAGTATGTCGAATTAGAACTATGGAAATTGTATTTCGATGGTTCCAGTCATAAGAATGAAACTTGTGTTTGGATACTAATTATTTCTCCTAACAAAATTCCAACAAAATTCAAGTACAAATTCGAAGGTTTATGTTCAAATAACGAAGCAGAATACAAGGCTTTGATTGTTGGACTTGAAATATTGTTGGAATTGGGGGCAACAAGAGTCGAAATAATGGGTGACTCTGAGTTAGTGGTGAAGCAATTGACTAAAGAATATAAATGTGTAAAAGAAAATTTTATCATGTACTTCGTAATAGCTAATAGGCTTCTTAAAAGATTCAACGATGTGACCATCAGACATATTCCCAGGATGGAAAACCAAAAGGAAAATGATATTGCTCAACTTACACCTGGGTATAAAGTGTCAAGAGAAAATTTAGAAAAGGCTATTGAAGTAAGCGGAAGGGTTATATCTACTAAGTTGTCCCTAGAAGATTTGGAGACAATAAACTTAGGATATGGTGATGAAGAAAATTTTGAAATATTCAGTGTAGATGATTCAAGGTTTGAAGATTGGAGAAAACCCATAAGGATTATCTACAAGACCCAAATCAGAAAGTCGAAAGAAAGGTAAAGTACAAAGCTTTAAGTTATGTACTTTTTGGAAATGAACTGTTTTAAAAGACTTTAGAGGGAGTTTTGCTGAAATGCTTAGGCGAAGATGAGGCTTACATATCTCTGTCGAACGTGCACAGTGAAACATGTGGCGCATATCAAACAGGCCATAAAATGAGATGGTTACTATTTCGACAAGGAATGTATTGGGCAACGATGTTGAAAGACTGTGTCGATTTTAAGAAAGGTTGTTAGGAATGCCAAGTGCATGCAGGTATATCGTATGTTCCTGCAAATGAGTTTCATTCGATTATAAAGCCTTGGACTTTCAGAGGTTGGGCATTGAATTTAACTGGCAAAATTCAACCAGCCTCTTCAAAAGGGCAGAAGTACATTCTGGTTAGAATAGACTATTTCACCAAATGGATTGAAGTTATACCTCTCGTGAATATGAATCAAGAAACAGTCATAGAATTCATTCGAAAACACATAATTTATAGATTTGGGATACCAGAGACAATAACAACAGATCAAGGATTTGTGTTCACCGGAAAAAATATGCAAATGTTTGCAAAAGAAATAGGATTTAAACTCCTTACTTCGACGCCTTACTATGCTCAGGCGAATGGAAAATTCGAAGCAGCAAACAAGGTGGTAATAAATTTGATCAAGAAGCATGTGGGGTAAAAACCCGGAAATTGGCATAAAACTTTAGATTAAATTATGTGGGCTTATCGAACGTCTCCTAAAGAAGCAACAAATTCTACTCCATTCAGATTGACCTATGGGCACGATGCAGTCTTACCGGTCGAAATTTACTTACAGTCGATTCAAGTTCAAAGACATCACGAAATTCCATCAAACACGTATTGGAGCATGATGATGGACGAATTGGTTGATTTAGATGAAGAAAGATTACGTGCGCTTGATTTGTTGAAAAGAAAAAAAGAGAGAGTCAAAAGTTTTTACAATAAGAAAATAAACTCTAAGACCTTTTTAATTGGTGATCTTGTTTGGAAACTGATTCTTCCCATGGATCAAAAAGATAGATTAATGGGAAAATGGTCTCCCAAGTGGGAAGGACCTTTCCTGATTTTGAATTTTTTTTCAAATGGCGCATACGAAATCGAAGAAATAGAAAAAGATAAGAGAATATTGAAGATAAATGGGATGTATTTGAAAAGATACAAACCAATATTGCAAGAAATTAAAATTACCATAGATTAATTGTAATATGATATAAAAAGATGATGTACTTTGCCAAAACAAATGACATCAACGTCATTACAAATAAACTTCAAAAGCTACAAAAATAATAATAAACTATTCCTATTACAACTCAATATTGGCAAAAGACTTCTTCAACTCGTCGAATTTCTTTTTCTGAATCTGGAGTCGACGGTCACAAAAGCTTCTATTAGTGGAAAGGCTTTCGATCTCTTGGCTGAGTTTCTGAGCCCTTTCAGCATGGTGAATACCCACCTTCAATTCTTCGTCGATCTCGTCTTGCTGGGGTTGTTGAATGGCTTCCTTACAATCTTTCTCTTGGGAGATATTCTTTTGAAGTACATCTATCTGTTTCTCCCATTTTTGGATATTGTCGTCGCATTCGGCAACTTCCTTTTTGTAAGTTTCAGAAAGTTGTTCCAACTCTAAAACTTTGTTGGTCAAAGCAACTACAACATCCCAGTCAGCAAGTTGTGTCTCATATTTCTTAGAGATTTGTTTTAAGAAGTCTTTTTGACGATCCAGGTCTGCGCTCAACGAGTCTATTAGGGTAGTCAGATCCATCACAAGAATGCTTACTTCAGCAAAAGTCTCCAAGACATTTACTTGCTTCAGGATTTTCTTTAAGTCGAAGCAGGCAGTTGTATTTTCTTCCAAAACTTTAAACAAGTCCATATCAATGATTTTCGCTTTGATCTCAGCCATTGTAGCATCAATGGATTTCATACTAGATGTAGCCCTAGAAGTGGTCGAACTACTTGTCTTGGAAGGTATGGCCAGCACTGAGCATAGCCTTTAAATATTCTAAAGGTTTCTACACCTTGAGGCTCTAAATCTCTTTGCAAGAAAGACTAGTCAAACCAGTCGACAATGAACTTTCTTTTGTGGGGTTAGGGGTTGGCTAAATACTCTATCCTAGAGTTAACCCGACATCTTTCTTTTCCGTTTCATCATCATTACTAGCAGTTTCTCCCTTTTTGTCATTCTCATCTTCGGCCTCAACATCAACATGGAATTTGTCATTTTTGTTGAGTGCGTCTGATCCAGGAGGATGGGGAGAATTATCATCAGAAGGTTGAGGGGTGTCAGGAGACTGTTCCTTTTGTACTGTTGATTCTATTGTCAAATTTTTTGGAGAAGTGTGTGTTAGGCTGTCAACTTTGTGAACATGATTACTCTTGGGCTTTAGCACTTCTTCCTCTAGGGGGTTCCCTTCAACATCAACCTGATAATGACTTCAAATTAGAAATTAAAACAAAAATAATAAGAAGTAAATATAAGTGGTCGAAGTAAAGATTTACCTGAGGAATCTCATTATTAAAACTGGAATTTCCACTCTATGTGTCCTTCACCTGAACCTTCACAGCTGGATTATTTGGGGGAGTGACCTTGGTTGATTTAATTGTAGATTTTTATGAAGAAGTCTTGGTGACTTTATTCTTTTTTGGGGGTTGGTGTTGTACCCAAAATTTTCACTCCCATATTCAAGACAATGTGTCTAAAGAGGTCTCATAGTAGTCACAAGATTCACAATTGCTCAAAAGGATTCAAGCTTTCATCAGACAGAGCCTCCCCCTAAGCAATGGATCTGAAACTAGGGTTTTGTGTTTCCCAAAGTAAAATGGACTTCCAAATCCTCAAGTGTACTTCATGGTGTCCCACATACTTTAGAGAATCTTCATGTCATGTTTCAAGGCTTTCCCTACAAGTTTGATCAGTCAGATGCTCAGAATATCAAAAATCAGTTAACTTAGTCAACAAGTCAATTGTGGTCAACATAAAGTCAAACTTCAAGATTTTTGTTCAACACTAAGATTATGAGGTGAAATTTATAATTTGATCAAGGTTTGATCATGATTCATCAAGGAAACCTCAGAATCATCAAGAATCAGGAGTTACTAAATTAGGGTTTGTGTAGGAAAAGTCAACTGTACTTTGACCAACCATAAATTTCACATACTTCATCAAAAATTTCCCATCCAAAGCTCATTTTTAAGAAAATTCAATTCCCTACAACTTTGTGTCTCACAAGCCAAGACCAAAAATGCTTCATTTGAGAGTTATGAACCAAAACATTACAGGTCCTTTTAAAAGTCAACAAAAAGTCAACTTTTTCAAAAGCTCATAACTTAAAAATGGAAAATGAAATGGACATGGTACCAAAAAGAGAAGTTAGAGGACACTCTAAGCTTTCTAAAAGTCCTAGAACGCATTCATAGGATAAAAATTGAGGGAGTTATACATTGTTGAAGTTGGGCAATTTTGAGGAGGTGTATGAAGCAAAAAAGGCCAAAACTCAAATTTTCTTCAAATGGGCCCATAATATTTCAACCCAAACTCAATCCTAAGACTATTCATGACCCATTAATCATATTTTCTGATTTTTATTATTTATTTGATATTATATTGAATTTTAATCATTTAATTCAAATTTTATTGAAATAAATCATAAAAAAATCATATATTTGATTCCAAAGTTATTTTGGGATCAAATATTTGATGATTATATTGATTGATCACATCCAATTCCGTGCAAGACTAAAAAAGGATGATTTTATATAAATTTTGGACAAATTTGGCAACTTGATTTCTTCACATCCAAGCAACCACAAATCCATCATAAAAAAGCCCAAATTTTGACCTAGTTGCATCATCTATAAATGCATAACAAGTACACAATGCAAGGACATGAAAATTCTTACACCAAAACCCCCTATAAAAATTTCAAAAAAATACTTCATAGCAAGTTTTCAGTCTCTTTCTTCATCCAATCATCATCAATAAACTTCCAGGAGGCCAGCCTATGAACACATGCCGCCTCTTACTTTTTCTTGATCTCAAATCTTTTGTTTCATAACATTTTACTACATTTTCTTTTCATAATATTATTTATAATCATGTATTGATGCTTTTTGATCGTTTGTTTTTGAGTTATGATGCAGGTTTCGAATAACACCAATGTTAGGGCACCATGGAGAACTAAATTGTTTGTTAATCTGCTGTAATCCATTTTCGCTGATACTTTGAAGGCTGCAATAGTGATAAGAATTTCAGTCTGACAGGTAAGTCAAGTAAGTGCTAATGTTTCAATTTACTCTGAATTATTTTCTATTTTATTTGATTTATTTTCTATTTCCATGTTTTCAAGAATATCTGGAAAAAATCGTGCGCTCTTTATTTGATTTTATTATATTTTTAGCATCGTTTTAATATTTTTAGACTTTATTTTAATCGCTTTTCTTATTTTTCATTATTTTAAAATCTGCAGTGATTTTATATGACTCTGTTTATTTATTTATTTATTTTATTCTTCTAATAGCATGATAAAAAAACATATCCTTCTCTCATCTTAAAGACTCAAAGACTCAATATTCTTCCGATCTTTTCGTTTCGATTATTTTATGGTTTCTAAAGATAATGTAACTGCTAAAGCCCTGTAATAGTTTTAGATTTTATTTTCCGCACTTTACATTTTCTGTCAGGTTTTATTTATGTATCTCTCCCAAATCCATGTAATAGTTTAGGGTTTTTATTTTCTGCAAAATAATTAAACTGCGTGGTTAGTAAACCTAGGGTGTGATAAGAATGTATGCTGAATTAATTGGACTTAGCCCATTAAATATCCAAGATAAATATCTGAAACTAAAATTCACACACGTAAGTCGATCATTATACGATCGCCATCTGCACCCCCTTAGGGTTTCTCCTCTTGGTTTCCTTTAAATATGGTCAAGTCCCTCGAACGTGGGGGTATCTTAGTAAAGTTGCCTACAAACAAAATCATCAAGTCCCTTCAGATAAAAGATCATAGTCCCTTTGAGTTGCCTACAAACAAATGATCTTATACCTCGATGACCCTACAAAAATGATTATCGTCCCTTCGAATTAGTTTGTTACCCCTACAAGGTTGCCTTCTATGACCATACGATGACCCTACGCCCGTCCCTTTAAACATCCAAGGTAAAGACTACTTACTCACTAATAGTAAGGACAGTCTTATCCCTAAAGGAAATAAATAACAAGAAAGACCTTACAAACTTAGGGTAAGTAGTTCTTAAGTACTTGCTCAATTCTTTTCAAAACACTCTTTACACCCCACTTTTCAAAATACTTTCAAACTAAACACTTTGTACACATCCATACAAGGATCATTGCAAAGTTAAAGACTTATGAAAATATTTTTTAATCACACACTACACAATTTTTCAAACAAAGTAAAGTGAGCTAAGTAGTTAAGAGCCCATGGGTAACCATGGATAGAAAGAGTGTTAACACCTTCCCTTTGTATAACTTACCCCCCAAACTCAAATCTCTTAAAGGTCTTTCCTGTTCTTTTATTCCTTTTATTTATTGGATAAAATAAAAGTCAGTGGCGACTCTTGCTATCCGCAACATAGTTTTTGGAAACAAAAACGCCCAAGTCAGTTGTCCCACCGTGTTACAGTTGGCTTTGTTCTGGAGATTCATCACCAGATTCTTCACTGGGAACTTTTTCTTCTTGTTTCTTCCTTTTGGGGGCAAGTGGTGGTTTTCGACTAACATGGAATAGAAAATAAAAAGTTGATTAGTTTCTAGAAGAATGAAGAAAAGCTAGTATAGAAAGAGAAGGTTATACTTTTGTTACAATCTTCCTGACATTGCTTGTTGGATCTTCATCTATCTTTTCAAATGTATATTCGACATCAACTTTCTTGGCAGGAAATCTTATGGCTAAGAACAGAGAAGAAAGTCAGAGATGAGTACAATAAGCATATAAAATAAACTTAGAATGGAAAAATAAATAAAAATATATATTTCGTTAACACCTTCAAGAATGGGAGTTTCCACGCGAACATGTTCTATTCTAATATGAAGGTGTCCTCTGAAATTTTCCAAAATGAACTTAGTTGGAACCACACGCTCAACAAGCTTTTTATAATGTTGTCGAAGAAGTTTCAAAGAATCCCCACAAACGAACCAATCTGGAAATGGAGGGCTCAACGCCACACCAAATTCAGCAGAAGGTATAAGGGGAACTTTGGTGGATAAAGGTTGAAAGCCAATTCATATCGTTGTTCTAGACGAACATATGAAGGCAGTTTCAACTTTTCCAGTTTTTCTGTAAACTTATAGTTTAAAGTTACTAATTCTTCGCTTATGGTTCGACTAAGTTCATCTGGCCTATAGATGGTTTCAAAATAATTTTGAAATTTTTGTACTTCTTTGATGTGTCTTTCAGTACCTTTCTTGGTTCTGTCCTACACAAGAGCAAACACATTTATTAATTGAGTGTTGAATGTTGTCACGTCGAAAAATTTGGTGAGGTAGTAATCCTTCCACCAAACATCAAATTCATGGGTATAGAGGAAATATGGTCGAAATACCGTTGGTCGAATCTCAAGGGAGACATCAACATTTTTCTTTGATAATTCTATGCTTTGTTCCTCAGTATGGAAGGAGTTATAGAATATGAAGGAGCCTTTTTTGGGGAAAATGGATCTCAGTTTCAGTTGAACAAGGCCAAACTGTCGAGTAACGAGGTTAAGTTGATAGACAATCAATGCAACCTTTGTTTTGGTAACATTATGATGAGAAGTGAGAAGCCTAGGTGTCAAAAGTGATTCCCAAACGTCGAGGAATTCATCTTCGTCTTTCTGCATCTAGAAAGGGAGTTGTTTGGTGAACCACTCAGGTGCAACTACCCTGTTGGCAAAGGGTGCCTTGGAGGAAGTGAAGTTGTACCTTTCGGTAAACATCATAACATAGCTGGTAAAAGATTGTCGAAGACTAAGCCCTTCGTCAGTTGGTGTCAGTTGTACTAACCTAGGAAATTCGACAACCCTGTTATTCACTCCTTCCTCATCTACCTCATTCTTGACAGGAATGGAAGCTTCAAAGGTGGCATTGAACCACAGTTGCAAAAGTCAGAGTGGTCCTGATATGCTAAGATTTCCCTTGTCCGTTACAGTTTTTAAGAAACCAACGCTCTCACTCAAGGATTCATAAAGATTTGCCACAATCATCTCATTAAGGCACTGTTTGGTCCCATTGTGAAGTTGTTTGGCTATGGTAATGTAGCATTTGGCCACATGAAGGGATCGAGAATAGAATATGAATTTCGACAACCATAGGGGTCAGAAAAGCTATGTGTTCTTTCTCAGAAACCTCAACAATTTTCTTGTCATGTTAGTGAGCAATGAACAATGAGTAGTAGGCTTTACTGGTGTCGAATTCTATGAAGTCATGGTTCAAAGTGGTGGGATCATAATCTACTCCTAAAGGACTAAGCCCAGCAATGGCAGCTATGTCAAAAAGGGTGGGAGTGACCATTCTACATGGAAGATGGAAGTTGTTGTAGGTGATATCCTAGAAAAATAAACCATATTAGGGCAATAATTGGGTCCTACTTTCGACATTTGTATTAAATCGAAAATCCCCATTTCTTTCTAGAATGTTGTTTGATCCACGTGTCGCGCGCGGATCAAAAACGAGTTCTTTTGAAAATATAGTTAACAGTAACGACAACTCGAGTATCGTTCTCAAGGATTCTTGTATTGTTATTAATCGAAGGTAATCGAATTTGGGGGAGTTTGTTTTAAGGTCGATAAAAAAATAGAACAATTAAGCGATTAAAATAAGTGATTATGCAATTAAGCTAAACGATTTATCTACTGTTTCAGTTTCCCAACTTATCAACGATTCACATAATTTTCATGTCCTAAGCGGATTCTAATCCTTTTTCGATAATAGTACCAATTAACAAGCGTAAAAGATCCTATAAGACCTATATTCCTAAATTCCGAATTAAGCAAACGGATTAAATCTTCTGTGAATTAAGCAAACACGAAAATTTCGCGGATAAAGCGAACGCGATAAAGTAAAAGAATGATAGGTGCAATCGAAATTAATCAATATTATTCTATATAATTGAATAAAGCAGACAAAGTATATAGCATAATATTAAAAGGGAAAAACAATTGATTGAAAATTATAAAACCTCAAGGTTGCGGTGGAAACCGATTACAGTAGATGAATCTTGGTGATTAGTTTTCCATGATTTGTCTCTTCGAAAGTAAAGAATAAAATCGTAAAAAGTGTTTCAAAGAGCAGATGCGGCTGCTAGGTTAAATAGAAAAACCTAAATGACCCGTTTACAACCCAACTGGGTCACATACATAACAAAGGCCCAATTCTAAATGACCCGAAACTAAATAAAACTAATGCAGCAGCTTCAAAAAAAATTCTGGAAAATATGACTCCGAATCTGACTTCGACTCCAAAACGAAAGTTGTACCTCTCTCTCTTAGCTTTCCATCGTCTGGTAGAACGCCTCAATCAGATTCCTAGAACTTCGGTTATGATCATTTCCGTAAAAGCTATTAAAGCAGAAAATTAAGTACGAAAATTAAATTAAGCCAAAAATAAAGTAAATTAGAAAAACAAATTAAAATATAAAAATAAACAAATAAAACTAAAGAAATGCCTAAGTGCAATCATGTAGGAATGTGCACCAAAATGCACTGATCAAATTCTCCCACACTTGAACTTTTGCACTCCGAGCAAAAAAATAAACTCAAGACTCAAGAAACACAACTGTCGCTCCCGGGATTTTCATCCTAGTACAAACGCGAAAGTGACGCGGAAAAGGTTAGAGTCGCCAGCCAGACATTTTTATCCCAAAGGAGTGGGAAAGGTAATGTTGCACAAACCTAAGGAAGAAGGAAAAGGACGAGGCCTTGCGAACCAAAGATCTGGGTCCGGAAGTCGGTTACGAATTGAGAAGATATTAGCACCCCAATCCGTCCGTCGTACCCGACGGGATCCACGCTTAAAAGTCTGTTTTCAAAGGGTGAGAAATAATATGCTGTTCAAATGAAAGAATGGCTATCTGGAATAGAAATGAAATGAGAAAAGAAATGGAATTAACAAATGGGAATAAAGGGGGAAAATGTAGGGAAAAAGAAAGATTGTGCTCGAATGAGCCCTACCCCACTGCCTACGTACCTCATTGGGATAAATGAGGATCAGAGACGCCGTAATTCGTCTAACTAAGGCTGAAACTCGTTTGTGATTTTTAGGATGACATTGCCATAGCTCTAGCTCAGGTGTTACTGGCTCTGACTCGAGGATGTTTACCGTGTCGCTGTTTGAACTGTCGAGACAAGTCATGTTCGTCCGCAAAGAGTATGAGATGAGAAGAGAAGACGTGACTTCTTGGTTTGTTGTCTTTTATAAGAAGTGTTTTGAGATTGTATTTATTGTATGTACAACACTAAAGACTATGACACAGGAGCAAATACTTTCCAAGATCGCCCCCAATAGAACGTTTGTAAAGCATCCTAGAAGAGTGAAGGAGACATCCACTAGTCATTTCCCGTATAGCTTAAGGCTCGTGGCGCATTGTACACCTTTTCTTTTATTAGGTGTTTTGATTTTTCTTAAAGATGAGAAGTGAGACTCAAGTTATCAAAGGAAAAACTTCTAAGGGAAACTAGACTTACCATAAGTTAGTTGAATTCATGGATGACCTATGGTTAGTGAGGTTTGAAAGAATAAACTCTACCTAAAGATATTAAACTAGAGAATTCAAATACAACAAGTTAATGGTGAACAATATGGTCCTCATAAGTCATGGTGGGTAAAAACGTGTATGAAACATAAATGGGATGAAACGATGGATCGGGTGGGTCGATTGCGTGGTGCTAAGACGCACGACTTATGGTGTGCAACATACAAGGCTTGCGTTTGGTTGAATGGAGTGGAACGATGGTAATCGAGGAATCCTAAAGTCACATACAACTTTATTTATTTTTTTGAAAATTTACTCGACGTTGGATCGAGTCTTATTTATTTCATTTTTTGAGATTTTGTTTTCTATCGATTCATTTTATCTTTTCTACCCTAATTATAGAAACTATAAAAACATACAAGTATTACATCACAAAGTACAAAATACAAAACATAATCGAGGTGTAACACATATCCAAATCCATTAGTAAATCCTCGGAAAATACCTTGCATAAGAAGAAAAATAGTTAGTGAATGACATGAATCATGAATATGCATAATATGGTGGAAATGAATTGAAATGACAAAAATATCAAAAGTCATGGAAAAAATTGTGAAATTAATTCCCTAGGGTCTCTAACCTGATCATATTATTGTATTAAAAAATCTCTTAAAAATTCTAATCCTAACTATGCCAAATGATCACCTAAATCTATATAAGGTTCAACCACAAACTTGTACAAATCACACTACCAAAACAGTGGATAAAATTCCCTAAAAAATACACCAAAAATATTCCAGGTACTTTAATTTGTCTCCTAATCATAGCAAAAAGAATGGGCAAAAAATGATATGGAAAGTGGCAGGAATAAATTGTACAAATTTATGTATCCATGAGGAAATTCAATCTAAAAACAATTAAATGAAAAACCGAAATTAAATTGGAAAATGCAAAAATTCAGAAAGTAAAAATGTGTAAAGTTTCTAAATTTAATTAAAAGCTATCATAATTTTTGTGAAATTTTATTGAGCTTTTTTAACATTTTTTATGAATTAATCTTGAAACTACATAAAATAGAATTTAAATAAATATGAAATAGAAGAGGGGGTGATGGAAAGAAATATTTTTAGTTAAAAAGACATATGGGCTTCGTTGAGGGGTACGAATAGCAATATATTAGGCCCACATGCGCTGGGTCTTAGAGGTGCATGGTAATTGCAGTGTGATGGCGTGCATGAGAATGAGATCCAGTGGTCCAACCGGACGGTGACACGAGTCACCGCCGGATTGGACCTGACACCAACACAATCCTATCCAGAAATTTGGGGCGGTGGATTTAATTGATCTTAATGCATTTTTATGGCAGATTAATAACATTTATGATGGATTAAGATCTTAAATTTTCCAATTATAACATTCCTTGAAATCCTTATTAATTTAAAAAAAAAACTAAACCAAAGAAAATACATACAAAGCAAAGAACGCCTGAAAACGCAAAAGGGGAAAATGAGAAACCCTAAGTTTCATCCCTTGCGCCGCCACTACCCCTCTGGTCTTCCACGGCGCCTCCTCCATCAAAATCCAACTTAATTCTTCACCCTCTCCACAAATCCTTCTTTTGTTTTTCACGATCCTTACTCAAACTAACGAATTGAAGCAAAACCTGCTTAAACCCTAAAAGTGAAGGGCCTCAATCGAACAATAATGGAGCGCGGTCTCGAAGCACGTCGTCGCGGCCATGATTCAAAAATTGACGTTCTCGCACCCAACAGATCGAATAAATGTTAGAGACAAGTGAGCTTACCGGCGAAAACGGAAATGACGACGTCCAACCCTTGGTAACGATTGAACTCAACGTTCTAGTACTTCCGCTTTCGTTCCCGCTTTGTACCTTCCAAGTTGTTTTCGCAATGGAGATGAAGACGCCGTTTTATTGTGCGAGGAAGACGAAGAGACCATGCTCCTTGCTCGGACGGGATTGTGTCTTCAAAGCAACGACCTTAACACAGAGTTTGCCACGACGATTGATGATGAAGGATTAATCTCCGGTATAGACGCCTTCCGATTTTTCATTGCAAATGCTTGTTCTTCCCTATGCTTCTTCTTATGAGTCAAAGCTGATCTTGTTGACGTTTTTATTGAATATGCAGGTAGAAAAAATTGGTTGGAGCTCGTCAAAGATTGAGAATAGAAGCCTGACGGTTGATGAATTTTCGATGATGCTTCGGCCTCCCTGTTTATAGAATATGATGATTAGCGGTGATTAGAAGATGGTGATTGGCTAATAATGCAGCAACGATGAGTGATTCCAGAGACTGCAGTCTATTTCCGAGTTTTTTCCTCATCGTCGGCCAAGAAACGGAGGCACCGCCATGATTTCAGGTATGAATCAACCCTGTCCTCGACCTGATACCTTAATCTTCTTCTAATCTCAGCTATGGATTTGAATTAGTTGTTTTTCTTGTGTTGTTGTCAGTTCTTGATGCAAGTTGTTTGTGAAGATGATGATGGAGGTTTTGTGATTGCAAGTTGTCGTTGGATGAAGTGGATGAAGGATGGGCGAAATTGTGCGTGAAGAGGAATGGTGTTTGAAGGTGGGTGAATCGCAAGAGGTGAATGTTGAAGTGATGAAGAAAAAAACTGCATAATGAGTTATGAAGAATGAAGAAGGTATTACATCCATATTTAATTGTAGTTTTGTTCTTGTTCTGTTTTGCGATTACACTTCTTCTTCTTTCTGTGGCTATGAATTTTTGTGGTTGTCTTGTTGAATCGAATGATGATTGAATTGCTTGTTGTAGGTTATTATTGTGATGGGCGATTTGCAGATTGATGAAGGTGTGATGAAGGTGTGATGAAGAGTGAAGGGATGCAGACAGTGAAGGTGATTGGAGAGGAACCCAAGAGAATGATGATGAAGAATGAGAAATCTGGTTGAATAAAGATAAAGGTGATGGAGATGGATCCGAAAAATGGGGGAGATTTAAGAGTTCAGAATGAAGAAGAAGAAGAATGAGGAATCGAAAGTTGAGAGAGGAGATGAAGATCAATCCAAAAGAATGAGCAGCCCCCTCTTGATTGTGTCCAGCTCCAGCTTTATAGAGGATTTTTCTCAGGTAAATTCTCTCTAGATCAGTTATGATTTCTGTTTGATTCTGTTAGAGTTTGTTACGATTTCGTAACTGATTTTTTGTTCCCAATGGTTTTTTTTGGTTTACCTCTTTTCCTCACTATTTTCTACTGTGACTTCTTTGTCTTTGCAGCCAAGGCGTTGAAGAAATGAGGTAAATGGATTTGGGGGATTTTTCTGAGTTCGGTGAGTCTGTGAAGAGGATGATCGAAGATCAGTTTTTTGTAACCGTAACTAACATGTATAACTGATTCTTGCCATAACTTTGTAACTGGATCTTTTTTTTTGTGAATCCTTCTTCTTTGATATAAACGTTGCGAGTTATCCTTGAAGAAATTCTTGCGTTTTCCTTCTTATTAATGCTGTCTTTTTTCGTAATAGAGCTTTGTCCATATTTCCCTGAATTTCTCTATGAATGTTTGCAAGCTTTTTATGAGGAATATGTAATGGTTTGTGCAGATTTTTCAAACAATTTATCAATCCAGCAACTGTAATGGCACATAAGTCACCTGAATTTCTGAACATAAAAATGCTCATAAATATTTAATATGACAAACAAATGCCTATAATAATCTGAAAATAGCTGCCCAACATTTCTACTTTAATTCCTGCAACTCAGGATATAGTCCCTTGCTAAAAAAAGTAGGCATCAAGATTATTGTCACAAGAGTACACATTGACTTCTTCTTCATACTCCGGTGTTTATAAACTTCCGGAACCATATAGCGATAGCTCCTAGTTTCAGCAATCATCTTGTATATATCATGAGAACTTCGGACAATGATGAGTATAATCAATCTAAAATCTCCAAATATCATGAGAGCTCCGGACAATGATAAGTATAATCAATCTAAAATCTCCAAATTTTAAATGATCGACACTAGAATTGACCAAAAAAGCATTTCTTGGCTTTAGGTCCCTATGAATAATAACATTTTCTCCATTGCGAAGATAGGCTATTCCCCGGGAACTATCCATGGAAAAGTGAATTGCGGTTGCAGGATCGAGTGAACATTTATCTTTGTTGTTTCCTGAATTCATCCATTAATTCATTTCACAAAAGATTCAAGATTTTTTTTAGAGAAATTGTTCCAAGTGCCAGTCATTCTTTTTAACGAAATGCGAACGTTGAGCGCTCTGTATTTACTATTATTATTTTTGCTTTTCGCTTGGGGGTGTGTTATGATTGACACATGGATGAACGAATGGTCGGATAATCAGATGCACCAATGAATTTTAACATGACTTTTAGGTAGGGACTTGTATGGATATTTTGAATAAACTTGGATGATGCCAAAACCATGAGTTCTCCATGCTTAACTTAAATCACATTCTCCATGTACTCCTAGAATAACTACTCCTATTTGTAGATGAATCCAATCACTTCCATGTCTCAGGAACTCAACGAAAATACGTGATTACGAACGTTGTGACCTGATGGAACTGCAAATGAATATATATTAATTATGAGGGCAAATTTTGGGGTGTTACAGCTGCCCCTATTCAATCTCTGTAGAACTGAATGGATGATAACAATTGCTTTCAGACATTTGAGGTATGCAGGGATTGAATACCAGAAACAACCAGAAAATTTGCACTCTGCGGTAGAAGAACAGGAAGGAAAACTCAACCAAATGAACTCTGCTTGGAGATAATTATGATGTGAAGAATAGTAAACGTGGGATGCCTTTTGAGTGATGTCATATGGCTACTGACTTGCCATGTTGTGAGTGAACTTTGATAGGCTGCAACAATGCCTTAATAGTGTATTATTGGATGGAGTTAGACGACTAACGACCTGCCACGCTGTGGGTGGACTTTGATCAGCTTGCGATAGAATTTTAAGATACTTTGCCACCCTGAGGATGGACTTTTGCCAATCTACGGTTGGACTTCACTATACGATCTGCCACGCTGCGGGTGGACTTCTGGATGATTTGCCACACTGCGGGTGACTTTCGATTTCTTGCCATACTACGAGGCTACTGCTCACTACGGGAGACTTTTGCTCACTACGGGAGACTTTAGAAACTTGCCACACTGCGGGTGGACTTTTGCTCACTACGGGAGACTTTTGCTCACTACGGGAGGCTTTTGCCCACTGCGGGGGACTTTAGAGATTTGCCACACTGCGGGTGGACTTTTGCTCACTACGGGAGACTTTTGCTCACTACGGGAGGCTTTTGCCCACTGCGGGGGATTTTAGAGATTTGTCACACTGCGAGTGGACTTTTGCTCACTACGGGAGACTTTTGCTCACTACGGGAGGCTTTTGCTCACTACGAGAGACTTTAGAAACTTGCCACACTGCGGGTGGACTTTTGCTCACTACGGGAGACTTTTGCTCACTACGGGAGGCTTTTGCCCACTGCGGGGGACTTTAGAGATTTTCCACACTGCGGGTGGACTTTTGCTCACTACGGGAGACTTTTGCTCACTACGGGAGGCTTTTGCCCACTGCGGGGGACTTTAGAGATTTGCCATACTACGGGTGGACTTTTGCTCACTACGGGAGACTTTTGCTCACTACGGGAGGCTTTTGCTCACTACGGGAGACTTCTGCTCACTACGGGAGACTTCGATTTCTTGCCACACTACGGGGGTTGCTGCTCGCTACGGGAGACTTTGAGAATTCGCCACCCGAAGGATGGACTTTGGTCAGTCTGCGGCTGGACTTTGAATGAACTGCCACGATGCGGGTGGACTTGGGATAAGTTGCCACGCTGCGGGTGGACTTTAGAAATTTTCCACACTACGGGTGGACTTTAGAGATTTGCCACACTGCGGGTGGACTTTAGAGATTTGCCACACTGCGGGTGGACTTTTGAAAATTGCCACCCGAAGATGGACTTTGGTCAGTCTATGGCTGGGCTTTGAAATCTGCCACCCGAAGATGGACTTTGGCCAGTCTGTGGCTGGGCTTTGCATATGTTGAATTGTATGGCATGTTGCCCCATGACACTGGGGATGTTATGTCTTGCGTATTGTTAATGAACTGGTGTGAATGTAAAAGAAATTCCTAATGCGGAAGTGATAAGTCTCTGCTAACTCTGTGGGGAAACACAATGATCGCGTATTTGATCCCAAGAAGTCCTGTAGGGATAACATCTCTGTTGGAGAAGAGCGTGAATAATTCATTTGTCCCGAATTACCACCTTTGCCAAAAATAAATTGGACTTTAGATTTGAGGGCCGTGCCTAGGAATACTTCGATTATTGGGGATTATCCACTCTTTATGGATCTGCTGGGGAGGAGAATGATTTATCTGAAATATTCTAGGGGAATAGGAATCGCCTTAGATCTGATGAGGAACCAAGATTAAGGAAACCAAATGAAGGAAAAACTTCTGACTTTAGTGAGGATAACTTCCATTTGCCTGTTGGAGATGACAACACCGAGACACATCCTGCTGAGGAGGGAAGATTTCAGGTTGTCTCGTACTAGGGATCAGTTGCTTCCGTATGGATTTTACCTCAAGAGGATTTTACAAAAGACTTGGCGTCTTTAAACTCTTAGGTATCATAACGACTGCATGAACTAGCGTAACAACCTTGATGGGGAGGTAACCATTGCCAATGCGG
Organism: Lathyrus aphaca; assembly: GCA_963966055.1. Lineage (NCBI taxonomy): Eukaryota > Viridiplantae > Streptophyta > Magnoliopsida > Fabales > Fabaceae > Lathyrus > Lathyrus aphaca. Next base: position 481,628,097 of record OZ014524.1, on the reverse strand, counting down.
ATGAGTTTGTATCTGTCAGAAGTGTTGAACGAGATAGTTGGCTTGACAAGTGACCACGGTATTCTAAACTCCGGGTAAATGCTTCCGATCGTCTATCTTCGGGAAAGAATGAACTCTCGTACTATTAGGGTGGCCTGCTGACCAGTGATATTTAGTGGTAATATTCAAGCCAGTTTTCAGCGTCTTTCGAGTCTATTTTTATTTTGTTTGTAGTGTCTCGTTCATGTTTTGCTTAAGTTTTCTCATTATTGCGTGCAAGTTGATATTTATCGTCTTTACTTTGTTTTTATCAGTGGAATGGGTTATGTGGTTGTTTCTTTGTGGTGTTTCAGGTAAATATGTAATTGGTGGTTCGAGGTGTCCGAAAGAGGGTCCGAGCTTTTAAAAACAGATAGAAAATGAGAGTTCAGAGACACAACACGGGTGCCAGTGTTGCACAACACGGCCCGTGTTGTAAAGACCAGAAGAAACAAAGAATTCAGCTCAGAAAATAAGAAGACAGGGGTGTGACACGGGCACCCGTGTTGTACAACACGGCCCGTGTCATGGCAACTGGGAAAGGATGTTTTTGGTTGCAATCCAGAGTCACAACACGGCCACCCGTGTTGCACAACACGGCCACCCGTGTTGCACAACACGGCCCGTGTTGTGAAGACCAGAGAGAATTTTATGTTTTGCTGCTTCGAGGGTATTCCGGACATTTCGCAGTGCTGTTTGAAGACTGATTTATATTTGCCCATGATGACTGTGAAGAAACACTTTTTGAAGGGGGGCTTTTTGGAGAGAACAAAGACGGGAGAAGAAAGATTGATCAAGAGCGGAAGCAATTGACGATCCGACGAATCCAACGTTAATTGTAATGCCTAAATTTGCTTACTCTGTTTTTATTTTCAGTTTGAACATGAGTGGCTAAACCCCACAATGCCAGGGGGTGTCCCTGATTTGCATTTTGTAATGACTTGTTGAATTCTTCAATTTGGTATTATGTTTTAGTTTCGTTTCTTTATTTTATCGCAACGTCCTTAATGCTTTATCGGTATTGGAAAATAAGATAATTGATCGTGGTTAGGATTTGGTCTGACCAACCATTCTAACCTTGTTGCATAATTTTATCGTAAAAAAATATTACTGAGGAATTGGGATATTTTTATATGAACCTTTTTATGTCAGAATTATTGCTTGATATTCTTCTATGACCTTTGAGGAATCATGGTCTATGAAGAATACCAAAGGTTTTTCTTTAAAGGAATTTTGGAAAAACATTGTAGGCTTAGGAAAGACGCGTTCTAAAGCACATCTCTAAAATTAAGGAACCTATGAGTCATTGCATTGCGAATCATACACCCTACCTGGCATTACTTTTATATAAGTGAAATTATTTGTTTTAAATTTACTTTCTATTCTGTTCAATTTCTTTAATTTAATCTCAAACCATGAGTTTTGTCCAATTTAAATTAATCACGAAGAACTTATTTTAATACGCAGTCCTTGTGATCGATATTTGGGGTTAATCCTTTCTATTACTACATCGGTAAAAATAGTACACTTGCTATTTTCCGGTCAAGTTTTTGGCGCCGTTGCCGGGGACTGCCAAAGAATTAAGTTGTTTGTGTTATATCAATTGGAATTTTGTTGCTCTGCGACTAAAATTTTACTTTACTCTCTGTATATCATTTTACTGTTATTGAAATTTTGTTTTCTAACTCGTGTCTAACTGTTTATGCGAGGTCAGGCCTCAGCTAAATTTTCTTTTGACACAGAACCAGAAAGAGCTTTGCACGAGAGACGCCGCAAGGCAAGAATTGATAGTCTGGCTAAGACTTGTTCAAGTGTCCCGTATCAGGAAACTGAGGACTATATTTCAGTTCACTCGGAGCACAGTGACTCTGATTCAAACAGAGAAACTGACCCTGAATTCAACGACATGGCAGGAAATCAACCTGCTCCAGAGAGGCTCTTAGGTGATTACGGAGGGGCAAATGCTCAACCTAACAGGATGACGATTGTTAATCAACCGGTGAATGTAGCACACTTCCAGTTACATCCATCTACTATCCGCCAGTTAGAGAGCAAGCCTTTCTCCGGGAGAATTAATGAGGATGCAAATAAGCATCTTCAGAGATTTCTTACTACTACCACTTCTTTGAAGATCGAAGGTCATTCAGAGGAGGCAAAACGACTGGTGATGTTTCCATTCACTCTTACTGACGATGCTGAAGAGTGGTTCTATTCTCTTCCCGCAGCTAGTATCACAACATGGCAAGAGATGGAAACAGCCTTCCTTAACGAATACTTTCCTGCTTCAGTGTTCATCCGGAAAAGATATGATATAGTCAATTTTAAACAAAAAGAGGGTGAATCACTCAGAGATGCTTATAAAAGATTCAAAAGGTGTTTGACTTCGTGTCCTACCCATAACATGGACGCAACAGAGCAAATGCAAAACTTTGTGAATGGGTTGAGACTCAAGACAAAGCAACTGATTGATACTGCTGCAGGTGGCTCAACAAACTTCTCAACAGCCACATGTATTAAAAGAATCATAGAAGCTATTGCTGCCAATGAACACCTTGAGTTATATGATCGCACCGTGAGTCAACCAGACGGGAAAATCGATCTTAAGCTAACAGAACAGGTTGTAAAAATGGAAGATCAAATTGCCGCAGAAGTTGAAAGAAGGTTAAAGAAGATGAATCTGGGAACTCACACAGTTGCTCAGGTTGAACCCGTTCAAGCGGTGATTTGCGAGATATGTTGTGGTCCACACTTTGCCATGCACTGTTTGGCAACTCAAGAGCAGGTTGAACAGATTAATATGTTGAGGCAAAACAATCCTTATGCCAACACATATAATCCGGGGTGGAAAAATCACCCAAATTTCTCTTGGAAAGATCATCAAGGGAACATCCAGAAACCGGTTCAAGGCCAACAACAGTACCAGCCCCAACAACAACCTTATCAGCCTCCAGTGTCAAGAAAAGCTGATTGGGAGATTACCATTGAAAAGATGGCAGCTCACAACTGTCAATTTCAAGAAGAAACTAGAAGTAATTTCAAGAACACTGGAGCATCTATAAAGAATCTTGAGGTGCAAATGAGCCAAATTGCTCAACACCTTGCTATCCCTAACGCTCCTGGGACTCTTCCTAGTGCTACTGTAACAAATCCTAGAGATAATCATAAAGTAAATGCAGTCACAACGCGAAGAGGTAAAGTTAGTGAAGAGGTTCAAGAAAATTCTGAAGTTGAAAATCAATTGATTGAGGTTGAGCTTGAAATCAAAGACAATGAAGAGGTTGACAACGACAAAGAAGTTACCCAAACACCGGTCATCAAAGAAAAAGCGGTTGAACCTAAACCGGTGGTCAAACTTCCGTATCCTACAAGAAACAAGAAGAAAGGGCAGCAAGAGAAGAAGTTTGAAAAATTTCTTGACTTGTTCAAAAAGCTGGAATTGAATATCCCATTGCTTGAAGCTCTTGAACAAATGCCCACTTATGCCAAGTTCATGAAAGATATAATTGCTAAGAAGAGGACTATGGGAGCTGAACCTATTATTCTAACCGAAACTTGTAGTGCTATTTTGCAGGGATTGAAGATTCCGGTGAAGAGAAAAGATAGAGGAGCTGTTACCATTCCATGCACTATTGGTGACCGATCGTTCAAGAGAGCTCTCATCGACTTGGGAGCGAGCATCAGTTTAATGCCTTTATCTATCTACAAAAAGTTAGGTATTGGTGTTGTACAAGACACTAGGATGACTCTCCAATTCGCGGACCATTCGGTGAAGCGACCTTATGGAGTTGTCCATGATGTATTGGTTAGGGTGGACAAATTTGTGTTCCCGGTTGACTTTGTGATCCTTGAAATGCCGGAAGATGAAGAAATTCCCTTGATTTTGGGAAGACCTTTTCTAGAAACCGGGAGAGTTATGATAGACATGGAAGGTGGAACGCTAACAATGAAGGTGTATGATGAAGAGTTAAAAATTGATGTTAGGAACACTTTAAAGCACAAAGATGATGTGGGCACTAGTAGCAACATACAAGTGTTAGACCAAATGGAAGCTAGTGAGCATTTAGAAAGTGTGTCCAAGTTACCTCTAGAGAAGGTGTTGAGTATGTCCATTTTTGAAGGTGATAAGGAAGTTGGAGATAAGGATATGGAAGTGGTTGCTATGCTGGAAGATCAACCTATCTTCAAAAGAAGTAGAATGCACCGGTGGGAAGAGTTGCGACAGCCTACAACAGTTGATGAAGGCAAAGAGAGACCAAAAATATCTGAATTGAAGCAACTTCCCGAGAATCTCAAATATGTCTTTCTTGACACGGAAGAAAAATGTCCCGCTATTATTAGCGCTAATTTGAAAGACATGCAAGAAGGCAAGTTAATTGAAGTTCTTAAAAAATTCAAGGGAGCTATTGGGTGGAAGATTGAAGACCTAAAGGGTATAAGTCCCACAGTGTGTATGCATAAAATTCTGATGGAAGAAGATCACAAACCGGTTGTACAACCTCAAAGGAGATTGAACCCGGTGATGAAGGAAGTTGTGCGAAAAGAAGTTGTTAAGCTATTGGATGCGGGATTGATTTACCCCATATCCGATAGTGCTTGGGTGAGTCCGGTTCATGTGGTGCCCAAAAAGGGGGGAACAACTGTTATAACAAATGAAAAAAATGAGTTGATTCCTACTAGAACCGTTACTGGGTGGAGAGTGTGCATCGATTATAGAAGATTGAATTTGGCTACGAGAAAGGACCATTTTCCGTTGCCATTCATTGACCAAATGTTGGAAAGACTAGCGGGACATGAGTACTATTGTTTTCTTGATGGATACTCCGGGTACAATCAAATCGCTGTTGCACCGGAAGACCAAGAGAAAACGGCGTTTACATGCCCTTATGGCATTTTTGCTTACAGAAGGATGCCATTTGGGCTATGTAATGCCCCCGCTACATTCCAAAGATGCATGACTTCCATTTTTGCGGATATGCTGGAAAAACACATGGAGGTGTTCATGGACGATTTTTCCGTGTTCGGATCCTCATTTGAGCATTGTTTATCTAACCTTTCACTTGTTTTGCAGCGATGTCAAGAAAGCAACTTAATATTGAACTGGGAAAAATGCCATTTCATGGTGAAAGAAGGCATTGTTCTTGGTCACAAGATCTCACAAAAAGGGATCGAAGTGGATCAAGCCAAAGTGGAAGTGATCTCTAAGTTACCTCCGCCAATTAACGAAAAGGGCATAAGAAGTTTTTTGGGACATGCGGGATTTTACCGCAGGTTCATAAGAGATTTCTCAAAGATAGCCAAACCTTTAACTACTCTGTTGGTTAAAGATAAGGCTTTCGTTTTCAATAAGGAATGCAGCGACGCTTTTGAAACACTAAAAAAAGAATTAGTGTCTGCACCTATTGTTATAGCCCCCGATTGGTCCCTACCCTTTGAGATTATGTGCGATGCTAGTGACATTGCGGTGGGGGCTGTTCTTGGACAGCGGAGAGGAAAATTGCTTCATGTGATTTACTATGCTAGTCATGTTCTGAACCCTGCACAGATAAACTATGCAACTACCGAGAAGGAGTTGTTAGCAGTTGTGTATGCCTTCGATAAATTCAGGCAATATCTGTTGGGTTCAAAAGTTATTGTTTATACTGACCATGCTGCTTTGAAATATCTTTTTGCTAAGCAGGATTCCAAGCCCAGGTTGTTGAGGTGGATTTTACTCCTTCAGGAATTTGATGTGGAGATTCGTGACAAGAAAGGGTGTGAAAACACTGTTGCAGATCATCTTTCTCGAATGTCACCAATTGAGGAGACGGAAGAGCAACGCCCTATAAAGGATGAGTTCGCTGACGAACACATCCTAGCTGTTATAGGGGTGCCTTGGTTTGCAGATTATGCAAACTATCTCGTTGGCGGTATTATACCCGACGATTTTGATTCTAACAAGAAAAAAAAGTTTGTTCATGATTGCAGGTTTTATTTATGGGATGATCCGTTCCTCTACAAAAGAGGGGTGGACGGCCTGGTGAGAAGATGTGTACCTGAAGAAGAACAAAAAGATGTGCTGAAAGCATGTCACGACTCTGAGTATGGGGGACATTTCAGTAGTGATCGAACAGCTGCTAAAGTCCTACAATCAGGACTTTATTGGCCATCTTTATTTAAAGATGCGCAAGAGGTAGTGAAAGAGTGTGACAGATGTCAGAGGACTGGGAATATATCAAAAAGAAATCAGATGCCCCAAAATTCTATGCTCGAGGTTGAATTGTTTGATGTATGGGGGATAGACTTTATGGGGCAATTTCCACCATCGTTCGGAAAAAACTATATTTTGGTGGCTGTGGATTATGTTTCCAAATGGGTGGAAGCTGTGGCATTACCCACCAATGATGCTAAGGTAGTGGTAAGATTCCTAAAAGAAAACATCTTCGCTAGGTTCGGTGTCCCGAGGGCGTTGATAAGCGACGAAGGGACACATTTCTTGAATCACCTTATGGAGAAGCTGCTGCAAAAGTACAATGTGAAACACCGGATAGCTACTCCTTACCACCCCCAAACGAGCGGTCAAGTCGAGGTATCTAATAGACAACTGAAACAAATCTTGGAAAAGACAGTGAATGCATCCAGGAAGGATTGGTCTCTTAAGCTGGATGACGCTTTATGGGCGTACCGGACGGCTTTCAAAACGCCTATCGGTATGTCACCATATCAGCTGGTTTATGGAAAGGCATGTCACTTACCTTTGGAACTTGAGCATAAAGCTTTTTGGGCATCTAAGTATCTTAATATGGATTTGTCAAAAGCTGGAAGTTCAAGGATTCTTCAACTGCATGAGTTAGAAGAATTCAGGAATCGGGCGTATGAGAATGCCAAGGTATACAAAGAGCAAACGAAAAAATGGCATGATAAAAGGATTCAAAGAAAAGAGTTTTGGGAAGGACAACTGGTCCTTCTGTACAATTCAAGGCTGAAGCTATTCCTAGGCAAATTAAGGTCAAAATGGTCGGGACCTTTTGTTGTTCACAAGGTATTTCCTCACTGTAAACACCCCAAATTTGCCCTCACCCATTTCACCATGGCTTGTGATCATTCTCATATGCATAAACACAATCATAGCACCTCATATCTCATTTTTGATTCACTGCATAGCTCCTAAGGCATCTGCATCTAGGGTTTGTGATCTGAGCAATCCAGGAGCTTCTTGAGCCACTCCAAAGGCCACCAATCACTTCAAAGGGATCCATATGTGTTCAAGTATCATATTCCATCTTCACAAAGTCAAAAATTCAAAAGAATCACAAGAACTAGGGTTTGAGTGGATGCAGAGCCAGGATAGACTGCACATTTGACTGAAAATTAGGGTTTTGGTTTCAGAGGCCATAACTCCAAATTTTTTGGTCATTCTTGTTTCCATTGGTCTCTATATGGTATAGGGAGTATGCATATCAATTTTCATGAAGAAATTCCTTGGGGAAGTCATCTGATCAAGGGTTGACTTTTCAGACAAGTCAGTGTAAAATCAGGGCATCTGAGGCCCCCAATGACCCAACCAATGGGTGATCTTCATCATTTTGAGTGTATATGATCTTTATTTGATCATGGAAGAAGGTTGAAGTTCATAAAAACCAAGAATTTAGGGTTTTTGCAAATGTTGACTTTTTGGGCATAGTTGACTTTTCAAGAATGCATCATTTTAGGTCATTTTTCAAGCCTTGATTCTTGATCCAAAAATGCTTCAAATGGAAAAACTTTGGTCATGAAAGTTGTAGATCTCATCTTTCCCTTTTCAAAAAGTACAAGAACATGATCAAAATCTTCTTGGATCAAAAGTTATGGTGTGACAAAGTTGGCTAAAATCATTGATTTTCAAGGCATGCCTCAAATGAGAATTTTGCAAAATCATGGACCAAGGCCAATTGCAACCTCTAATTCATTTCAAACCAGTATGCAAACATCCTCTAAGTCATAAAATTCAGATTTGAACCAAGAATGCCCATGGTTATGGTTCATGTAACAAGACTTCTCTCATAAAGTTTCAAAAAGCAATAAGTTGCAAAACCACTCATTTCTCTTCACCAACTTGCAGCATTGGCCCTTGAACCAAGCTAACCCTTTCCCCTCATTTTGCTGCGCATAGCCCATGCCTTGTACCAAGCCTAGATCATGAGCCATGCTTGCCTTACACAAAATGTGACTTTTTGCAAAAGCAAACTTACCAATCACTATAGGCCAGGTCACATCATCTGACCTATAGGATTAAAATACATTATCATTTTGCAAGCCATTTCATGTACAAGGCAAGGCTGAAACCATTCACAAGACACACATTCACAAAACACTCCATCTTGCAAGTTGCTTCGAATCTCTCTGCCCAGCCTTCAAGCACTCAAACCATTTTCACCATTCAACTCACCATACTTCATAGACCTAAAACCACCAAGAGCCAGGCCTGAAACAAGCAAGAATCCCCCATTGCCATTCTTCACCTCAGCCTGCATTTTCATTCGAAACTCTCTCCATAGCTCACAAACACCCAAACAAATACCACAGATCTTCTCCACTCATTGTTCTGATCACATAGAACCCATCACAATGACCTGAAACTGCCTGAAACTCCACTGCCATTTCTGACTGAGCTTGAGCAGAAGCTGTCGAAACTCATCAACCAGCCAACATAAATTGTTCTAAAGCATTCAAACACCATCAGGAGGTCCTAAGGAGTGGATTGCACTGAGGGGAGTGGCCAGAAAGTCATCAGGTTGAAAGCTCCAAATCTCAGGTAGCTTGAAAATTATTTTTCCAGAAATTGTTTTTCATGTTGTAAACTTGTTCCCTATGTTCCACTGAATATCCTGGTGCTCTTAGTTTTTGAAATGGTGCTGGAATGAGAGTTTAATTGCTCTCTGAAGCTTGCGTGCCCTAGTTCTTATTTTCTTCGATTCAGCTTAGTTAGGGAAAAGAAATTTGTTTTGGGAGAGGGGTTTGATTCGTGAGTGGTTGGAGAACATTTCCCAATTCTTAGATTTTGTTTTTGTTACGTTTTGAGGGAGTTTGGAAATTTCCAGGTGAGATGCTGGCCGGAGAAGACGACCGGAAGTCTTCTCCGGCAGCCTGAGTGATTAGCCCTAATCTCAGGTCATTAATGCCAGTTTGAATGAGGAGCGTTGGATGCGTTGAAATGTTTGACTTGCCGCGCGTATAAACGGTCCAGATTTGTCATTATGCCCTAATCTTCATTATCCATTTAATTAATTGAGTTTAAGCCAGTTTAAACGTGGGCCACAGGATCTGGCGCGTAGTCAATGCCCCTAAGCCCAGATTGAATCCCAGCCACCCATCCTGCATACTTTCCTTTTAATTCATTTAAATTCATTTTCTTTTCATTTGATTTGCACATTTATTTTAAAATAGTAAAAAAGGTTTTAAAATTATGAAACTTTTTCCTCTGAGTTTTATTAATTTTGTAAACACAAAAATATTTTTATTTTATTTTTTATCATTAAAAAAGTATTTTTAAATATTTAAAAGATTATTTTTAATTGATTAATGGAAATTAATTAATTAAAAATACTTTTAGGTATTTAAAAATCACCAAAAAATTCATGAAATGTTCTAAGACATTTAGAAACATTGTCCAACCTTCAAACCAAATTTCTTTTTGATCTTGATGCATTTTAAGAATTTTTCATTGAATTAAATCCTATTTTGTGCATTATTTTGATCATAAGTTCAAAAATCCTTTCTGCCTATTTGAGAAGAGTTGGACATTGGTTCTTCTTGCATTGTCTTGTGTTTTGCATGTAGTTTCTAGGATTAAATGGCCTTGATTTGTTCCCTCATTTTCAATTTGTTTGGTATTTCTTTTGTTTAAGAGCCCTAAAAACCCTAATAACTTAGAAAAATCATAACTTGAGATTGGTTAAGAGTTGAGACCTCCCCTTTGGACCTTGGTTTAGTATAGGTTTAGGGTTTCTTAGGATGGCATTTTCCATTTTTTATCTTAGGGTTTGCTTCTGTTTTGGGTTTTTGTTTGATGTTTGATCCTTGAACCCTAATTTGGGCTTTCTTTTGCATCCCTTTTGCATTCTCTTGCATAACATGACTTGTCTTAGCATTTCAAGCATTCTTGTGATTCATTTGACATCTTAAGACATATAGGAAGCATCTTTGATCATTGCATCTTGCATTTGCCATGTTGTATGCTTTGTATGCTTCCTAACTTTTCATGTGTATCCATGCTTCTAAGCTTGCTTCATTTGCATCCATGATCTTGTATGAACATCTCCATGCCTTGCCTCATGCTTGTAGCATCTCATAACATCATTATCATCATCAACATGCTTCTGGTTTTGCTTAGCATCATACCATTTCATCCCATTTTACATTGCATTGCATTTCTTTCTAACATTTCAGGTGGTAAGTAACTTGAGAAGTGAATTTGCCTTCACTTCTCATAACTTTTCTTTCCATCTCTCTTGCATCCATTGCTGCATTTCTATATGTGTTTGAGATTGAGCTTGCTCATTCTTGTTTTCTCCCACTTTCTTTCTTCAAGTGACTTGACTTCTTGAATGAAGCAAGTCACTTTGCTTCTCTTGATCTTGTTCATCTGCTTCCTGGTGGTTCTCTTTGAAGATTGTTTTTGTTTAACCTCACAAACTTTAGGAACAACCAAGCATGACAATGAATTAGGGTTTTGATTAGTCTCCCCTCTTAGTTTCACCTTTGTGTCTCCTTTGAGTCTTCTCTTCTCACCTCATAATCAGGGATTAAACCCTAAAGGCTTTAAGGCTTTGTGATTAAGCTTATGCCTGCATCCTTCTCTTAGGATGGAGTGTATAACTTTAATCCTAAGTGTTAAACCCTTAATGTGTTTAAATCTCTTAATCAATTCACATAATAATCATCAAGACATCACACTTGTAACTTGGGCCTTGCATTAGGGTTCTAATTCTTCCTTAACTGGTTAAGAAGGACTAACCCTAGTGTTAATGGACAAGTCCCCCTCAAGTTGTCTTACAAATCATAAAATTCACTTCATCATCATATCATTAAATAAAATCCACTTAATCAAAGGCTTGTTTTGTCATGAGTTTAATCCCTAATCATGGATTAAGTTGAGGAGCTTTCCTCAGCTTAAACACTCTCATCTATTATCCTTCTATTAGGATGGTGTAATGAGTCTGTTTAATCCTTGATTATGGCTTAACCTCATTACTCAACACTAAACAAAAACACCAAAAACATCTAAATAATCACAAGTAGGTTAATGATCTTAATCCTACACCAAAGGTGATTAAGTGTGAGAATCTGACTTCACACTTAAGGTATTCTCATTACCCCTAATCAGAGGGAAGATGTGATGAGTTTACTAAATCCATTGGTTTAGACTTAAACTCATTGACTTATGACAAAAATCCAAAAAAAACAATAAAAGATTGAAAACACAAAAACAAACAATAATCGTCTCCTCCGGGATTCTTTTCTCATCTCATTCACTCATAAACGAGAACTTGCTTCTTCTGTCTAATGCAAGACAGTTTGCATCTGTGCCAGACAGATCATACACTTGAGCATAGGCAAGTAAGCAGTTCACAAGTCAATTCATCTTTCAGTCTCTTTGGGTCGAACTACGGTGTTCTGACTTCCTCATTGCACGAGAGGATACGTAGGCATAACTTAACAGTTATCGAACAAAAGTCTCTGTACATCCCCCCTCTTTCCAGCATCATTATTTTAGCCTCATGATCTTGAGCATCTTATTCTTGTTCTCACACTGACACTGTCCATATTACACACTTCACTCCTTTTACACTGGCACCTGTATATCTTTTCCAGCTATTCTATACACAAATTGCACTGACACTACCCCTTAAAACACAAGTCTTTTAAGCGTGGATCCCGTCGAGTACGACGGACAATCTGGGTGCTAATACCTTCCCAGGTTGTAACCAACCCCCTTTCTCAGTCTCTCTGGTTCGCAAACCGTCTTATCCATCTTTTCTTAGGTTTATGCAGCATTACCTTTCCTCCGGGATAAAAATGCTTAGCTGGCGACTCTTTTCTTTTCCAGTGAGTTCACTGCTGTGTGTTCTCATTGTTCATTTCGCCGACCGTTCGCGTCTGTACCTTCATCTGACCCTGTTTCATTTGTCGGGAGCGACAGCTTGGCGACTCTGCTGGGGAACCTTATACTGCAACCAGGGCTTCTGGTTCTTTTTGTGGGTTCCTCCTAGCGCTTGATTGATTTGTGTTTATTGGGGGTGTTATGTGCTATTTGTATATTTGCTTTATTTACTGCTTTCTGTACAGCTTTATTTATTGCTTTCTTTACTGTTTTTTTTCATTTATCATACTGTCATGCTGCTGGCTGGATCTGTTGTCTGCTTTGGTGGGTGGGGTTCTATTGAGAGCTAAGGTCCTACACCTGGGACCTGAGTGACACCTAGGCTAGAGTGAATCATATTCTTTCCCATTCCATTTCGGTCTGGTGCGGGAATATGAAACACGGTTCAGATATGGGTTTCTTCTTGAGAACTCTGTGTTGCGGATTTCCTGCAATGCTAGGGCTATCTGGGAAGCCTGCTAAGTCTGGATGACCTTTTAGTATTGACCTTCAGAAACTGAGGTGAATTAGAGGAGGAATTGTTATGGTTATTGTAAACACTGTACCACCAGGTTAGAAGTGTTTACACTTCTCATAACTAATCCAAGTCTGAGGATCCTTGTTTTAGAACACCACCTGTGAGGGGGTTGGGATGTTTTAAGGTTTGCAGGTACCTTGACCTCAGAATACCCTGTTACTTTGTTTGTTTAAGAATACTCCAACTTGGGACAGTTCTTGTGATTCTAAACCCTGGACATGTGGCTCTTTATTTGAGTCCCCCACCTTGGTTACTGGTTTTATAGACCTCCAACTGGAATTCTTGAACACACTTGGACCTATATCAGAGCAGTTTGATCAGATCCAGCTCAGTCACAGACCCTTGCATTTCATTTGCATACATACTCATTGCATCATATTGACATTTGCTTATTTGTGTTTCAGGGTATCCATCATTCATCTGGTTTTGGTTTTGACCCCATCTTCTGTATTGACCTATCTTCACCAACACCTGCTTCAGTTATCACCAGCACCAGCCAGTCAGTGGCCCACTTCTTCAGTATTATCATCAGCACCTGTCTCTACTCAGTCTCAGCCTCATGGCTCCTAAAAAGAGCAATGTCACCTATCATTTCTTCCAGCCAGAGTTATCAGACATCAGGAGGATTCAAACCCTGATCACTCCAGATCACATACCACTGTTCAGGGAGGGTTATGGAGATATACTTGACATGGTTATGGATCTGGACCCATCACAAAGAAGCCTGATCCACACCTGCATTCAGTTTTATGACCCCCCATTGAGATGTTTCACCTTTCAAGACTTTCAGTTGGGCCCTCTGTTAGAAGAATACTCATCTCTGGTTGGTCTACCTATCAGGAGAGAAATCCCTTTCAATCTTGAGATGGCTTTCCCAAGCAATGGAGAGGTAGCAAAGGCTTTGCATCTGGAGCCTGTCCTAATTGAGCAGCATATGACCTCTAAAGCTGGGATCCCTGGCTTTCATCTGGACTTCTTAATTTCTCAAGCTAGTCTGAAGGCTTCCCTGGGGGAGTGGAAAGCTGTTTGTGCTTTGTTGGCCCTAAGTGTATATGGAATTGTGCTGTTTGCAGATGAGCCTCGATTCATTAGCAAGAATGCAATCCATCTGTTCATCTTGAAGAACCCAGTGCCAACTTTATTGGGGGACCTTTACTATTCGGTACATCAGAGGAATGAGAAGCAGAGGGGAAGGTTAGTGAGGTTTTGTGCTCCATTGTTTCACACTTGGCTTCTCAGGCACCTACCCAGGACAGACGCATTTTTAAACCCTCATCAGCAGAGCAACTGGGCTAAAAGACTCACTGTTCTAACTTCAGCAGATATCAGATGGTGCACTCAGAGCACCAAGGGCAGGGATATCATCACCAGCTGTGGACATTTTCCCAATGTGCCTTTGATAGGAGTTAAGGGTAGTATCAATTACAATCCTCTGCTGTTCAGAAGGCAACTGGGCTATGCACTGGTCCACACTCCTAGGGCACAGGACTTGGTGGAGACCCTTTATTGTGAGAACAAGATTAGTTTGGCTGTTGTTAGGCAGGCTGCCTGGGCCTGGGATAATGTTCAAACCAAGGGAGTCACCATTCTGGGGAAGTGTAATAATGTGGCATCAGCACAGTATTATGAGTGGTCCCGTGCCAGGGCCCAATTCTCTGGAATGCCCTTTACCATAGAAGACATGCCTGAGTCATCTTCAGCACCACCCCCTGCCACCATCAGTTTGGAAGAGTTTGAGAGCTTGAAGGAAAGAAATGAGAAGCTAACCCAGGCTTTGCAGAAGACCCTCCGGGAAAGGAGTGAAGGTATGAGGGAGATTGAGAGATTGGAGAAGTTGAGAATGGAGCATTTGACTAAGATTGAAAAGTCTGGGGATTATATCAAAAAGTCAAAGGCTGGTGAACAAATTCTGAAGAATGCTTGCAAAGAAGCCCAGTTCCAAAGAGCAAGGACAGACTTGTATTTGAAGGAGAGTCAAGCCCGGTGGGTCAGGATCACCGAGGCTCGTACCCTGGAAGACAAGAGAGTTCAAGACAAGATGGAGCAATTTGAAGCCGATGCAAAAGAACAGCAAGAAGCCCTGGCAGCAGCCCAGAGGGAAATATCAGAATTGAAGATTAAGGCAGGGGTGAAGAGGTCCAAGGACCAAACTCAGCACAAGAAACTAGCAGCAGCTATTGCAACCCGGAACCTCCTTATCCGGAATCTCACGGAGCGGCCGGCTGATCCTGTGACCGAAGCACTTCTCAAGGAAGTTCGTGAGGATGAGTTTAGCCTTGGTGTTTGACCATTTGCTTGTTGTTGTTTCTATTTCATGTACTTTTACTTTTTGTGATGTATTTTGACCCCTTAAGGGGCTTGTGTTGTAAAATGAACAAGTTGTATTATTTCACCTTATGTAATATATTCATGTTAGGTTACTTCGGAAGCAACATTCAACAGCATCTTCAAGGGTCTGGAAGGGTCAAAACTGAAGGCCAAACCGGATACCTTGAGAACAAATAAGCATAACTGCATCGCATGCTAACACTTTTCTTTGTTTTGTAGGTTTTTGTTTTCTTGCCACTAACCTCTGTTGTGATGTTCAGGAATTATTGCTCGTCGCCGGGTATTTCCCCTCAACCGTCCGCACCGTTATCCAACCCGAAACAACCTTCCGGGAATTCAAATGGATCAGATGCAGCAGGACCTTACGGAGGTCAGAAACCAGATGGCCAACGAAAGGTTGGAGATGAGAACTCAGATAACACAGTTCATGGAAGTAATGAACAACTTAGCTCAAAGCCAGGAGAGGCTCAGAGCTTTGGTAGAAGGGAGGAATCAAGAGGAACCCCATGTAGGGACTGCCGGTACCAGCAACAATGAAAGAGTCCAACCTCACGGTATTTGGGCCACACCTCCATCCTGAGGTCAATATTCCAGCAAATGTTCAAGGGACTGCCACCGCAGCTAGGGTACTTCAAGAAGACCCCCAAGAGGACCAGTTCACAGTAATGGGTGCTGGGGAAGAAGCTTATGATAGGAGATTGGATGAGATAGCTGAGAAGTTGAGGTCCTTAGAATCTCAAAACTCTTTGGGCTTCGATGTCATGGACATGGGCTTGGTAGACGGGGTCAGGATCCCCCATAAGTTCAAGCCTCCTTGTTTTGAAAAGTATAATGGGACTTCATGCCCCCGGACTCATCTACAATCATTTCTGGGAAGGCTGAAGGCCTATACGATGGATGAGAAGCTCTGGATGTTCTACTTCGAAGACAGCTTGACTGGAGCATCAAGGGAATGGTATTCCCATTTGACAAGAGCAACTGTGAGATGCTGGAAGGACCTGGCAGAGGCCTTCATCAGACAGTATCAATACAACTTAGATATGGCACCCAACAGGACCCTCCTGATGGGAATGTCACAGTCCTCAAGGGAAAGTTTCCGAGAATATGCCCAGAGATGGAGGCAATTGGCTGCTGCCGTTCAACCACCTATGTCTGAGAGAGAAATGGCAGACATGTTTATGAACACTCTCCAGGGAACGTATATTGACAGGTTGGCTGCTTTCTCTTCCACTAGCTTCGCAGATGTTGTCATAGCCGGGGAGAGGATTGAAAGCTTGTTAAAAATGGGAAAGATCTCAGACAACGGTGCAAGTTCGTCCAGTAGTACAAGAAAGCCTTTTGCAGGCCCGAGAAGAACTGGCGAGACCAATGCCATCCACACCAACAGGGGAAGGCCCCAATATGCTCAAAGGTCAATAGCAGCAGTCACCATTCCTGCTCCAGCTCATCCTCAGCCAGTCTATCAACCTCCTCAGCAAAACTATCAACAACAACCTCAGTACCATCAACAAAGTCAGTACCCTCCAAGGAATTACAACAACAGCAACACCAACAACAACAGTCAACAAAGGCCATTCCAACAGAGGCCATCTCAAGCTAACAGAGTGATCGATCCGATCCCAATGCCATATGCTACTTTGCTGCCACAGCTTCTGAAACTCAACTTGGTTGAGCTAAGAACGTTGGCACCTCCAGATCCCAACAGTCTACCAAGGAACTATGACTCCAATGCTAGGTGTGCCTTCCATTCAAACGCACCTGGCCACAGTACAGAAAAATGCAGGGCTCTGCATATGAAGGTACAAGACCTGGTAGACTCCAAGGCTCTGAATTTCGCACCACCACCCAATGTCAATAAGAACCCGATGCCAAACCATGGTGGTCCCCGGATTAACGCTATTGAAGAAGACAAACCGTCTTATTTAATAACCAGTGTGGGACAGATCAGGACACCGTTGGTAGAAATCAAGGCTCAGCTCTTGGAATGTCAGATGTTCCCAGGGTGTGAATTGGGTTGTGCTTACTGCAATATCTCCGTAAATGGGTGCGATAATTTGAGGAATGGCATAGATGGCCTTATTCAGAGTGGCCAACTTCAGATCACCACATCATTTCCAACAAATCCAGCAATCTCATCAACAACGGTTTCAGAACCTCCTACAACTGCAGCAACCATTGTTCCTGACAATTCTTCGGTTTCATCAACAAGTACTTCATCCACCATCTCAACTGATCAGCTATCAACAAATTTTTCTGCTACAACTTCAGCTTCACTCCATTTCGAACCTCCTACAACAACAACATCGTTTCTTCCGACAATATCTCCTACAACTCCAGCGACAAATCATGAAGATGTCTTTACCGTCACAATCTTTTATGATCCTGAGAACAACTCTGCCTACCATTCAGAAGGTGCTACTCCCACCAGAGCACCAGTTACAATCTTTTATGATCCACAAACAATTACAGTCCCTTCAGCAGCAACAATCAGCCCAGTCACTGTCACGATGCCTGGACCAGTACCATATGAAAGCAATAGGGCCATCCCTTGGCACTATGGCTCTGACGTGTAATGCGAAGGAAAAAGAATCACTCTTGAAACATCAACACCTGCACCACAAGTAGATAATGTGGGGGGAGGCGGAGGCTTCACTCGAAGCGGACGTCTCTTTGCTCCACCCATTCAAAGACCTACTGCCGAAGCAGAAGCTGCTGCCAAGGCCAAAGGAAAGAGCCCTGTGCAGGAAGATCAAGCTGTTAAAGAAGCCTTGAAGACACCGTTCGATCAAGAAGTTGATGAGTTTATGCGAATCATCAAAAAGAGTGATTACAAAATTGTGGATCAGCTTCACCAAACGCCATCCAAAATCTCTATCCTCTCACTGCTGATGTGTTCCGAAGCTCATCGGAATGCATTACTCAAAGTCTTGCACGCAGCTTACGTGCCTGAAGAGATTACTGTCAACCAGTTGGAAACCGTGGTTGGAAATGTTACTGCTAGCAATGGGCTAGGGTTCACCAATACTGACTTAACAGCGGACGGCCGCAACCACAACAAAGCCTTGCACATAACCATGGAATGCAAAGGAGCTGTCCTTTCTCATGTGCTGGTAGACACGGGGTCATCCCTTAATGTCTTACCAAAGAAGGCTCTGGTGAAGCTAGAATATGATGGTTTGGCGTTGAGACCCAGCAACCTGGTGGTAAGAGCCTTTGATGGTTCTAAGAGATCGGTTCTGGGAGAGATTGAGCTGCCCGTGACAATTGGCCCACAGACCTTTAAAACTATCTTTTATGTGATGGACATTCAGCCCGCCTACAGCTGTTTGTTGGGTAGACCCTGGATTCACGCCGCCGGCGCAATAACGTCTACCCTTCACCAAAAGTTAAAATTTGAGTGGGAAGGCCAAGTTGTTACAATCTGTGGGGAGGAGGATATATTTGTTAGCCATCTGGCTACTTATAAGTATATTGAAATGGATGGGGAGATCCATGAAACAATGAGCCAAGGATTTGAAGCCTTGAATGTGAATGAAGCATCTGCTGTATCTGGGATCTCCATGTCATCATACCAACAAGCCCGGAAGGTTGTTGAGGAAGGAACTGCCCCAGGCTGGGGCAAGGTTTTAGCTGTGGAAGAGAAGAAAGACAAATTTGGGTTGGGTTACAGACCAACTCAACATCAAGCAAAGGCTGCTGAGAAGCCCGGTTTTGTCAGTGGGGGGATGCTTACCCCCGATGCTATCAACTGTCTGGAAGACGAGCTGGAAGAAGAACGCAACCTGGAAAGCTGGATTCGTCCAAAGATCCCGGGGAGCAGTGTCTCGAACTGGTCTTCCCAGGAAATTATAAGAGTTACTCGATCAGAGTAATTATTATTTCCTGTATTTTATAAGCATGCATCAAAGTCTTGCATCTTGCCCAAGATGACAAGACTCATTTTGTAATCGGGCCATCTGTACTTTTTGTGCAAAACAAGATCAATTAATGAAATATCAGACATCTTTTTGCAAACGAGTCTTTTTCCTTTCTGCTCACTGTTTTTCCATTTTTCTTTTTTGTACAAAAAATAAATGGCGGTGTTTTCAAAATGACAACTTCATTTCACTTTTTTAAATAAGACTAAAATCAGATCACTAAAATGAACAACTTAACCCTTGCAGAGAGTGCCTTCCTGACAGCACCGACAACAGCACGGCTATGACATCGTATGACTTTGACAATCCGATCAATCAAGCTGATGAAGGGGTTGAAGAAGAATATGAGCTTCCTGAAGAGCTAGCCAGGTTGTTAAGACAAGAGGAAAAGGTTATTACTCCTCACCAGGAGGAGGTTGAAGTGATCAATCTTGGTACAGACGAAGACGTGAAAGAGGTCAAAATCGGGGCATGCCTGCAAGACTCAGTAAAAGGACAGCTGATTGACCTGCTTCGAGAGTATGTAGATGTGTTTGCTTGGTCGTACCAAGACATGCCAGGGTTGGATACCGATATTGTCGTGCACAAGCTGCCTTTGAGAGAAGAATGCCCCCCAGTCAAACAGAAGCTGCGCCGTACTCGTCCAGACATGGCTATGAAAATCAAGGAAGAGGTACAAAAGCAATGGGATGCCGGGTTCCTTGCTGTAACCAGCTATCCTCCGTGGGTTGCTAATATAGTACATGTGCCTAAGAAGGACGGCAAAGTAAGAATGTGTGTTGATTACCGGGATCTGAACAGAGCCAGCCCGAAAGATGATTTCCCTCTACCTCACATTGATGTATTGGTTGATAACACGGCTCAGTTCTCGGTATTCTCCTTCATGGATGGATTTTCAGGATACAACCAGATTAAGATGTCACCTGAAGACATGGAGAAGACAACATTCATCACACCCTGGGGCACATTCTGCTACAAGGTAATGCCATTTGGGCTCAAGAATGCCGGTGCAACGTATCAACGGGCTATGGTAACATTATTCCACGATATGATCCACAAAGAGATAGAATGTTATGTGGATGATATGATTGCCAAGTCCCTTACTGAAGAAGATCATCTGGTGAATCTGCTCAAGTTGTTCAAGCGTTTGAGAAAGTACCAACTGAAGTTGAACCCCAACAAATGCACATTCGGGGTGAGATCTGGTAAGCTGCTGGGTTTTATTGTAAGCGAGAAAGGGATTGAAGTGGACCCTGATAAAGTCAAAGCCATCCAAGAGATGCCTGCACCGAAAACTGAGAAAGAAGTTCGAGGGTTCTTAGGTCGATTGAACTATATCTCACGGTTCATATCTCACCTCACAGCAACCTGCGAACCCTTGTTCAAGCTGCTAAGGAAAGAGCAAACGGTCAGGTGGAATGAAGATTGCCAGAAGGCTTTTGACAAGATCAAGGAGTATCTGCAAGAACCTCCAATCCTCATGCCTCCAGTTGAAGGAAGACCTTTGATTATGTACTTGACAGTATTAGAAGAGTCAATGGGGTGTGTGCTGGGCCAGCATGACGAGTCTGGTCGAAAAGAGTATGCAATATACTACCTAAGCAAAAAGTTTACCGACTGTGAACAACGTTATTCACTGCTCGAGAAAACTTGCTGTGCTTTAGCGTGGGCTGCTCGCCGACTGAGACAGTATATGTTGACCCACACTACTTTATTGATCTCGAAGATGGACCCAGTCAAGTACATATTTGAGAAGCCAGCGCTTACCGGACGGGTTGCAAGATGGCAAATGATCCTTACAGAGTACGACATCCAGTACACTTCTCAAAAAGCCATCAAGGGCAGTGTATTGTCTGAATATCTTGCTGAGCAACCCATTGATGATTACCAGCCTATGAGATTTGACTTCCCTGATGAAGACATCATGTTCATTAAAACAAAAGATCATGAAGAGCCTATTCACACTGAAGGGCCCGACCCGGAGGAAGAATGGATTATGATGTTCGACGGGGCTGTTAACATGAATGGCCGTGGTGTTGGTGCAGTACTTATCACACCCAAAGGAGTTCACATGCCTTTCTCGGCAAAACTCACTTTCAACTGCACTAACAACGAAGCTGAATACGAAGCTTGCATTATGGGTCCTGAGGAAGCCATTGACCTCAGGATCAAGACGTTGACCGTATTCGGAGATTCAGCTTTGGTAGTCAATCAGACCAACGGAAAATGGTACACCCACCAGGATCATCTGATACCTTACAGGGATTATACAAGAAGGTTATTGACGTTCTTCACAACAGTCAAGCTTGAGTATATCCCTCGGGACGAGAATCAGTTTGCAGATGCTCTTGCTACCATTTCGTCCATGATCAAAGTTCAAGCTGCCAACTTTGTACCTCAGATTTCAATGTCCAGACTTGATAGACCAGCATATGTATTTGCAGCAGATGTTGTCAAGGATGACAAGCCATGGTTTCATGACATTAAGTGCTTCTTAGAGGATCAGACGTACCCACCTAGGGCATCTTCCAATGATAAGAAGACTTTGAGAAGGCTTGCTGGAAGTTTCTTTCTGAACACCGATGGATCTTTATACAAAAGGAACTTTGATATGGTACTCCTCCGATGTGTTGACAAGACGGAAGCAGATTTGTTGATGCATGAGGTGCATGAAGGCTCTTTTGGTACCCATGCT
Source organism: Lathyrus aphaca (assembly GCA_963966055.1). NCBI lineage: Eukaryota > Viridiplantae > Streptophyta > Magnoliopsida > Fabales > Fabaceae > Lathyrus > Lathyrus aphaca. The sequence continues at coordinate 481,606,504 of OZ014524.1, read as the reverse complement.
GGAGGACATGCAATGGCTAAGAAGTTGTTAAGATCAGGCTATTATTGGATCACAATGGATGCAGACTGTTGTGCTTACGCCCGAAAATGCCACAAGTGCCAGATCTATGCAGACAAAGTGCATGTGCCTCCCAATCCTTTGAACATCATGTCTTCACCATGGCCCTTTGCCATGTGGGGCATTGATATGATCGGCAAGATTGAGCCGACTGCTTCAAATGGCCACAGATTCATCCTGGTCGCCATCGACTATTTCACTAAGTGGGTTGAAGCAGCCTCATATGCAAATGTTACAAGGCAAGTGGTAGCCCGATTTCTGAAAAGAGATATCATCTGTCGATATGGAGTTCCCGAGCGAATCATTACTGATAATGGTTCCAATCTCAACAACAAAATGATGGCAGAGCTGTGCCGGGACTTCAAGATTCAACATCACAATTCTTCTCCTTACAGACCAAAGATGAATGGTGCTGTTGAGGCGGCAAATAAGAATATCAAGAAGATTGTGCAGAAGATGGTAGTCACTTACAAAGACTGGCATGAAATGCTACCGTTTGCCTTGCATGGGTACCGCACGTCAATCAGGACATCCACTGGGGCAACACCGTATCAGCTTGTGTATGGGATGGAAGCAGTCCTACCGGTTGAAATTGAATTACCCTCCTTGCGAGTCTTGATGGATGTCAAACTGAGTGAAGCAGAATGGGTTAGGTCCCGATACGAGCAACTGAGTCTGATTGAAGAGAAGAGATTGGCTGCAATATGTCATGGACAAGTGTATCAGAAGAGAATGAAGAGAGCCTTCGATCAGAAAGTCAGGCACCGAGAGTACCAAGTGGGAGATCTTGTGCTGAAAAGAATTCTCCCTCCTCATACAGACCACAGGGGCAAATGGACTCCAAATTACGAAGGACCATTTGTGGTGAAGAAAGTTTTCTCTGGTGGAGCACTGATGCTCAGCACCATGGATGGTGAAGATTTCCCGTCCCCTGTGAATTCAGATGCAGTTAAAAAATACTTCGCATAAAAATGACCCGCTGGACATAAAAAACAGAATGTAAGTCCAGGCAAAAATAGGGCATCCCGGCGAGTCAAAAACAGAATAAAAGACTCGGGCAAAAATAAGGGAAATAAATGAAAAATGTACACCCGCTGAGTTGAAAAGCCGCGTTGGACAACTCAGGCAAAAATGGGTATCCCGATGGATTGAAAACCCGAAAGGGCGATCCATGCAAAATAAGGGAATAAGCGAACAACTGCATTCTGAATTCGTCTGTATTGTCAGCAACTTGGTTAAAACTCCAAAGGACCAAGCTCTAATCAGAATCAACCTTCTTCAGAAAGCAAGACGAGAAGAACGTCATTGTCATACGAGTCATAGCAGAAGAGGAAGCTCCTCAAAGCGTCATCAACACTGCCAGCACCTTGTTTCTCAATTTGTAACAGTCTCCTCATTTCAGGAGATATGTTTCTTTGACTGTATCTTGCCAATTCAGGGCACTTGAATTAATAAAATCAGATTTTTCAGTCATGTTTCGTTTTGTATATTTTTATTTGCAAGGGATGTCTGGTGTCTCTAAAAAATCAATTGCATAAGTACAGATGCTTTTCTCCCAAAAAATAATAAAACACATGCTTACAGGGAATATACTTACTCTCGAAAGTACTTAACTCCTATGACGGAATCCAGTAAAGGATACCTCGGGACCTTTTGTGCGTTTCCTCATCTTTGCAGGATTGCAGGTATCCAGAACGCAACTTGGGGCATGCAAGCTTCACCTCAGCAAGCTGGCAAATCAACCAAGGATCTCAGCATCCGAAATGCTCTATCCCCAGCTGAGTTGCCTTTTGTTGCTCTCCCCAGCTGAGTTGCCTCTCATAATTCCCCAGCCAAGTTGCCATTTCATCCTCGGCTGAGTACAGGAGTCAGGGAATCATCTCCCCACAGAATCTTCAGCCTCTATCCAGAAGAGCAGCGCATAGAAGATCACAACAGAGTGAAGAAAGCTTCTACAAACCCCAGCTGGGCCTCACATTTATTAAGATAGGTCTATCAGTGACCCGTATCCCCAAGCAAAGATCATCTTATTAGATCTGCCAATGATCTCTTCCCCAGCTGGGAGGTCCTTTTCAAACAGATCAGCCAGAGATCTCCGCAGCAACGGGATCTGAATCCCGGTTGGATATCTTTGCATAATCATAGCATTCGCATCATACTATCCCCTCAGAGCGTAGCATTCCGTCTAACACGGAGCATTACGGCAAAAGTCAAACGCATAGCATAATCATAAGCCATGTTCTGAATTTAACATTTGTAAATATTAACCATTCATCAGAAAACGGGATACTTTCCCCAAAATCCCCCAGAGTCCCAGCGAAAGCAGTTGCCTCTCAAATCACAAACACTACCATATGCACCCTTTGATACCCGTCCGTATCATCACTCCCTAGTAAAGTCGCCTGAACACTCTTTACAAGCAAGATTACCCGTATCACGGATACTTCATGGCACCCGTCCGTGTCATATTACCAGCAGAAAGCCAAAGACATCCTCTTTGCACCCACGCATACCTTTATATACACTTTCCTGACACCCGTCCGTGTCATATCCCCAGCAGTCGTCTATACTTTGTATATCAGATATTTGTTTATATTACACTTTTCTCTCTTGGCACCCGTCCGTGTCATTCTCCCCAGCGGTTAAAATACTCATCTATATATACTCACTACTCATGATACACTTATACAGATACTCGTCCGTATCTTGTATACACCAGCACTTATCTCCCTTCAGATTCGACAGTAGACCTCGTTCTTTGTTAACCAGTTGGTACTCGTCCGTATCATCATCTCAGAACATTGCGTCTAATGTTTGTTTCTACATGATACTCGTCCGTATCATAGTCTTAAGGATGCTCGTCCGCATCTTTAATCCATACACTATGTAAAACACTTATGTCTTCTTGGATATAGACACTCGTCCGTGTCTACTATTCCCCAGAAGAGTCCCTTCAGATGCAACACTCGTCCGTGTTCTTTGTTAACCAGATGGTACTCGTCCGTATCATCATCTCTGAACACGTGTCAGTATTTGTTTCTACATGATACTCGTCCGTATCATAGTCTAAGGATGCTCGTCCGCATCTCTAATCTATACACAACATCTAAACACTTATACCTTTTGTTTCTTGGATGTAAACACTCGTCCGTGTTTGCCATTCACCAGTAGATCACCAACAAAGCTTTTTTTTCCTTTATCTAACACTCGTCCTGTGTTATGATACCCCGAGAGCAGCCGTACCCTGCTGAGTGGTCGTCCTCCACTTCTTGATGGTCGTCCTCCATCATGCTCTCCCGATGGTCGTCCCCATCGTTGATCTTTTTAGCAGCCGTCCCCTGCTAGGTGGTCGTCCTCCACCTTTTGATGATCGTCCTTCATCACTTTATCCAATGGTCGTCCCCATTGTTGATTTTGGTTATCCGACACTCGTCCTGTGTCATGATAAACCCTGAGAGCAGCCGTCCCCTGCTAGGTGGTCGTCCTCCACCTCTTGATGGTCGTCCTCCATCATGCTCATCTGATGGCCGTCCCCATCGTTGACCTTTTATCCGATGGCCGTCCCCATCGTTGATATTTTCGGCAGCCATACCCTGCCAGGTGGTCGTCCTCCACCTTTGATGGTCGTCCCCATCATAATTCCTTTATTCCCCAACAGAGCAGCCGTCCCCTGCTAGGTGATCGTCCTTCACCTTTGATGGCCGTACCCCATCATCTGTTTATTTCATTTATTCTTTAACCCGATGGCCGTCCCCGTCGTGGTCCCTTTTCTTTTTAGCCCGATGGCCGTCCCCATCATTGGTTACTTTACCTTTATGAACTTGATGGCCGTCCCCGTCATGTTTCATTAATCCCCAGAGAATTTTACAGCTTTATCTTGATGGCCGTCCCCATCATGATTTTATTTTCCCCAGCTAGTCGGCCGTCCCCGTCTTAGCTTTACATTCTATCCCCAGCATGTCGGCCATCCCCGTCATTGCTATATGTTCATATACTTTTCCCAGCATGTCGGCCGTCCCCATCATTGCTATTTACCCAGCAGTCGTCCTCTGCTCGACGGTCGTCCTCCGTCGCCCACATTTTGCAACATACTTTATTTTCTTTTACAATCTATATCCCTTTTCTTCTTCATTCTGTGAGTGCAAATTTTGGACTGTCTTTGGTATTCAACCACAAGTTATCTTGTTCGCCTGCTAAGCCGTTGCTTACATCCTGCACAGCTAACTCATGTTTGAATAGGGGCAGCTGTAAACACCCCAAATTTGCCCTCACCCATTTCACCATGGCTTGTGATCATTCTCATATGCATAAACACAATCATAACACCTCATATCTCATTTTTGATTCACTGCATAGCTCCTAAGGCATCTGCATCTAGGGTTTGTGATCTGAGCAATCCAGGAGCTTCTTGAGCCACTCAAAAGGCCACCAATCACTTCAAAGGGATCCATATGTGTTCAAGTATCATATTCCATCTTCACAAAGTCAAAAATTCAAAAGAATCACAAGAACTAGGGTTTGAGTGGATGCAGAGCCAGGATAGACTGCACATTTGACTGAAAATTAGGGTTTTGGTTTCAGAGGCCATAACTCCAAATTTTTTGGTCATTCTTGTTTCCATTGGTCTCTATATGGTATAGGGAGTATGCATATCAATTTTCATGAAGAAATTCCTTGGGGAAGTCATCTGATCAAGGGTTGACTTTTCAGACAAGTCAGTGTAAAATCAGGGCATCTGAGGCCCCCAATGACCCAACCAATGGGTGATCTTCATCATTTTGAGTGTATATGATCTTTATTTGATCATGGAAGAAGGTTTAAGTTCATAAAAACCAAGAATTTAGGGTTTTTGCAAATGTTGACTTTTTGGGCATAGTTGACTTTTCAAGAATGCATCATTTTAGGTCATTTTTCAAGCCTTGATTCTTGATCCAAAAATGCTTCAAATGGAAAAACTTTGGTCATGAAAGTTGTAGATCTCATCTTTCCCTTTTCAAAAAGTACAAGAACATGATCAAACTCTTCTTGGATCAAAAGTTATGGTGTGACAAAGTTGGCTAAAATCATTGATTTTCAAGGCATGCCTCAAATGAGAATTTTGCAAAATCATGGACCAAGGCCAATTGCAACCTCTAATTCATTTCAAACCAGTATGCAAACATCCTCTAAGTCATAAAATTCAGATTTGAACCAAGAATGCCCATGGTTATGGTTCATGTAACAAGACTTCTCTCATAAAGTTTCAAAAAGCAACAAGTTGCAAAACCACTCATTTCTCTTCACCAACTTGCAGCATTGGCCCTTGAACCAAGCTAACCCTTTCCCCTCATTTTGCTGCGCATAGCCCATGCCTTGTACCAAGCCTAGATCATGAGCCATGCTTGCCTTACACAAAATGTGACTTTTTGCAAAAGCAAACTTACCAATCACTATAGGCCAGGTCACATCATCTGACCTATAGGATTAAAATACATTATCATTTTGCAAGCCATTTCATGTACAAGGCAAGGCTGAAACCATTCACAAGACACACATTCACAAAACACTCCATCTTGCAAGTTGCTTCGAATCTCTCTGCCCAGCCTTCAAGCACTCAAACCATTTTCACCATTCAACTCACCATACTTCATAGACCTAAAACCACCAAGAGCCAGGCCTGAAACAAGCAAGAATCCCCCATTGCCATTCTTCACCTCAGCCTGCATTTTCATTCGAAACTCTCTCCATAGCTCACAAACACCCAAACAAATACCACAGATCTTCTCCACTCATTGTTCTGATCACATAGAACCCATCACAATGACCTGAAACTGCCTGAAACTCCACTGCCATTTCTGACTGAGCTTGAGCAGAAGCTGTCGAAACTCATCAACCAGCCAACATAAATTGTTCTAAAGCATTCAAACACCATCAGGAGGTCCTAAGGAGTGGATTGCACTGAGGGGAGTGGCCAGAAAGTCATCAGGTTGAAAGCTCCAAATCTCAGGTAGCTTGAAAATTATTTTTCCAGAAATTGTTTTTCATGTTGTAAACTTGTTCCCTATGTTCCACTGAATATCCTGGTGCTCTTAGTTTTTGAAATGGTGCTGGAATGAGAGTTTAATTACTCTCTGAAGCTTGCGTGCCCTAGTTCTTATTTTCTTCGATTCAGCTTAGTTAGGGAAAAGAAATTTGTTTTGGGAGAGGGGTTTGATTCGTGAGTGGTTGGAGAACATTTCCCAATTCTTAGATTTTGTTTTTGTTACGTTTTGAGGGAGTTTGGAAATTTCCAGGTGAGATGCTGGCCGGAGAAGACGACCGGAAGTCTTCTCCGGCAGCCTGAGTGATTAGCCCTAATCTCAGGTCATTAATGCCAGTTTGAATGAGGAGCGTTGGATGCGTTGAAATGTTTGACTTGCCGCGCGTATAAACGGTCCAGATTTGTCATTATGCCCTAATCTTCATTATCCATTTAATTAATTGAGTTTAAGCCAGTTTAAACGTGGGCCACAGGATCTGGCGCGTAGTCAATGCCCCTAAGCCCAGATTGAATCCCAGCCACCCATCCTGCATACTTTCCTTTTAATTCATTTAAATTCATTTTCTTTTCATTTGATTTGCACATTTATTTTAAAATAGTAAAAAAGGTTTTAAAATTATGAAACTTTTTCCTCTGAGTTTTATTAATTTTGTAAACACAAAAATATTTTTATTTTATTTTTTATCATTAAAAAAGTATTTTTAAATATTTAAAAGATTATTTTTAATTGATTAATGGAAATTAATTAATTAAAAATACTTTTAGGTATTTAAAAATCACCAAAAAATTCATGAAATGTTCTAAGACATTTAGAAACATTGTCCAACCTTCAAACCAAATTTCTTTTTGATCTTGATGCATTTTAAGAATTTTTCATTGAATTAAATCCTATTTTGTGCATTATTTTGATCATAAGTTCAAAAATCCTTTCTGCCTATTTGAGAAGAGTTGGACATTGGTTCTTCTTGCATTGTCTTGTGTTTTGCATGTAGTTTCTAGGATTAAATGGCCTTGATTTGTTCCCTCATTTTCAATTTGTTTGGTATTTCTTTTGTTTAAGAGCCCTAAAAACCCTAATAACTTAGAAAAATCATAACTTGAGATTGGTTAAGAGTTGAGACCTCCCCTTTGGACCTTGGTTTAGTATAGGTTTAGGGTTTCTTAGGATGGCATTTTCCATTTTTTATCTTAGGGTTTGCTTCTGTTTTGGGTTTTTGTTTGATGTTTGATCCTTGAACCCTAATTTGGGCTTTCTTTTGCATCCCTTTTGCATTCTCTTGCATAACATGACTTGTCTTAGCATTTCAAGCATTCTTGTGATTCATTTGACATCTTAAGACATATAGGAAGCATCTTTGATCATTGCATCTTGCATTTGCCATGTTGTATGCTTTGTATGCTTCCTAACTTTTCATGTGTATCCATGCTTCTAAGCTTGCTTCATTTGCATCCATGATCTTGTATGAACATCTCCATGCCTTGCCTCATGCTTGTAGCATCTCATAACATCATTATCATCATCAACATGCTTCTGGTTTTGCTTAGCATCATACCATTTCATCCCATTTTACATTGCATTGCATTTCTTTCTAACATTTCAGGTGGTAAGTAACTTGAGAAGTGAATTTGCCTTCACTTCTCATAACTTTTCTTTCCATCTCTCTTGCATCCATTGCTGCATTTCTATATGTGTTTGAGATTGAGCTTGCTCATTCTTGTTTTCTCCCACTTTCTTTCTTCAAGTGACTTGACTTCTTGAATGAAGCAAGTCACTTTGCTTCTCTTGATCTTGTTCATCTGCTTCCTGGTGGTTCTCTTTGAAGATTGTTTTTGTTTAACCTCACAAACTTTAGGAACAACCAAGCATGACAATGAATTAGGGTTTTGATTAGTCTCCCCTCTTAGTTTCACCTTTGTGTCTCCTTTGAGTCTTCTCTTCTCACCTCATAATCAGGGATTAAACCCTAAAGGCTTTAAGGCTTTGTGATTAAGCTTATGCCTGCATCCTTCTCTTAGGATGGAGTGTATAACTTTAATCCTAAGTGTTAAACCCTTAATGTGTTTAAATCTCTTAATCAATTCACATAATAATCATCAAGACATCACACTTGTAACTTGGGCCTTGCATTAGGGTTCTAATTCTTCCTTAACTGGTTAAGAAGGACTAACCCTAGTGTTAATGGACAAGTCCCCCTCAAGTTGTCTTACAAATCATAAAATTCACTTCATCATCATATCATTAAATAAAATCCACTTAATCAAAGGCTTGTTTTGTCATGAGTTTAATCCCTAATCATGGATTAAGTTGAGGAGCTTTCCTCAGCTTAAACACTCTCATCTATTATCCTTCTATTAGGATGGTGTAATGAGTCTGTTTAATCCTTGATTATGGCTTAACCTCATTACTCAACACTAAACAAAAACACCAAAAACATCTAAATAATCACAAGTAGGTTAATGATCTTAATCCTACACCAAAGGTGATTAAGTGTGAGAATCTGACTTCACACTTAAGGTATTCTCATTACCCCTAATCAGAGGGAAGATGTGATGAGTTTACTAAATCCATTGGTTTAGACTTAAGCTCATTGACTTATGACAAAAATCCAAAAAAAACAATAAAAGATTGAAAACACAAAAACAAACAATAATCGTCTCCTCCGGGATTCTTTTCTCATCTCATTCACTCATAAACGAGAACTTGCTTCTTCCGTCTAATGCAAGACAGTTTGCATCTGTGCCAGACAGATCATACACTTGAGCATAGGCAAGTAAGCAGTTCACAAGTCAATTCATCTTTCAGTCTCTTTGGGTCGAACTACGGTGTTCTGACTTCCTCATTGCACGAGAGGATACGTAGGCATAACTTAACAGTTATCGAACAAAAGTCTCTGTACATCCCCCCTCTTTCCAGCATCATTATTTTAGCCTCATGATCTTGAGCATCTTATTCTTGTTCTCACACTGACACTGTCCATATTACACACTTCACTCCTTTTACACTGGCACCTGTATATCTTTTCCAGCTATTCTATACACAAATTGCACTGACACTACCCCTTAAAACACAAGTCTTTTAAGCGTGGATCCCGTCGAGTACGACGGACAATCTGGGTGCTAATACCTTCCCAGGTTGTAACCAACCCCCTTTCTCAGTCTCTCTGGTTCGCAAACCGTCTTATCCATCTTTTCTTAGGTTTATGCAGCATTACCTTTCCTCCGGGATAAAAATGCTTAGCTGGCGACTCTTTTCTTTTCCAGTGAGTTCACTGCTGTGTGTTCTCATTGTTCATTTCGCCGACCGTTCGCGTCTGTACCTTCATCTGACCCTGTTTCATTTGTCGGGAGCGACACTCACGGAGCTGTTGAGATTAAAAATCAGATCAACGGAGATATTTTCAAAGTGAACGGGCAGAGATTAAAGCATTATTTCAAAGGCCAGCCCACTGGTGATGTGCATGTCACTCGTCTTACCCAGTAGTACGACGGACAGTCGAGCCATGCGACGTTAAACGCAGCGCTTCGTGGGAGGCAACCCACGAGTTTTTCAGTCTGACTTTTGTGTGTTTCTGTTTTGTAGGTTTTGTTTATCACTAATTTTAAGAAGGAATGAATGAGGTTTGAAGTCATAATAGGAAGATCAATAAAGCCAGAAAACGGAAAATCAGAGGTGCAACACGGGTGCCCGTGTTGGGCAACACGGCCCGTGTTGCATGATGCAGACAGATGGTTGTTTTTGGGAAGTTCTGATGGATTCCAGGGATGCAACACGGCCACCCGTGTTGTGCAACACGGCCCGTGTTGGAATTTCTGGAGATTGTTTGATTTCATCCATTTTGAGAAGAGATACCAGGGGTGCAACACGGGTGCCCGTGTTGTGCAACACGGCCCGTGTTGCAAGTGCTGTTTGACATGAATTTTTGAACCAGAGAAATTGAAGCATCCAGGGAGGCAACACGGGTGCCCGTGTTGTGCAACACGGCCCGTGTTGCTCATGCGGGAATCCTAAAATTCAAATTTTTTTTAAATTTTCCCAATTTTGTCCTGTGGGCCCCACGTGTTTAATTCCATAATTTTTAATTAAAGGCTCATTAACCTACCATTTATCACTTTTCTTTCATCTTCTCCAACCCTTTTCTCTCTAAAAACCCTAACACTATTGTTATACCTCTCAAAACCTCCATTTCCGCAAGCACCCACTCACCGAAACCTACTTCTCCATTCACGAAATTTGTTCCCCATCACTTGCTTGTCACTTCTACGGTGATCGTTTCCTCTAATCTTTAAAAATTTTCGTGTGCTTCATTTGTGCAGGACTGAAAAATGCCTCCTAGAAGGGATACCGGTAAAAATGTTGCTGAATCTTCTCGTCCTCGCAAGAGAGCACACCGGATGCCGAATGCTCATGGCATCTTATTCGAGGACCCGGAGCATCAAGCTAAGTATGCAAAGTTGGTAAGACGTAAGTTGATACCGGCCCGGTACATGTGCAACGAAACTCTTGAAAATCTAGGGCTCAAATTTGAAGTCCATAGAATGTTTCACAGTATCGGGATGTTAAATTTCATGCAGTATGAAGCGCCAACTTTTGAGCGCATAACCTTGGAATTTTTGAGTTCTTTACAGTTTCAGCTCAAGCATACCTGGACCGGATCCGACACTGAGTATTTCGGTACTCTGAAGTTCCGCCTTTATGACAATGATCATGTGATGTCGGTGGCTGATCTGGGGAAGATTTTAGATCTCCCAGTCTATGGGCCGGGTGCACCGCCAAGTACATTCGATGCAGGATCATTCTGGAAGGATATCACCGGCAACACCGAGTATGCCGCATCTGCTGCAAAGGCCTCATGCATTCATAACCCGTCATTCCGGTACGCTCAAAAAGGGTTAGCTTATACCCTTTTCTGCCGAGGCGACAGTACAGGAGTCGCAACTCTGCGGGAGTTATACTTCCTATATGGAATGGCAAACAATGAGCTGATTAATGTTGCGGCCTTCGCAGCAGACCACCTGAAGCGGGTAGCCAATGCTGCCTCGGGTGAGATTTCCGTTGGAGGGATGATTACTCAGATTGCTCAGCATCTGGGGTATAATGAGAGGTTGCTTGAAGTGCCTGCAGTGGCAGGTAAGACAAAAATTGACCTTGAAACATTGGTCAACCAAGGTATGATTAAAACTGCTCATAATTATTATGCTGTGATGTCTCGTAACAAGCATTTGATTTCGTTGCCTGCACCTAACATGATTACCATAGATAATAGAGCTAACTGGCTGTATGAGGACCCCATGCTGGGTGGTTCCGATCAGTTTGATGAGTATTTTTCAGATGAGGAGGATGCAGGGAACCAACCTGAAGAGGTCCCGGTGCAAACTGCTGGTGGTTCTTCTAACCAAGCAACTGGTCAATGGAATGTTTCCAAGGACCAGTGGGACGAAATGATCAGGGAGCAGACCCGGCAAGGGGATTTAATCGACGAGCTGCATGCATGGATGCAGCAGATGAAGCTTCATGGATTTCCTCCCGAACAGTGATAGTTGTGAGTCCCCTCCGACATTGGTTCTTCAACAGTGAGGACACTGTTGAGTTCAAGTGTGGGGGGGTTTAGTTTTTATGTTTTCGTTTGTTTTATGTTAATCTTTGTTGATTTTAATAGTGTCGTAGTGTCGGCTTGAAGATTATAGCTTTATGTTATCTGTAAAAACACCCCTAAGTTAACCTGTTGTGCGTTACATGTGAATTATGAAAAAGTATATAGGATGCGAGTGAAAAAGAATCCCGATGAGAAAATATGGAAAATTTCGATGTATAGGTACTACATAAGCACACTGAGTCTTCGGAATTAGGAACGAGTTCGACATGTAGATTCGTGCCATGGTGCTTTGATTTGAGAAGTAAACCCGAAGTAGTTTATATTGATATATCTGGCTTTATCTATAATAATTATGTGTGCAAAGATGGTCCAAAAAGAAAAAAAAAAGAAGGGCTTCAAGGCACCGGAAAAAAAATGAATAAAAACATTAGAACAATCGATCCTTCTAAGTTGGGTAACCCTCACAAGGTTATTCAACCTAACGGCGGTTGAACATAAATGTTTCCCGAAGGGACAGAAAAATCGGTGCCAACGATAAAAAGAGGAATCAATCTTGCACACATAGTGAAAATCATTAAAAGCCTTAAAAGTGATTGTCCGAATGAAAAGGGTTGAAAATCGGAAAAATAAGACCTAAGCACGAAGCATAGTCGGAGAGGTTACCGAAAAGGGAGATTCGGATCCGTGGTTTTCCATGGTGTAGTGTTTGTGTGATATCTATACTGAGAGAAAAGTACAAAAAGAACTCATTGGGTGAATTGGAACGAAGGATCCACGTATGAGTATCATAATTCATATTGCTAGTTTTGAAGATGTAAATGCAGGATTTTTGCTTGAGGGCAAGCAAGAATTCAAGTTTGGGGGAGTTTGACCAGTGATATTTAGTGGTAATATTCAAGCCAGTTTTCAGCGTCTTTCGAGTCTATTTTTATTTTGTTTGTAGTGTCTCGTTCATGTTTTGCTTAAGTTTTCTCATTATTGCGTGCAAGTTGATATTTATCGTCTTTACTTTGTTTTTATCAGTGGAATGGGTTATGTGGTTGTTTCTTTGTGGTGTTTCAGGTAAATATGTAATCGGTGGTTCGAGGTGTCCGAAAGAGGGTCCGAGCTTTTAAAAACAGATAGAAAATGAGAGTTCAGAGACACAACACGGGTGCCAGTGTTGCACAACACGGCCCGTGTTGTAAAGACCAGAAGAAACAAAGAATTCAGCTCAGAAAATAAGAAGACAGGGGTGTGACACGGGCACCCGTGTTGTACAACACGGCCCGTGTCATGGCAACTGGGAAAGGATGTTTTTGGTTGCAATCCAGAGTCACAACACGGCCACCCGTGTTGCACAACACGGCCCGTGTTGTGAAGACCAGAGAGAATTTTATGTTTTGCTGCTTCGAGGGTATTCCGGACATTTCGCAGTGCTGTTTGAAGACTGATTTATATTTGCCCATGATGACTGTGAAGAAACACTTTTTGAAGGGGGGCTTTTTGGAGAGAACAAAGACGGGAGAAGAAAGATTGATCAAGAGCGGAAGCAATTGACGATCCGACGAATCCAACGTTAATTGTAATGCCTAAATTTGCTTACTCTGTTTTTATTTTCAGTTTGAACATGAGTGGCTAAACCCCCCAATGCCAGGGGGGTGTCCCTGATTTGCATTTTGTAATGACTTGTTGAATTCTTCAATTTGGTATTATGTTTTAGTTTCGTTTCTTTATTTTATCGCAACGTCCTTAATGCTTTATCGGTATTGGAAAATAAGATAATTGATCGTGGTTAGGATTTGGTCTGACCAACCATTCTAACCTTGTTGCATAATTTTATCGTAAAAAAATATTACTGAGGAATTGGGATATTTTTATATGAACCTTTTTATGTCAGAATTATTGCTTGATATTCTTCTATGACCTTTGAGGAATCATGGTCTATGAAGAATACCAAAGGTTTTTCTTTAAAGGAATTTTGGAAAAACATTGTAGGCTTAGGAAAGACGCGTTCTAAAGCACATCTCTAAAATTAAGGAACCTATGAGTCATTGCATTGCGAATCATACACCCTACCTGGCATTACTTTTATATAAGTGAAATTATTTGTTTTAAATTTACTTTCTATTCTGTTCAATTTCTTTAATTTAATCTCAAACCATGAGTTTTGTCCAATTTAAATTAATCACGAAGAACTTATTTTAATACGCAGTCCTTGTGATCGATATTTGGGGTTAATCCTTTCTATTACTACATCGGTAAAAATAGTACACTTGCTATTTTCCGGTCACCTGCCCCAGTACGAGTATTTGAATAGCTTTGCACCTGACTGACTGATCTTCAATCTTGGAGAGATCTGAATCTCGAGGTGATTGCCCCAGTTTGACTGAAGTTTGAAGAGATTGCTTGACTTAACTGCCCCGGATTAGCTAGCTCTTACTGCGACTAATTAGGAAAGTCCTTGCTCAATGAAGTTTTCTCAGAAAAGTGCACCTTGACGTGACAGTCTTTCAGAAGTTTTAAACTTCTCAACTTTGGCAAGCTTAAGCTTCTGGATTGAATTTCCGCATGTGAACCATTTATGATGCTAAACAAATGTATGCAAGTAAAAAATGTTTATTCTTAGAATGAAAATTCTAATGCAACACACATGTCAAACTCGAAGTTTTGAAAAAGAATCGCAAACCTTCGTGAGCGAATCACTGGTTAAGATACGACATTATTTTTTGAATGAAAGTATGTACATGCAATACCAACAAATGTCTTTTAGCATAACTCATAGGAGTCAGGAACGCGGTCTCGTGGTAGTACGCTCTCAAATTAACCCTGTTTCAGTTAGGACTTTTAAGGGTTGTATCGTGGCCTGGTTCACGGTTACAGAAACAAAGGATATAGGCTCGAAGTTTATTTGTGCCCACCCACTCTTCGTGATGTTCTCCATTCCTATGTTCAGCTAGTTTTCACAAGCGTTCACCTTTCATAAGGGTTTCGTGTTGATTGAGGAAACATTGCTGCTATTGGTTCAAGCACCAATTAGGTTATTGTTGAGAGTCAATCACTCCCCTATCTTTTGTGTCTGTGCCACACGACTTTGTTCTCATTTGAGGATCTTTCTTGCGTAATCCTTTCCGTCTTTTGTTTTTGCGTTATTTTGCTTATCCCTAACTTTTTCCTGGACGGATTCTTGTGAATCTTTGATTGTGAAGTCCAGCGGGATGCCCTAACTTTTGCCTAAGTCGCTTGTTTTCAAGTTTCGACTTAGCGGGCTTTTTTCTTTTCTTTTTCTTTTTGAATGAGTCGTGTGACACTGCTTGTCTTGATTTCTTTGTGAGGGTTGTGACTGCCTCATTCTTTGGTCGTCGAAGGATAACCATTTGTGGTTTTCAGTCTTTGGACCTTTTGACTTGGATAACCATTGTGGTTTCGGGTCTTTGGACCTCTTGATTAGCATAGTAGAATGCAATAGATCTTCAAATACACTCCTTTATGAAAGTCTGAATGCTTGGTCTGACTAGCTGACATCTACCCTGCCCCTAGGTTACATGTGAGGGTTTTTCATGTGAAAAGAAACTCCTACTTCAAGGCTCAAAGGGGTTAGAAAGGGTCTATCTTCCTTATATCTCCAGTGTTTAGGGATTTGAAACAAAGCCTGTACATCGTTAACAGGGCCTTACTCGAGAGCACACATTTAGAGATTTTGCGTTTTTGTTTCGTCATTCTCCTTCATAGAATTTAAGTACGACAACTGGTATTGCGATGTACACATGCCAAATTATAAGTGAATGCAAATGAATTACTTCAAGAAAAACATGTGAGTTTTATTATTGCTAACATTCAAAAGCAAACAAAATTCATACATGTAGACAAATGTTTAGCATATAAAAGAAACTACAAATGGAAATGCAGTAAAGAAACTGAATATTGCCATAGTTGAGGAGGCTTGGCTCCGTCTGGACCTGTCAGTCTTGGATACTTTCAACGATCATTCACAGACTTGTAATCTTCAATTTGCAGCCGTATACCTAACCATGGCAGTAATACTTCCTCTTCTAGCTATTCTGACTCTGACACGAGACATCTGAAGGAAAGAGTGAAGCTAGGGAGTAAAGTTACCCCATAAGGTTGCTCGGAAAGACCTGACGATCTTTTGCCTACGTATCTCCATTGATTGATGACCAATGAAGAATCAGAGCGACGTAGTTCCCCTTAATAGGGATGAAAATGAGAAATGAAGAAAGGCAAACACATAAATGCCATCACTGAGAGTATTTGAATATTGTTGGCTCTATTTACTTCATGAATACCCTAGCATCCTGGGTGATTAACTCGAAGACTTCAGCTTAACGTGGACCATCTGATAGAATAACTGTGACACCGGTTCCATTGTGACTAGGCATCGGATTCTGGAGTACCTTTGGATGAGGAGAAAAATTAATTGCCTTGGACTCAATTAGATCTTGCACCTTGTTCTGAAAAGCCCAACATTTCTCAATACTGTGCCCCTGGGCACCTGAATGGAATTCGCACCTGGAGTTTGGATCAAAATTTGGTGGTAGGTTATCAGCGGAAGGAGACCTCATGGTTCAGAGCTCAACCAGGTTCAACTTCAGCAGCTCTGGAAGTAATACAACATATGGACATGGGATAGGATCAAGTCTGTGGTTCCTCGCTCTTGTTCTTTCCTGAAATGGTCTCGGTGCCTGTTGTTGCTGACCCTGAGACTGTGATTGAACATTTCGTTGTTGTAATTGCGTTGGACGCCTGACATGTCTTTGTACTCTCTTACTCATACTCGGCCGATGAGCGAATGAGGATTGTTGATGCAGTCCCTTTGAAGACTTGGCCTGAGCAATGATTCTAGAAGAAGGAAAGTTGACCATTTCTTTTGTATTTTTGCATGCTGAAGGAGGAGTTAGCTCGTGACACTCAATCAACCCCTTTTTGAGCAGTTGTGGGCATAATTCAGCATAAGACATGGGTATCAGATCAATAACCCTTTCTTGAACCTGTTGATGACGGGTTGCTAGCAATGGAGGAGCTATAGCCGAAATCGGTTGAAGTATTTCTCCTGGAAACCAAGGCGTAACATCTGAGGAGGATCCCTGACAAGGAAAAAAAGTGCTCACTTCTTTGGTAACGATTGGTGTAGGATCATTAAGTTCACATGTGGAGTTGATTCTTATCTGATGCTCTTCCTGACTGCCAAGCAGCGATTGCTGGTGAAGAGATTCGAACTGTAGAGGAAATCCACCTAAAGAACCCTGATTTAGTGGACATCCCAAAGAGATGGGAGAAACATGATCTTCTGTTTGAAAATCAGACACATAACTATTTTCCTTTTTCGTCATAGCATTCATGATTCCTGTAAGCAGCTTTATCTGAGTCTTCATCAAGTTGAATTCCTCTCTCAACAATTTCTGATCCTGGGACAACGCTCGAATGTCCATTACAACATGCCCCAGTTGGGCCTTCATCTCAGTCACCTCCGCTCGGAGTTGTTCCATGTCTAAACCTTGACAGTCGTGATTCAAATTGGCCATTCTGAAGAGAAACCAAGTCAGGATAAGAAGTTGTCCCTGAATACCTGAAAAATGCAAGGATGTATGCCATGTTCAGTTATTTCGGAGGAGTCCATCTGTTTTGATCCAAGTTTTAATGCAGAAAAAATCCGACATAATTCAGATATGGGATCCTTAGAAGTAACTGAACATGTATGCTAAAATGCCATGATGTCATGTATGCAACTGGCATGCGGTCAGCGGTCCGACACTGGTGTGGATCAGATAACCAAGTGTTGGTGAAGATCATGATATCAGTATCTCTTTGCAGAAGTTCCAGAATTCTCAACCAAGTATCATATAGGACCGGATCATAACACGGAGTAATACTGGCAAAATCGGGTATGTTGGAAGTTTTTAGGGTTCCTTCAAACCTGTAAACCCCTCCCAATCTCACGGGTGTGCTACTACGGGTCAACATCACGGACTCTCAAAGCCGAATAGCAATAATACGTTCACCATTTCCGAAAAATGGCTCATGACCAAATCAGGGAATCGGTTTGGCATTATGTACTACTCAGGGAGGCCTCAGCTGAATTCCGAAAAAACAAGCATCCCTCATAAGTTCCTGGCTTCAAGCACTGAAGTCGAGAAACAATAGTACATTCATCCCGAAGGGTACAATACTACCGTCATACGACCAGTTGCTTTAACTAGGTTCCTATGAGAGAACAAGGTTATCCTATGTGATTTCCTAGTGGGCCCTCGGGTGCGAATGGGTTTGCCACGAAATGTGGTCTGCCACTGTCACCACTAGAGAGGGTTGTTTCCACTAAGGTCCTCGATGATCGATTCCCAGTGTTAGCAGCACAGGTGGGAACATTCTATGGTCTGCCTAGGCAGTATAGAACATATCCCAAGAGAGCCTGATCTGGGTGTGGGACTCGTGAAAATTACACGTGCTCAAAACCACGCAAGCCACACGACTGCCCACTCTAAATCCTATGTGTATACTCAAGCCGGGTATTTGGCTTATCTCACAATGATCCCATCCCGCCAAGGAAAACCAGAACAGCCAGTACAGTATATGCCAGTATATGCGACAGTAAAGTAAAGTGCAGAAAGTTGTAAAGGAAAGCGATAAACTGTAAATAAAACAGTAAAGCTAAACTAAAGCATAACAGCGAATGAATAAGCACCCAACGAAAATAGAAACAGACAAGCGCTAGGATTGACTCTCAAAGGGGAAATCAAAATTTCTAAAAGTCCCCAGCAGAGTCGCCAGCTGTCGCTCCCGGGATTTTCATCCTAGTACAAACGTGAAAGTGGCACGGAAAAGGTTAGAGTCGCCAGCCAGACATTTTTATCCCAAAGGAGTGGGAAAGGTAATGTTGCACAAACCTAAGGAAGAAGGAAAAGGACGAGGCCTTGCGAACCAAAGATCTGGGTCCGGAAGTCGGTTACGAATTGAGAAGATATTAGCACCCCAATCCGTCCGTCGTACCCGACGGGATCCACGCTTAAAAGTCTGTTTTCAAAGGGTGAGAAATAATATGCTGTTCAAATGAAAGAATGGATATCTGGAATGGAAATGAAATGAGAAAAGAAATGGAATTAACAAATGGGAATAAAGGGGGAAAATGTAGGGAAAAAGAAAGATTGTGCTCAAATGGGCCCTACTCCACTGCCTATGTACCTCATTGGGATAAATGAGGATCAGAGACGCCGTAGTTCGTCTAACTAAGGCTAAAACTCGTTTGTGATTTTTAGGATGACATTGCCATAGCTCTAGCTCAGGTGTTATCGGCTCTGACTCGAGGGTGTTTACCGTGTCGCTGTTTGAACTGTCGAGACAAGTCATGTTCGTCCGCAAAGAGTATGAGATGAGAAGAGAAGATGTGACTTCTTGGTTTGTTGTCTTTTATAAGAAGTGTTTTGAGATTGTATTTATTGTATGTACAACACTAAAGACTATGACACAGGAGCAAATACTTTCCAAGATCACCCCCAATGGAACGTTTGTAAAGCATCCTAGAAGAGTGAAGGAGACATCCACTAGTCATTTCCCGTATAGCTTAAGGCTCGTGGCGCATTGTACACCTTTTCTTTTATTAGGTGTTTTGATTTTTCTTAAAGATGAGAAGTGAGACTCAAGTTATCAAAGGAAAAACTTCTAAGGGAAACTAGACTTACCCTAAGTTAGTTGAATTCATGGATGACCTATGGTTAGTGAGGTTTGAAAGAATAAACTCTACCTAAAGATATTAAACTAGAGAATGCAAATACAACAAGTTAATGGTGAACAATATGGTCCTCCTAAGTCATGGTGGGTAAAAACGTGTATGAAACATAAATGGGATGAAACGATGGATCGGGTGGGTCGATTGCGTGGTGCTAAGACGCACGACTTATGGTGTGCAACATACAAGGCTTGATTTTGGTTGAATGGAGTGGAACGATGGTAATCGAGGAATCCTAAAGTCACATACAACTTTATTTATTTTTTTGAAAATTTACTCGACGTTGGATCGAGTCTTATTTATTTCATTTTTTGAGATTTTGTTTTCTATCGATTCATTTTATCTTTTCTACCCTAATTATAGAAACTATAAAAACATACAAGTATTACATCACAAAGTACAAAATACAAAACATAATCGAGGTGTAACACATATCCAAATCCATTAGCAAATCCTCGGAAAATACCTTGCATAAGAAGAAAAATAGTTAGTGAATGACATGAATCATGAATATGCATAATATGGTGGAAATGAATTGAAATGACAAAAATATCAAAAGTCATGGAAAAAATTGTGAAATTAATTCCCTAGGGTCTCTAACCTGATCATATTATTGTATTAAAAAATCTCTTAAAAATTCTAATCCTAACTATGCCAAATGATCATCTAAATCTATCTAAGGTTCAACCACAAACTTGTACAAATCACACTACCAAAACAGTGGATAAAATGCCCTAAAAAATATACCAAAAATATTCCGGGTACTTTAATTTGTCTTTAAATCATAGCAAAAAGAATGGGCAAAAAATATTATGGGAAGTGGCAGGAATAAATTGTACAAATTTATGTATCCATGAGGAAATTCAATCTAAAAACAATTAAATGAAAAACCGAAATTAAATTGGAAAATGCAAAAATTCAGAAAGTAAAAATGTGTAAAGTTTCTAAATTTAATTAAAAGCTATCATAATTTTTGTGAAATTTTATTGAGCTTTTTTAACATTTTTTATGAATTAATCTTGAAACTACATAAAATAGAATTTAAATAAATATGAAATAGAAGAGGGGGTGATGGAAAGAAATATTTTTAGTTAAAAAGACATATGGGCTTGGTTGAGGGGTACGGATAGCAATATATTAGGCCCACATGCGCTGGGTCTTAGAGGTGCATGGTAATTGCAGTGTGACGGCGCGCATGGGAATGAGATCCAGTGGTCCGACCGGACGGTGACACGTGTCATCGCCGAATTGGACCTGACACCAACACAATCCTATCCAGAAATCTGGGGCGGTGGATTTAATTGATCTTAATGCATTTTTATGGCAGATTAATAACATTTATGATGGATTAAGATCTTAAATTTTCCAATTATAACATTCCTTGAAATCCTTATTAATTTAAAAAAAACTAAACCAAAGAAAATACATACAAAGCAAAGAACGCCTGAAAATGCAAAAGGGGAAAATGAGAAACCCTAAGTTTCATCCCTTGCGCCGCCGCTACCCCTCTGGTCTTCCACGTCGCCTCCTCCATCAAAATCCAACCTAATTCTTCACCCTCTCCATAAATCCTTCTTTTGTTTATCACGATCCTTACTCAAACTAACGAATTAAAGCAAAACCTGCCTAAACCCTAAAAGTGAAGGGCCTCAATCGAACAATAATGGAGCGCGGTCTCGAAGCACGTCGTCGCGGCCATGATTCAAAAATTGACGTTCTCGCACCCAACAGATCGAATAAATGTTAGAGACAAGTGAGCTTACCGGCGAAAACAGTAATGACGACGTCCAACCCTTGGTGACGATTGAACTCAACATTCTGGTACTTCCGCTTTCGTTCCTGCTTTGTACCTTCCAAGTTGTTTTCGCGATGGAGATGAAGACACCACTTTATTGTGCGAGGAAGACGAAGAGACCGCGCTCCTTGCTCGGACGGGATTGCGTCTTCAAAGCAACGGCCTTAACACAAAGTTTGCCACGACGATTGATGATGAAGGATTAATCTCCAGTATAGACGCCTTCCGATTTTTCATTGCAAATGCTTGTTCTTACCTATGCTTCTTCTTATGAGTCAAAGTTGATCTTGTTGACGTTTTTATTGAATATGCAGGTAGAGAAATTGGTTGGAGCTCGTCAAAGATTGAGAATAGAAGCCTGACGGTTGATGAATTTTCGATGATGCTTCGGCCTCCCTGTTTACAGAATATGATGATTAGCGGTGATTAGAAGATGGTGATTGGCTAATAATGCAGCAACGATGAGTGATTCCAGAGACTGCAGTCTATTTTCGAGTTTTTTCCTCATCGCCGCCCAAGAAACGGAGGCACCGCCATGATTTCAGGTATGAATCAACCTTGTCCTCGACCTGATACCTCAATCTTCTTCTAATCTCAGCTATGGATTTGAATTAGTTGTTGTTCTTGTGTTGTTGTCAGTTCTTGATGCAAGTTGTTTGTGAAGATGATGATGGAGGTTTTGTGATTGCAGGTTGTCGTTGGATGAAGTGGATGAAGGATGGGCGAAATTGTGTGTGAAGAGGAATTGTGTTTTAAGGTGGGTGAATCGCAAGAGGTGAATGTTGAAGTGATGAAGAAAAAAACTGTAGAATGAGTTATGAAGAATGAAGAAGGTATTGCATCCGTATTTGATTGTAGTTTTTTTCTTGTTCTGTTTTGCGATTACAATTCTTCTTCTTTCTATGGCTATGAATTTTTGCGGTTGTCTTGTTGAATCGAATGATGATTGAATTGCTTGTTGTAGGTTATTGTTGTGATGGGCAATTTACAGATTGATGAAGGTGTGATGAAGGTGTGATGAAGAGTGAAGGGATGCAGACGGTGAAGGTGATTGGAGAGGAACCCAAGAGAATGATGATGAAGAATGAGAAATCTGGTTGAATGAAGATAAAGGTGATGGAGATGGATCCGAAAAATGGGGGAGATTTAAGAGTTCAGAATGAAGAAGAAGAAGAATGAGGAATCGGAAGTTGAGAGAGGAGATGAAGATCAATCCGAAAGAATGAGCAGCCCCCTCTTGATTGTGTCCAGCTCCAGCTTTATAGAGGATTTTTCTCAGGTAAATTCTCTCTAGATCAGTTATGATTTCTGTTTGATTCTGTAAGAGTTTGTTACGATTTCGTAATTGATTTCCTGTTCCCAATGGTTTTTTTTTGGTTTACCTCTTTTCCTCACTATTTTCTACTGTGACTTCTTTGTCTTTGCAGCCAAGGCGTTGAAGAAATGAGGTAAATGGATTTGGGGGATTTTTCTGAGTTCGGTGAGTCTGTGAAGAGGATGATCGAAGATCAGTTTTTTGTAACCGTAACTAACATGTATAACTGATTCTTGCCATAACTTTGTAACTAGATCTTTTTTTTGTGAATCCTTCTTCTTTGATATTAACGTTGCGGGTTATCCTTGAAGAAATTCTTGCGTTTTCCCTTCTTATTAATGTTGTCTTTTTTCGTAATAGAGCTTTGTCCATATTTCCCTGAATTTCTCTATGAATGTTTGCAAGCTTTTTATGAGGAATATGTAATGGTTTGTGCAGATTTTTCAAAAAATTTATCAATCCAGCAACTGTAATGGCACATAAGTCACCTGAATTTCTGAACATAAAAATGCTCATAAATATTTAATATGACAAACAAATGCATATAATAATCTGAAAATAGCTGCCCAACATTTCTACTTTAATTCCTGCAACTCAGTATATAGTTGTCGCTCCCGGGATTTTCATCCAAGTACAAACGCGAAAGTGGCGCGGAAAAGGTAGAGTCGCCAACCAGACATTTTTATCCCAAAGGAATGGGAAAGGTAATGTTGCACAAACCTGAGGAAGAAGGAAAAGGACGAGGCCTTGCGAACCAAAGATCTGGATACGGAATTCGGTTACGAATTGAGAAGGTATTAGCACCCCAATCCGTCCGCCGTACCCGACGGGATCCACGCTTGAAAGTCTGTTTTCAAAGGGTGAGAAATAATATGCTGTTTGGATGAAAGAATGGTTATCTGGAATGGAATGAAAATGAGAAAAGAAATGGAATTAACAAATGGGAATAAAAGGGGAAAATGTAGGGGAAAGGAAAGATTGTGCTCGAATGGGCCCTACCCCACTGGCTACGTACCTCATCGGGATAGATGAGGATCAGAGACACCGTAGTTCGTCTAACTAAGGCTTACACTCATTTGTGATTTTTAGGATGACGTTGCCATAGCTCTAGCTCAGGTGTTACCGGCTCTGACTCGAGGGTGTTTACCGTATCGCTGTTGGAACTGTCGAGACAAGTCATGTTCGTCCGCAAAGAGTATGAGATGAGATGAGAAGACGCGACTTCTTAGTTTGTTGTCTTTTTAGAAGAAGTGTTTTGAATTTGTGTTTTTCATATGTACAACACTAAAGACTATGACACAGGAGCGAACACTTTCCAAGATCGCCCCCAATGGAACGTTTGTAAAGCATCCTAGAAGAGCGAAGGAGACCTCCACTAATCATTTCCCGTATAGCTTAAGGCTCGTGGCGCATTGTACACCTTTTCCTTTATTAAGTGTTTTTGATTTTTATTTTAAGATGAGAAGTGAGACTCAAGTTATAAAAGGAAAACATTCTAAGGGAAACTAGACTTACCCTAAGTTATTTTGAATTTGAAGATAACCTATGGTTAGTGAGGTTTGAAATATTAAATCTACCTAAAAGATATTAAACTAGAAATGCAAGTAAAAGAGTTAATAATGAACAATATGGTCCTCCTAAGTCATGGTGGGTAAAAACGTGAATGAAATGTAAATGGGATGAAACAATGGATCGGGTGGGTCGATTGCGTGGTGCTGAGACGCACGACTTATGGTGTGCAACATACAAGGCTTGCTTTTGGTTGAGTGGAATGGAACGATGGTAATCGAGGAACCCTAAAGTCGCATACAACTTTATTTGTTTATTTGAAAATTTACTCGACGTTGGATAGAGTATCTTATTTATTTCATTTTTGAGATTTTGTTTTCTAACGATTTGTTTTATCTTTTCTATCCTAATTATGGAAATTATAAAAGCATACAAGTTCTAAGCTATTACATCACAAAGCACACAAACATAATTGAGGCATAAAAATATCCAAGTCCATAAGCCAATCCTTGAAAAAAACACCTTGCACAAAAAGCAAATAGTTAGTGAATGACATGAATCATGAATATGCATAACATGATGGAAATGAATTAAAATGCCAAAAAAATCAAAAGTTTATGGAAAAAATGTGAAATTAATTCCCTAGGGTCTCTAACCTGATTATAACACTATGTTAAAAAATCTCTTAAAAATTCTAATTCTAACTATGGTAAATGATCACCTAAATTTATCTGAGGTTTAATCACAAACTTACACAAATCACACTACCAAAACAGTAGAAAAAATGTCCTAAAAAATACACCAAAAATATTCTAGGTACTTTAATTTGTCCTCTAATCATAGCAAAAAGAATGGGCAAAAATTGTTATGGGAAGTGGCAGAAATAAATTGTACAAATTTATGTGTTTATGTGGAAATTCAATATAAATCAATTAAAATGAAAAATCGAAATTAAATCGAAAAATGCAAAAATTCAGAAAGTGAAAATGTGGAAAGCTTCTAAATTTCCTTAATATTCTATCCTAATTTTTGTAGAATTTTATTATTAATTTTCGTATTTTTTATGGAATTAAATTAAAATGGTGTGAGATAGAAAGAACAAAAGAAATAAAAATAGAGAAAGGGTGCATTTAGAAGTTATTTCCAGTTAATGGTAAAGCTGGGCCTACATGAAGGGTGGGAATAGCATTTCGTTAGGCCCATGAGATGTCTGGGCCGGGGGTGCATGGTATAGGTTCTTAGTCAAAGGTTTGACTGAACAAGAACCGTTTGATCCGTGGACTAGCAAGGGTATTCTCATCAAGTGGACCTTGGGCGCAAGAACACCGGGACTATGGTGGATGACACCCATCTGATCACCCATGAAAATTCAAAAAAAACAAAAACTAATCTTATCTTATCCTCTAACGGTGCTTGTAATGATATTTTAATGGTGGATTAATCTCCTCATTATTCTTCTTAATATTCCCATTAAATTTATCATTAATCTCAAATTAATTCCTAAAATCTTCCCTTTTTTTTAAACTTAAAATAAAGACTAAGTTATAAACACAGGAAAAAGAAAGAAGAGGACACAAAAGGGGAAACGAATTCGAAAAACCCTAGGTCCTTCCTCACTCCATCTGCCGCCGCCGCTATATCCCATCATCTTCCTTGAACCTTCTTCTTCTTCTCTCTGAATCCGAAATAACGTAAACCTAAACTAAACCCCTTTTGATTCTCAAATCCGAAAATCCAAGCCCTAAATTCTACGAAGAACTCGCCGGAAAGAGACCATGACCTCTCGCCGCCGTCGACCTCACCATTGCCTCCCCCATCCCCTTATTCTTTCCGCCGCCAACAGCTTTGGCTTAAATTTCTAAGCCACTTACCCTATCCACACTCAAACATCATCTCAACTTGAAGCTACGAAACCTACAGAACCTAAAACGCCTAAAGGAAGCATACCTTGACTCGGATGATGGAGATGATGGCGTTTTGTTGTGCGAGGAAGACGAAGAGACCGCGCTCCTTGCTCGGACGAGATTGCGTCTTCAAAGCAACGGCCTTAACATAGAGTTTGCCACGACGATTGATGATGAATGATTAATCTCCGGTATAGACGCCTTCCGATTTTTCATTGCAAATGCTTGTTCTTCCCTATGCTTCTTCTTATGAGTCAAAGCTGATATTGTTGATGTTTTTATTGAATATGCAGGTAGAGAAATTGGTTGGAGCTCTTCAAAGATTGGGAATAGAAGCCTGACGGTTGATGAATTTTTGATGATGCTTCGGCCTCCCACAGTCTATTTCCGAGTTTTCTCCTCATCGCCGGCCAAGAAATGGAGGCACCGCCATGATTTCAGGTATGAATCAACCCTATCCTCGACCTAATACGTTAATCTTCTTCTAATCTCAGCTATGGATTTGAATTAGTTATTGTTCTTGTGTTGTTGTCAGTTCTTGATGCAACTTGTTTTGTGAAGATGATGGTGGAGGTTTTGGGATTACAGGTTGTTGATTTTTGAACGGTTAATGAAGATGTTGATGGTGAATGAAGATTGGAGATAAAGATTGAGTGAAGATGAACGGAAGTTGAAGAAGATAGTGGAACAGTGAGGGAGAATGAATGAAGGTGAAGAGAAGGAGGGATAAAGAGAAATGAAGTTGAAGAATGGTTGAGAGAATTCGGAGAGAGCTGCAATTGTAGATTTAATGAAGCTTTATAGAGGATGAACTCAGGTAAAAGTTAGTTAGGAATCGGTTATGAACTGTTAGCTTTTGTTGTGAATGAATTTTGGCTTTGAAGTTGGTTAGGAATTCTGTTAGGGTAGTTATGGTTCTATAATCTTTTTTTTTCTTTTTGTGTAGGTTCTGTTTTTTGCAGAAGAGGGAAAGATTGAAGAGTGAAGTAAAGTCGTTTTATTCAAGGTGAGAAGTTTTTGAGTTCTTTTGAACAGTTTTTTTCTATTTTTCCTGCTAACTGTATTCATAACAAGTCCGATCTCATTCCTCCATTTCAATGTCAGGAGCGTTTCACATTCCCGGAGAAATTCATAAAGGAAGATAGAAATAGTTCTCGGGTATCCAAAGCATGAGCTTCATAATAGTTGTCCAACTTCGAAGATATGGATGATCAAGAGCCTCATAAGCTGGAATCCGGGCACAAGCAAAGCATTTTGAAAGAAGATTCAGATCAACAGGTTTAAGGCTAGGGAACACTTCAACTAGGTCCTTTGGCTGTATTGAAAGAATATTAAAAGGATCGATATCTATGTGCATAATGTCG
Source organism: Lathyrus aphaca (assembly GCA_963966055.1). Lineage (NCBI taxonomy): Eukaryota > Viridiplantae > Streptophyta > Magnoliopsida > Fabales > Fabaceae > Lathyrus > Lathyrus aphaca. Next base: position 481,579,227 of record OZ014524.1, on the reverse strand, counting down.
TGAGAATGGAGGTATGCCAGTCCAGCAAGAACTCGACATAGAAGAGATTTCTCAAGTGTGTCAATGCTAAACATCAGCTTGGTGATGTATCTTTCCAGACTTAAGTTAACTTCCTCAAAATATATTTCTTCATCAGTAGTCACAATTCAAAACTAAGGACGGAATACCGTTGTTGATCTGGTGTAGTGAAAATGAGTTTAAAAATCACTAACTTGCAGGTGATGTCCTTCTCGAAATAAGACTTGGTGTCAATAGGGACACAATTCAAAATCTTGGTAGAAGCGTAATAGGAATTCCCCTCGATTTGTTGATATCTTCAGCTTATGTGCAAAGATCTCATTGTTATCAACCTTCTCAATTTCTGTTATTATTATATATTTCTCTATGGATTGTGAGGAGCCTTTCTATTGTTGTTATTTTGTGGAAATTTGAATGAATTTAGCAGATACAATTTTGATTGAAAATCTTCCATTGAAATTTGCATTTGTCTCATGTTGCAGCTTTGGTTCGCCTTTGTTATTGCTCCCAATAGTAGTCCACCTCGGTTCTAGTAACCAACATGATTATTGCTTTTATGAGAATTTTTGGAATGACTAAAAATGGATTGGGTTAAAAATGATTGGAGTTAAAATAAATTTTGTAGAAGATGTAAATAAATGACAAAATATATGGTTGGGACTCAAATTGACAATTGGATTTAGTTTATGACTTTAATGACTAAAATAATCATTGAGCTTTACCAAGAAAAAAGGATTTGAACTGAATTTATGATATGCATCCTCCCTTTTAGACTCTTGGTGATAGATAACGAGACTAAATATGAATTAGAAACAAAAATGGACTTTAAAGTTTTGATGCTAAAAATGGCAAAGATTGACTTGACAAATGGACTTGAAAAACACGGTTAATCTTTGGACAATGGAGTTTTAATAATCGGAGCAAAAACAATGACTAAAATGATTAGAGAGCTCTCACATCCAAATTAAATTTATATCCTTAATAAATCCTCAATTTTCAGCCTGATTTCAACATCAAACCTCATTAACTTGTATTACGGGCAATGAATTATTAAGAGGATCCCAATGCCTTGATTATCGCATGAATGTATAATCAGATCCCTTGTACCATAATCTAATGCCTTGCCACTTAACACATATATCTTCATCCGACGACCAACGGTCTTAACAAAACCTTGAGAAAACCTTGACGATGTAGACGAGATCCATAATATAGAAAGAAGCATCATCACCAGGACATTTTAGATCCAAAACCCTAATTCCTTACTTCCTAAGGGAACTGATTAGAACAATCTCCAGTGGATTGAAAACTATGACTCAGAAGTAAACCCTAAATCTCAAAGAGTCTCGATCCCATGCTCCATATAAACAAGTGATTTGTTAGTTATGACCTAATGGAATATGCAGATGAATGTGAAACAAACTAGTTAAATGGTTATAAATATGAGGGCAAATTTTGGGGTGTTATAATAGTCCCTTGCTAAAAAAAGTAGGCATCAAGATTATTGTCACAAGAGTACACATTGACTTCTTCTTCATACTCCGGTGTTTATAAACTTCCGGAACCATATAGCGATAGCTCCTAGTTTCAGCAATCATCTTGTATATATCATGAGAACTCTGGACAATGATGAGTATAATCAATCTGAAATCTCCAAATATCATGAGAGCTCCGGACAATGATAAGTATAATCAATCTAAAATCTCCAAATTTTAAATGATCGACACTAGAATTGACCAAAAGAGCATTTCTTGGCTTTAGGTCCCTATGAATAATAACATTTGCTCCATTGCGAAGATAGGCTATTCCCCGGGCACTATCCATGGAAAAGTGAATCGCGGTTGCAGGATCGAGTGAACATTTATCTTTGTTGTTTCCTGAATTCATCCATTAATTCATTTCACAAAAGATTCAAGATTTTTTTTTTAGAGAAATTGTTCCAAGTGCCAATCATTCTTTTTAACGAAATGCGAACGTTGAGCGCTCTGTATTTACTATTATTATTTTTGCTTTTCGCTTGGGTGTGTGTTATGATTAACACATGGATGAATGAATGGTCGGATAATCAGATGCACCAATGAATTTTAACATGACTTTTAGGTAGGGACTTGTATGGATATTTTGAATAAGCTTGGATGATGCCAAAACCATGAGTTCTCCATGCTTAACTTAAATCACATTCTCCATGTACTCCTAGAATAACTACTCCTATTTGTAGATGAATCCAATCACTTCCATGTCTCTGGAACTCAACGAAAATACGTGATTACGAACGTTGTGACCTGATGGAACTGCAAATGAATATATATTAATTATGAGGGTAAATTTTGGGGTGTTACAACAACATCATTCATACTCATTCTAGGCTACACACTCTTCTTCGATTAAGATAGCATCGATAGTTACTAATCTTACACATTAAGGATATCGTAAAAACACAAATCCGCAATTATGCGGTCATAAGTCTCCCTCCTATACAAACCATTTCGAATCATGTTATTATGCCTAAGTCTAACTTACTCATCCTCCCTTTTTCTCTCTTTCATTCTAGCGCAATCACATTAAACCCGTTATCTATTCATACACATGGTAAATAAGTCTATTAGTAATTATGATCCATACTTGACAATATTTTAAAGTTACTTTAGTAACTACAAAAAAAATTTATTTCTTTTTTTTTAAGGTTTCACATCCGTTAGGATAAATGACCGGGTGAGGATCACCTAACTTAGAAGGTGGATTCCTATTCATATTTATTTTTAAGCGCAAGATCATCACTTATTTGCATCAGCTTAATTACTTAGTGTGTGATTTCTAGATGGTGTTGTTGACTGCTAGATAAACTACTTAAGAGATATTAAAGGATGAGAACTCAAGACTATGACATAACAAGTATTCAAAATGATTTCCATATTCAGGAGACTTAAGGTGTTAAAACGATACTAGTCTTGTGAACTTTTCCCAAGTCTCCACAATCTAACCTCAAACTAGTCTATAGCCAAAGAAAAATTCAACAATTGCATGTGTTTCTAAGTCTAATAATAATTTTTTTTATTGAAAAAGAAACAAACAAAAACAAAGAAAATAAATTATTCCCTCCCACACACTTAAAACAAGCATTGTCTTCAATGAAAGGACATAAATATAAAATAAGAGGGAGAGAAAGGAAAGAACACACCCGAGTAGTCAAGGTGGATAGGTGATCACATAAGCAGCATTTCCTAAAGAGAGCTCTTCTGCAGTCTCTTCTTCCAAAGTGGGGATTTCATATAGTAGCTTTGGATAGTATCCATTAATCTTGAAGTTTTTATTAGTGCCTTCGCCTTTTATTCCAGGATCAAAGAAGAATCTTCGATAAGTAAAAGGGTTGAATGTGCACATGATAGTGATATTCTTTTCTACAACTTTAAGAATCAAAAGATTAAAGGGTTGTCTCGCTACTTTTGTTCCATCTTCAATTGAGATCCTATGCATACTCATGGATGGGCTAATATCACAAGTATTAACCGGGAACCGACCAGTTAACCGGTCTGGTTCGAATGTTAGATCGCTCATGTCATTGAACCGATGCGAACCGGTGTAATCCGGGAAAATCGGAAAAACCGGCGGTTAAATTGCAATTTTTTTTAATTTTTTTTAAAAATTAAAATAAAAAATGAAATTAAAAATAAAAATGAAATAAAAAAATAAAAAATAAAACATAGTAATGATATCATTGACAAGAAAATTGTTGCGGATGCGGTTGATTTTACTGCAAATTATTTTAATATTAAAGAAGGAAATCTCAACATTGAAACAATTTTCCCTCCTTCAAACTAAATTTGATACACATTTGAGTTATTTTGTTATAAACTATTTAATTAAATTATATTGCAATTAAACTTTGTAATTTTATACTATTTTACTATGTGTGATATCTTTATTTAAAATTTGAATTTAGATTATGAACTTTTGAATTTATAATATGATATTTTAAAAGAAATTTAAGTGTTATTTATATTTTGTAGAGACTGAATCATCTGGTTCGATCAGCTTTATATCTATATAGTTTTCTTATAAAGATCAGTCTATTTAACCGAGTTATCCGATTTAATCTGATTTAATCATGTGGTTCGATTAATGATCCAGTAATTCAACCAATAAACAAGTGATTCAATATGCTCGCCGGTTTGATGACCGGTCCGATTTTTAAAACACTCGATCTCACAAAGCAAACAAAACAAGGTTATATATTAAATTAATATTGGAGAATGAATTCAGTAGTTGTTAGAGGGAGTGGCGCCTTCTTTGGATCAATAATACATATGTTAGAAAAATGATGGCTATGTGTATTTTTTATTCATTCTGTTTCTTTATAAGTGTCACTTTTTTATAATTTTGTGTTCATTTTTAATTGTCACTAATAAATTTATATTAAATGTGCTTTTATCAAAATTACCCCTAATTAATTATTACAGAGAGAAAAAGTAAAATGAATATAATAAATAATTAGGAGTAGTATAGGTAAAATGAGAATTATTATATGAAAAGTAATAATATTGATTAATTTTCTTGATACGTGTAAAAAATAAAAAAATGACATTTAAAAAGAAATTGAGGGAGTAATACATACATCATTATTTGATGACGACTCTTTTTTTTTATATTTAAAATATGATTATTTTAATGATTCTTCCTTTTTATATTTAAAATATGGTTATTTTATTTTAATAATAATTTGAAAATTTTGATTATTTGAGTATTTAAATTGAAAAAATGGACCATTTAAAAGAAACAATTCTGCAATTTATTCAACTAGATTTCATAATGAGTGGATGTGTACCCCACTTGAATCTTGAATTGAGCAAAGAAAGATCTACGAATGACGTGTCTTCTTCTCTATCACCCATTCCCCTTCTACTTTTTTATTGCACTTTTTCTATCTCTTTTCCACGTCCCTCCTTTCTCCCACCCTGCTCCATGTGCGCATAGCGCACCCCTCCCGCGTCTTTTAGTCACCACCATTTCTTACGCTAAAATTAAACCCCAAGTTGCAACATTGCTTCATCTTTTCGAAATCATCGAAATTCAATTTTTATAAAATATAATAATTTTACGAAGCTCTGCTAACATGCGCCATCGAAACGTAGCCGTTTGATCTCCGTCGTTCTGGTTTTGTCAGATTCTGAGAGTTGGTCAACTTGGAGAATCATGAGTTCACATAGTGAGGTTTTGGGAAGGTGAAGGGTTTTTGTTTTGAATAGTTTTTTCAGTATGGAGAGAAAGGGGCTTGATTTGAATAGAGAAACAGGTGGTGTGAATAATTGTAAGATTGGTGATGGTTTTGTTGATAGAAGTAAAGTGCGGATTTTGCTTTGTGATACTAATTCTAATAGCTCTCAAGAGGTTGTTACACTTCTGTTGAGATGTTGTTACCAGGGTATGTATGTATTGATCAACTAGGAACTTTGCAATTTATAATTATTTCTAAAACTGTTGATTTTTCATGCTTGACAGTTATATCAGTTAAGTCAGCAAGACAGGTAATTGATGCACTGAATGCGGAGAGTCAAAATATAGATCTCATACTAGCTGAAGTTGGCCTTCCGAAAAACAAGGGTATGAAGATGTTGAAATACATAGCCCGGGATAAAGAATTGCGCAGAATTCCTGTTATAAGTAAGATTTGGTTATTTACTTTGTTCTGACAAACAAGTATAACTCTTGAATTTAAGCAAATTATCTGTTCTGCTACTCACTGTATTTTAAATATCTTGTTTTGATAGTGATGTCCACACAAGACGAGGTATCCGTTGTTGTCAAGTGCTTGAAACTGGGAGCGGCAGACTATCTAGTAAAGCCTTTACGCACAAATGAACTATTAAATTTGTGGACGCACATGTGGAGAAGGAGACGCATGGTTTGAATTGTTCAACTTCATATCTATCGATCTTCATAATTTTTATGGTTCATTCATGGCAACCATTGATTTTGCTCTTTGCATGTCTATCTACAACACTTTTCTCTGGATTTTCTATTCATACATAGACCTTCCCCATTTCAAATTGAAATAGTTTTTATATTTTTGCTGGCAGCTTGGACTTGCAGAAAAGAACATGTTAACTTATGACTTTGATCCGGTGGCATCCGAGCCTAGTGATGCCAATACAAATAGTACCACGTTGTTCTCTGATGATACTGATGATAGATCCAAAAGAAGCACCATTCCAGAGACAGGAACATCATCCCAACAAGAGCACGAGGTAAGCGTTAAAACTTAGTATTTAAATAACAGTTGTCTTATTTGAAACATCAAATAAATACACATTGTATGCGTCTATGCGACGCCGTATATGTTATCCCTATTTGTCTCTTACTTTTTATTTTCTTTAACATTTCAAAAATCCACACAAAAACCACAATGACACCGTGCTTGACATCAAATTTTGATGTCAACAATAATTTCTCTTTATTTCTCTCT